>JAQMRL010000007.1:52831874-53251874 GCA_035578175.1 Catonia carolina
TTCATGTGCACGCCCTGAGACGTTCAGACCAAGCAATAAAAATATATTTTTTGTCTCAAGAAACCTTAAACGTGTATTTCCGGGGAAAACTCGATTTTACAAAATCTTACATTTTTATTTTATATTTTTTATTTTAGATTTACTGCAACTAATTACTTAAAACTAAAGAACAGTTTTACTTTCTCTTGCCTATGTGAATATATAGGAAGGAAAGTATTGTTTTCATGTGGATTTTTCGAAATCGAATTTTCACCGGATCTACACGTTTTCAGACCCCCTGAACCCAAAAATCATGTTTTTAGCGATTGGTCTGTGTGTGTGTGTGTGTGTGCGCGCGCGCGCGTGTGTGTGTGCGTGCGTGTGTGTGCGTGTGTGTGTGTGCGTGTGCGTGTGTGTGTGTGTGTGTGTGAATAGAATATCTCAAGAACGTAACATCATACGAACTTGAAACTTGAAACTTAAGTTACATACCACTACCGGACCCGACACAAACATTTTTATCAATAATCGGTCAACCGGAAGTAGCAGTTTATTTGTGTAATTTTTCACTTTTTGCGATTTTCTCAAAAACTGGTCCTACGATTTTTTTTAAAACTCGCCTGGTTTACTTAATTTTTTATGCTCTATAAGATAGAGTAAATGCTGAAGAGTTTGCTGAGTTTGCTGAAATTCTTGGCGAGTCTGTTTTCACGTAAACACACTGCTTTTTTAAGATTACGGCTTATTATGCATTTGACGACAAAAGTTTATATAATTGAGTTTATAGGAAATATATAGCTCTATAACTTTTATTTAAAGCATTTTTTTCTACAGAGCGTAGTTTAGCGTGAAGGAGTGATTTTCCGTATTTTTTAGCCAAACTGAGGTCGATTTTCGTTTTGCGTCTTTCACTTATGATTAAAATAAGGTTATGTTTTTTGATGTTAGTTTTTTTGTTTATTTCTAATGCTTTGTTACTAATGTTAGGTTATATTGTTAGTTATTTGCGTTGGCAAGAGAAAGTTGTGTGAGTGCTTCACACCAGATTTTTTACCGATATTATACCCCCTCCCCTGTATATAATTATGCAGACAGCCACTGGCACTAGCACTTCCTTTTAATCTCACATAGTGTTTTATTAATTAATTTAATTAATTAAATATAACGTAATTTCTATTTTCGACCTGAACATTAAATTAGTAACTTTTATATGGCTTAAAAGTATTAACTAAGTATTATTTATAGTTAACCTGTAAATTTAGTCATTTATATTATAAATATTACTTAAATGTAATTTAATCTTATTTATAATTTAAATTTTATTTTAAGGTCAGGTCTGGCAATTCTTCGTCACTCATTTTCAAACATCATTCTCCAATGTTTGCATTAGCAGAAATTGCAAAACAGTCAGACGTAAAACAAAAAAACATCTGGTGTGAAACACTCACACAACGTTCTCTTGCCAATGCAAATAATGAATAATATAATCTAACATTAGTAATAAAACATTAAAATAAACAAAAAACTAACCTTAATAAACAAAAACTAATTTTAATCATGAGTGAAAGACGCAAAATGAAAATCAACCTGACTTTGGCTTAAAATACGGAAAAATCACTCTTTCACGCTTTACTAGGCTCTGTAAAGAAATGCTTTAAATAAAAGTTGTAGATCTTTTAATTTCCTATAAACTTATTTATACTTTTTTGTCGTAAAATGCGTAATAAGGCTGAAATCTTTAAAAAATCGATTTTTACACGATTTCGTGAGAAAAAAAACAGAAAATCGCTAATTACTGCTGAACTAAGCGTTATACAAAAAAATATTAAAATTTAAGTTGTAGAATTTTAAATTCTCTACAACTTTTATATGATACATTTTTGCGCTAAAATGCATATTAAAATCGCAATCTTAAAAAAACAATTTTTTCACACTCACACACACACACACACACACACACACACACACATACACACACAGACACACAGACCAATCCCTAAAAACATGTTTTTTGGGTTCAGGGGGTCTGAAAACGTGTAGAACCGTTGAAAACTCGATTTCTAAAAATCGACATGAAAACAATACTTTCCTTCCTGTATATTAATATAGGCAAAAGAAAGTAAAAAATAATTATTACACTAGTGACCAACAATTGAAGTGCCAAAACGTTGACGTGGTTTTCAAGACAATCTTTATGTTTCTTGGCATACTTACGTACTTCTTCTGCTAGTGTATTCACTTACAAGTTACGATGGATGTTGATGTTACAGGCATACTACGGAGCATTTACAATGTTTCTGACTATCTTATTTTTGAACATTTTTGGATAGAAGGTTGCTTGCTTTTGTGCAGGCATAGATCAGCAAGCTGTATGCCCATACCAGGTTTTACACTTGCTATCATCGAAGCAATTTATTGAAGATTGATACTTCAGAGGTCCGACCGAGCACTTATCACATATTCATTGTTCTTCTTAACATGAAAAATTTGAAATGAAAACATAACTTTCATTATTTATATTAATTTTTTACAGGACAAAAAAGTAAGATCTTGTAAATCTAAGATAGTCGATTTAAAAAAAAAAGAAAATTGGTAAGGCAGTGAATTTGAAAACTAAAAGAAAATACTTTTAATTAGCGCAGAGATGTAAACGATAAATTACTTTAAAGAGGGAATTTCAATATATATTTAAGGTATAAAACCAAAAATGGATTATATATTAATTTTTTGATGAAACTTGACCATTTTTAATTTAGCTGGAAACTTAATTATAAATAATGGTACTTTAAAAAAAACTGAACAATATGTGAGAATTTCCGTTTAAAACAGGTTTAATAATTCCCGTGATTGTGTGATGGGCTGAGTGATACTGCCTGGTACGTTACGAAACGAATGGAAAAGTTAATTAATCTAGCTCAGTTATGTCAATTAACCCGTACCGATTAATCAGTTCATTCGACAAGTAAACCGCTAATTTTATTTGTCGTTCTGTATTTAGCTGAAGGCTTACTAAAGTTGGTTTTGTTTCCGATTGCTGGGTATTGTTCTGACCAGGAAACAGAGCAGAAATTTAATATCCTGGAAAACGTTACTAATATGTCAATGTATTAGTATAAATATCGGATATTCAAGTTCACCTGACTGGGGTAAATCGTTCAATGCTGTTACTTGTTTAAACATTATAAATAAATTGAAACGTGTTGGCTTCGTATATTATGTACTTGCAATATATCGCCTTCCATAAGTTTACCTATTAAATTTACCTCAATGTCAACGTCAAATAATATTGCTAATCAACAAATATTATTTGGTTTACTCTATTAAGGATTAAAGAAAAGTTGAAGCATTTTATGAACTTGATCTTTGTAGTAGTTCTAGTAACTGCAACTGCACTGCACGCAAGCATATTGCTGTCCTCAAAAGGGTTTTGTTAAAACCTACATTAAAAATCTGGTGTGAAAAACTCACATATTTTTCTCTTGCCAATGCAAATAATTAACAATATAACCTAACATTAGTAATAAAACATTAGAAAGAAACAAAAAACTAACCTCAATAAACGCAAAATGAAAATCAACCTCAGTTTTGCTTAAACATACGGAAAATCACTCTTTCACGCTAAACTAGGCTCTGTAGAGAAAAACGCTCTAAATAATAGTTGTAGACCTTTTTATTTCCTGTAAATGGGATTACATACACTTTTGTCGTAAAATGCATACTAAGGCCAAAATCTTTAAAAAAATCGATTTTTCACACGTTTTCGTGAGAAAAAAACAGAAAATTGCTAATTACCGCCAAACTAAGCGGTATACAAAAAATTTATGAAATAAAAGTTGTAGGACTTTAAATTCTCTAAATTTTTTATTATATCAATTTTTGCGCTAAAATGCATATTAAAGCCGTAATCTTAAAAAAATAATGTTTTTACGTAAAAACAGCATCACCAAGAATTTCAGCAATCATGGCGCCTACCCTATCTTGTAGAGCACATAAAATTTAGTAAACCAGGCGATTTTTAAAAAAATCGTATGACCATTTTTGAGAAAATCGTAAAAAAGTGAAAAATTACACGAATAAACTACTACTTCCAGTGGACCGATTTTGATGAAAATGTTCGTGTCGGGTCCGGTAGTGGTATGTAACGTAAGTTTCAAGTTTCAAGTTCGTACGGTGTTCCGTTCTTGAGATATTTTGTATACACACACAGACACACACACACACACACACACACACACACACACACACAGAGAGAGACTAATCGCTAAAAACATGTTTTTTGGGTTAAGGGGGTCTGGAAACGTGTAGATCCGGTGAAAACTCGATTTATAAAAATCGACATGAAAACAATACCTTCCTTCCTATATATTCATATAGGCAAGGAAAGTAAAAAAGGTAAGATAAACACTACCAAACAGAATTAATCTACAAATATAATTAGATTAGATTAATAGATTATAATAATTAAGAATTTAATTAATTAATTAGGAATCTAGATTTAATTAAATCTAGAATTAATCTAGATGTGATTTCTACTTACGACGTTGTTAATCTTTCTCTCGTACATTATGTTTTTTCTTTTTCATTGCTGTTTTCTAAATTTTTTGTCATTTTTAACTGAACGTTTCTCTTGGAATCTCTCAAATCCGTTATCTTTTTTATAAATTCACTTGTATCCTCGATAAGTAACGCCTTTGTCTTGTTGTTACTATCTTTGTTTCGTAAATATGTTTTAGTCGATTCCATACATATTGATACTGAAGTCATGAGATTACCTTTTGCGTATGTATAGACTGTGAGAAAGGGAAGTGAAATATTTGCAGTGCTGCCAACCTTAACAGTGAGACACTACTCGTACATTTCACTACTGTGCAGTTTCTAGATACATTTTGTAAGCTGTGGTTTATTCCGAGAAAATGTTTTCTTCACAAACCTTTTAAGAAATAAATATGACCTGTAATATTGCCTATAGCTTAATTACAAGAATAGAAATGTTTGATTTACTGTAAATTACGAATGAATCGCCTTCTTTACTATTGCTGTCATCGGTGTTTTCATTATCAGTAACTCTAGTATCTACTTAACCGTTTTCTTTTTTTTACCAGGTGTCAACAAAACTGCTAAAGAATAGCTTCTTTACGTCCTTAATTTTCTTCTTTATTTTTCGAATTGTGGAAAGACAAACGTCACAGTAGTTAGCCGCTCACTCACGGCTTTTGTTAAGAGGCACAGATAGACATTTTCGTTTAGCTTCAACTTCACATTTTACTACATTGCATTCAACTCTGTGAATAGTCTGCCGATGTTTTCGAGAAACCGACATTTCTTTTTACGGTAACAAACAGTTATATTGGTACAGTTAACCTACAAAAGGTTCCGCGATATACTGTATATGCTCTGGGTATAGTATAAGTTGTTATGTTTGTCGTACTGAAATTTAAGCAGTCGCGCATGCGCACTGATGCTTTTCCCCCTTTACCCCTCGTTGCAAACAAGGGCAAACCCATGGCTCAAGTGACTATAGGCCCTATATAAAACTGAATTTCTATATTTATCACAGTTTGTCATCTTTTTTTATTTTTATTTTATCATGTCCTATATAAAATGGTATAGAAAAGGAAAGTATGATTTCAAGAAGATTTTTTTATATCGAGTTTCCACCGGTTATACTCATTTTCAGTTTCTCTGAACTTAAAAATTATGTTTTTACCGAATGATCTGTACATGAGTGTGTAAAAACGATCAATCTCAAAAACAGAATAGCGTACGAAAACTTAGAATTGAAGTTAAATACTTACCATTAATGGACCAAACACAAGAATTTTGATCAAAATCGGTCAACTGGAAGTACATAATACTTTATTTGTGCGATTTTCTCAGAAACGTTTTCTACGATTATTTTTAAAGAAATAGCCTTTTTTACAACACTTGCGTTGTCTATACTAATATAATAAAGAAGAAACGTCTTTTTGTTTGTATGAGGTAATCTCAGAAACTACTGAACTGATTTTAATAAATCTTTCATTGTTGCATAGCTTAGAGCTTCCTGATCAATATAGGCTATTTTGAAATTTTAAGTAACTTAAATTAAGTGAGTTAAGCAACTTAAACTGTGACGATGTCGCATGTTTTAGTTTATCGGGTACATATTCTAATGTCCATATTCTAATATGGGTACATATGTACCCATATTGAAAACAGGAGAGGTAGAGGTGTAAAAAACACTAATCAGAGTTATCTCCTCTGAAAGTAATGAATTTCATTATGCAGCCAGACCCTGTGGTGAATGAAGTGAAGGTGTCGTTTTTAGAGTGGAAAATTTGTGCTTTTCGGAGGGCCCGGCATGCTGATAAGCGTACTTTTCCACTCAGTGGCGAAGGCAATTGTAACCATCACACTCCTCGTTTTTACTTAGTAAAATCACTAGTGGTTCAAACCAGCCTTTCGGCTGATTACCTAAACAACATTATTTACTCGCGATTGATTTGTTTCATTATTTAAATTGACAAGAGAAAGTCGTGTGAGTGTTCACACAATAATGTTCAATAGCCATATATATCTTTATTACTTCTTAATCTACGCTATATTCTCCATTTTTCATTTTTCTTTAAACATATATTATTTTTCTTACAATTCTCACTTTTTTATTTCTATTTTATTTTTAAAATTATTCTTCTCATGAAAGATATATTTCTATATTTGATGCATAATATAATATTTCAGGATTTAGAACTGTACTAACGTGTCTTAATTTACAGTTTAATTATATTTATTTTCTTATCGTATATGTACTATTTTGACAGTTGATATACTAGCTCCATTTTCGCTATTTTATAATTTTTTTCTAAATTATTAGTATTTCCGGGTTGCTATTTGTATTTTCTATGTGACATTTGCCGGTGTGCACCTTCACAGTAACTCTTACCATTAATATTGATTAATAATATTAATCAATATAATATTAATTATCTGTATAGGCTTATAGGCCTAAATCATATATTTGTATTAATAATACTAGACTAGAAACGGTTAATGTGGGATAATTAGCTGAGACGTGTTATATAAAAACAGAATATAGTTATGCACTATACCTGCAAAGGGTGCTCTTTTATGATTTATTTACAAAATTTCTGGGAATCATTATGTCTATTTTTTTTCTTTCTTCTGGCACAATCTACCTGTTTATAATTGCTTCCAAAATTCGGAAGAAAGTCTTTGTACTTGCTCCTTTCTAGAAACCTAATAGGGTATACAAGAGCCTTTTATCGGTCAGTCAGTTCAATTTATTGTAAGGAGTGCTATTAGTGTGAATACTTTGTTTACATTGTACGTTAAGAAAAGGTCTGCGTAGTGAACACATTTTATTTGGTTGAAGGTAAGACGTAAATTGTTTTAGGTAAAATTATTGTTATTGTTAGGAAGTTAGTTTTTTTAAAGTAAGTTAAGTTTTACGTTTTTGTAATTACACAATTTAAGTAACTCCGATTGTAATTTGTTATTAAGCTAAGATTAATAATTTATTGTGAAAAATAATTTTTATAAGTTTAAGAAAGTCTGCTTTTCATTTATTTTACCCTGATCCTGAATGAACCTTGGCTTAGGTGTTACAATATATACGTAAATACAATTTGTAAAAACTGATTGATGAATTTCATAGGTACTCATATTTTCTAAAATAAAATACTCTTTTTATCCTGAATTTTACCAAAGCGAAGGTATTTTGGCGCTAAAGTCTTTTTTAAAAGTTTGAGATGTCGAGGAACTGCTGTGCCTCAACATTTTCATGGCGTACGCGACTCCTTTAAAACCTTTTCTTTTCCTCATCCTACGGTTTGATGTTCAGATGCCGATGGAGGTAATCATTTCAAATGTACCACAGAGCATCGACCATATTTTTCTTAGCACATTTTATTCTGGAGTCTGTATAACTTTCATATTTGTGGATTCTGTGCAGCCTCAGAGTTGGAAAGCATAAGTCCAAATTGGTTTAACATCTGGTTATAAATTAATAACTTGTTAACGTTGACAAGACAGTCTTTCTACTTAATAACCAAATTAATTTTCTTGCGTGTGTTGTTTAGGACATCAGCCGAAAAGCTGGTTTGAACTTATAGAGGTTTTACTTAGTAAAACGAGGAGTGAGATGGTTTACCATTGCCTGCCTCACGGAGTGGAAAAGTACGCTTATCAGCATGCCGGGCCCTCCGAAAAGCACATATTTTCCACTCTGCAAATGCCACCTTCACTTCGTTCACCACAGGGTCCGACTGTATAATGAAATTCATTACTTTCAGAGGAGATATCTCTGATTAGTGTCTTTTACACCTTTACCTCTTCTGTTTATAGATAACTCAATCATTCAATTGGCTGACCATGTGATAAGAAACAGAACTATTTATTTTAGCCCTGCAACGAACAGATTGAATGTAAATAATTGGGCACTCCACCTGTCTGTAATTGGCGTTTAATTTTTTTATATTATAAATTGAAATGTTTTTTTTTTATTCCCGACATGTTTTTTCATGGCAGTGCGGAATTTAACGTCATAACGAGGTTCTTTGCTGCGTTGCAGTATTGTACTTGTTTCTGATTCATTTCAACTAAAATGTTTTAATTTTCTTATAGGTAAAATTGATGTGTACAGATTTAGTTTTGTTAACTTTTAAGTTCCATCTATTTATCCATCAGCAAATGCTGCTGTATCCTGTAGCCTCTCAGTTACTTCAATTGTTTCTGCAAAAGCTATAACAGCAGTATCATTAGCGAATGCAACAACCATTTTGTAGTGGAATGTGGGAATTTGACTTGCATATAACAGATAGAGATTCGGTACACTTCCTTGCGGGACTCCATCTTTAATTAGTTTCAGCTCTGCGTATACGTTATACACTTCTTGTCTTAGTCTGAATCCGAGATGTTAGATTCCAAAATCGTACTGAATGCCCTTGGTAACATATTTTTTAAATTTCTTTGTATTAGTCCCTCGTGCCACACCTTATCTCAGGTCTGCGCCATATGGAGGAAGAGAATAGAGCAGACTTTTTTGACCTCTAGGGTCTTTTCGACTATACGGATAATTATCAATAATTATTCGATGGATTTTATATATGAGCGAGTGTTAATTATTAAATCCTAACTGATGAGAAAACAATCATTCCTTCCGTTCATGAGAGATTTGGGTCTCTCAAGAAGTTTTTTCTTAAAAAGCTTGTTTATTGCCGGTAGTAAGTATTTGGGTCTACATGAGCCGGTGTTTTGCGGAGGCTTTCCAGGTATAGGTAGGCCCACATAACAACTGGGATGTGCAACGTCATACCTTTAGTATACTGTCATGAACAAAAACATTCATCGCAACTCGATGTACCCTTCCGTACACCGCTCTTCGTCCTCCTCCATGCTCTCTCGCTCTATCTATTTCCAAGAATTGAAAAGAAGCAATACGCACACCACAGCCACACACACGAAAATGCGCAAATATGTTGAACTCATGCTTTTCTTTTGTAATTGTTATACATTTTTATTTTGTTTGATACAATTATATTTTTTCTGTTTTTATTTATTTTATTTTCTAATTCATATACATTTTTTGTCTAATACATATACAGATACAATTTTATATTTTTACTGTTATTATTAATTTTATTTTCTAAACAAATGAGAAGGATGGGAGTTGTAGGATTATTAATCTAATTAATATCAGTGTCTAAACTAACATTAGTCTTCAAATGAACTTTCTCCGTCTTCTTCTGATGTCAGTTCTTCAGATGGATTTATATCTATCCGATCAACAATCGCATCTATCGCAGCTTCTTTCTCCCAATACGAGTTTTCTTCTTTAATTACATGGTCGCAGTAATTTTTCCATTCATCAACTGATATTTCATTCACTCTCCTTTCCACTATTGGTACAAGAAGCTAAACGGCAGAAGAGAAAGAGAGAGACGCAACTACAACGATCAACAGCTAGGATTACACTGACAAGACAGTGATAATAACAATGGAAGGCGGAATATGTTAATAGCGGGGGAGAGACAATGTTTTCAGGAACGCACAAACTACAGTCATAAAATACCTCTACTCCTTTCTTTCCCATTGTTTGTAACGGTCATTCAGCCCGGTTGTTACACGGGCATAGCTATATCGGAGTTATTTTTATTTCGGCTAAGTCTGATGATATTAGTTAATCATAAACCGATTAAAGGTATAAAATATTGTTAACATAAAAGGTATTTCAAACCCTGTCTTCTAAATAAAACGATCAACTGCAATTTACATGTAGTACAATATAGCTAATATTTTAAATTTGTAGATATATATTTAAAACAGACTTATATCTATTTATTTATTCTTTCATTAATTTAAATTTTATGATCATAATAATAGATGTACCTTAAGTACATACTCAACCTTATTTGTAAGAATTTTGTTAATTTTTTTAAAGGGAATAGACTAAATTGTGATCACCCAATTTTAGAAAGCACATTCACCTCTTCCCATCTCTTCTTATTCTTCTTGAAACCAACATGGTAATGTTTCCCCTCCTTACAAATTTTCTTTGCTGCATTAAAGATTTTCTTTTCTATCTCTGAGAAAACTCTTTTTTGATCGTTTAACTTGCTTGGAAATCACTTAACTCATCAATCTTTTTTAATTAGTTTTTTCTATCAAAACAATTGCAATCTTCTTATCTTATCTTATCCCAATGATATCTGATTTGCTGATTTTTTTAGAATACCATGCTTTCGATTTTATAATTCACGTGAGTGATCTTTCTATTCAATCTTTCATCATTTATTCCAGTCATTTGATTATTATATTTTAACTGTCTTTTGTTCTATTTCTTCAATATTACAGTAAATATTCTCATTTGACTGTAAGTAATATACCTCCTTTGAATTGGGTTGTTTAGATCTTATAGAGAACAACAGGTTTCAGTACAGTTAAATGTTATTTTAATTTAAAAAATAATTTCATTATTAAAATAATACTTTTTGATTTGTGGTGATTGTATAACTAGAAAATGTAATCGTAAGTACAATTTCATGAACAGAGTTAAGACCATACTTAGAGGAGGATTGCGTCAAGAAATAAAGTGACACCAACATACAATATACAAATATGCAAGCTGCAATACGAAACAAAATAATAACAGTGGCTAATAGTTAACCCAGTACGACCTAAAAAGCAGCAATAAATTTTGTTTACACTTTAGCTACAAAAGGAACACTAGTATAGATCTAAACAATATTAACAGTTATAATGAGAAAAAATAACACTGTCTTATAAAAGTTGTGAGAATGATTCTAATTTTCTTTCGTGTAGGGCTTTTTCAGGCCTCATACAGTTATTTTAGAGATTTCTGGAAGCTCTTTTGCCAACTCACTCTCATTATTTGTTCACTGTAGGCTTTTCTAATTTCTTTCTTCTATACTGCATTGTTTTTTGCTCTTCGTCGAAGTTACTTGGTAGTGTGACCTTGGTTTGTTCCGTTGTGTTCTCTCAGATTATTCCACATGTCTCAAAATTCTTTTGGCTTATTTAAACCACTCATTTAGCACCTTAAATCTGATGTTTAATTTCTAAAATATTTTTTGTATATATTTGTCATTCATTCTGAAAAAGTATCAGTAGAATTTCAAGCTTCATTTTCATTAGGTAGTCGTTTGGTTTCTTTACACTGATCTTTTCTACCTCGTAACCTGTACTCTCCATCTACTGTCTTACAATTTTTCTCGCAGAGGATTTTTTCCTAAATTTTTCTGCATCTCTTAGAAGGTATTTTTTGTTTAATGTCGGACAGTTTTGTAATTGCTGCTAATGCAAACGGGAAGGCTCTCTTAGATGCTTAGATGAGCCTTCCCAGTCATTGCAAGGCAATGATTCGCGTACGGATATGTGAGCTTTATCACGGTATTACAATGCCTGATTTTGGCTTGTCGTGGCAGTGCTTTCTTCTTAAATATCTTGTATGATGATTCTAATAACTTCAAAATTACGCCAATTTTATTGGGTCAATAAAATTTTGGTTACAAAAAATCATTTCATCCTTCACCGTCTCCATTAGCAGTAATTGCAGAACAGTCGGACGTTAAACCAAAAAAAAAAAAAATCTTGTACGTTCTGGAAACCTCAAACAACCGATTACCTCCAAATGAGATTCCAGGGTTATGCGAAGAATTGTATAGTTAATCTAACATTTTTATTTGCGATTTTCTCTGTAATATTCCATGAAAATAAGTTGTAAGTTTTAGGTGCAAGGAATTAGAAATATGTTTGCCCTGTAGTCGTTATACCCTTTAACTTCCTGTAACAGGCCGGCAACTCTCTGGTTGCTTTGTGTCTTAAGAAGAAGAAGGAGGAGGAGGAGGAGGAGGAGGAGGAGGGAAGGAGGATAAGGAGGAGGAGGATGAGAAAGAGGAGGAGAAGGAGGAGAAGAAGAAGAAGAAGAAGAAGAAGGAGAAGGAGAAGAAAAAACACAAGAAGAACAAGAAGAAGAAAAATTTAATTTGCTTCAATTAGATTCGATATTGTAGATTTAATGTTTGAAATAGAGAGCTGCTCGTAAAGAGGTTGAGTGGGTTACTAGGAGTTTTTCTCAGTATTTCAATATTCTCAGAAAAGTTTCTGCATTACAATCAGAAGTACAATTCTGAGGTTAAAAGGAGCTATCCTTCCAGTTATCTCATATTTTAATACAAATTACACAAAGTCCAGATAAATCAAACGCATTGCATTCATACGTGCATTTTGCTTAAATGATTACACAGTTTTGCCTTAAAAAAAGCTTCTTCTTCTTCTTCTTAGTCTTCCTCCTCCTCCTCCTTCTCCTCCTCCTCCTCCTTCTCCTCCTCCTCCTTTTCACCACATTCTTCTCCTGCTCATTCTTCTCGTTCTCCTTCGCCTTCTTCTGCTCATTCTTGTTCTTCTTTTTTTTCCTAGTTCTTCTCCTTTTTATTATTCTTCTTTACAAGCGGTTCATCTTTATCAATACCTTTTATAATAGATTCTTGCGCACTTTTAAATTTAATTTCTAATAGGAAAATTAAAAACTAAAATAAAATTTAACAAAAAAAACTGAAAGTTAATTTATTAAGTTAAAAATCCTTAATCCTATTTGTTAATGAGGCATTAAAATTACCAGAAAATTCTGAAAATCAGAGAGAGCTTGGAAGAAAAATATTAAGAGAATACTATTGTAAAGTAAAATTCCACTGAAATAAAAAAAAATTATTCAAACCAACAGAAAAAGCTCAACGCCAATTTGATACGTTAAAAATATTGAATCCTATTATTGTTAAAGAGGTTCAGAAATTACTTTGAAATTTTGAAAATTCAAGAGACCCTAGAAGGAAAATATAAAGAGAATATAATTAGTATGTAAGCTAGAGGAAAAGTTTGTTCAACATTTTCGAAAACAAAAGTAAATGTTAATGGATGGATAATTTATTTTTAACCTTCCTGGAAAAGCAGAATACTATTTCTGCTGTAAAATCCGTAACAAATTGAAAAATGGAAACAAAGTTTTCAAAAACATCGCCCGGTTAGTTGTAAGAGTGGCTAAATTGAATCATTTAAGTCGACCCTATTAGTAAGCTTAAATGAACAGATTCCTAGAATCGTTTATTGTTCACTGAGTAATATGACGTATATTTATATTAAACTCACAATACTCACTTCATAGGAAACATTGTATTTAAAAAAAAATCAATCCAATCCGGGTAAATTCCAGGAAATTATATGCCGCATTTTGTATCCATTGACTGGTAGAGAACGCATTATTTTAATTAATATTATTATTAAACATACTACAAACATGCTTTTTATATTTTGTTTGTTTTCCTACCATTTGCGTATTGCAAATAATTCATAATTAGATTGATTTAATTAAACGAATGCATTATCGGAATAAATTCCACGCTATTTTCCCTTGAAATGAACGAATTATTTCAATTCCAGATTTTCGTTAAAAATCTGTTTCAGTTAGCAAAATGAATAAAACGATTTGTTATTTGTTTGCTTTTTTTAAGTAATTACTAACCTTTGTTTGAATAGAATTGATAAAAAAAAATCTTCATTTTTATCCGTATAAAATCGTAACTGTTCAAGAACTAAGCCAACATGATTTCCAAAACCAAAGAGAATGTGCACAATCAATTCTGAACATTTTAACTAACGATTCAATAATCATAATGTCAGATGAGACCCATTTTCACCTGTCTGGTTTTGTAAAAAAACAACATTTCCGGTACTGGGCGGCAGAAAATCCTCGTAGTCTACACGAAAAACCACTTCATTGTGAACGTGTGACAGTTTGGTGCGTAGTGGCTAAAGTCGGAGTGATAGGTCCATATTTTTACGAAGAGAACGGTCGAGCAGTTTCGATCACTTTAAGTCGTTATGTCGAAATGCTAAATAGTTTCCTTGCACCAGAGTTACAACGTCGTGAAGTTGACACTGCAAATGTTTGGTTCCGACAAGATGGGGCTACTGCTCACACGCCAGAGTGTCAATGAATGTGTTCCGACAAATGTTTCCAGAACATGTGATTTCAAGAAATGGTGAACTTTCGTGGCCTGCTCGCTCCCCAGATCTTTCGGTATGTGACTTTTTTCTTTGGGGGTATTTGAAATCGAAAGTGTATGTCGTAAAGCCTCGAACAACTGAAGATCTGAAGCTAGGAATTTGTAATGATTTTTTACGGTTATTTTTTCATTTTCAATAATGCCATCAAAAAAAACATCACTAGGAAGAAAATCTTCAAAAGCAAAAAACTTCAAAAAGCAAGACCTGCTGAAAAGTGATTACACCATTTTTCACATGCAAAGCCGCGACGGGGCATGCTAGTATTGTATAATTTATAAATAAGAAAAAAGTAGGAATAGGGTTTAGTGAAGAATATTTAAATGGAATATTGTAAAAAGTTAAAGTGCATAAAGAAGTTTTATTATTTAGAATGAACTAAACCCTGAAAGGAACGTGGAATAAACGTTATAATACATTATGCCGTCAAAAATTTACCAAGAAGGAAATGTAAGGAATTGAAGCTTCTTAAAATTGGTCTACAGAAGTTATACAGGCTGACGAGTGTGTAAGTGAGTCAATGAGCGCATTAATATTTTTATACTATGCAGATATTGTTTACTTGACAAACGTGTTGTGCTTATTCATCATTTTATTTAACTATTTAAAAAAATCTATTCAGGCATCATTATTAATAACATTGTAATTAAGAATATAAGTAAAGTTGAAAAAGATATTTTTTAATAAATGTTCAGAACATTTTCATATAATTTACGCAAATAAAATATTTATTTAGTCTTTGTGAGGTGTTGTACTTCATAGAAAGATTCTTTACTCTTCGACCTGTTTTCTTATTTATAGAAGACATTGCAAGCTTCCTCTACAAAAAGACAAGTTTGTGTAACGTTTTGAAGTTGTTTGTCGGTAAAAAATAAACACTTTGTAATATAAAATACAAATTTACCATCTAAAAAATACTTCTATTTAAATAATTGAACTCGGAGACACAAATAGATTCGTTTTCTTGGAATTAAGTTTCTTTCATAAAATAATTAACTGAATCAAGAAACATTTTGTGTAGTCAAGGGAAAGGCTTTTAAACAGCTAATCATTAAGCTTTTTACAATTTACCGTTAAAAAGGAAAAATAATACCAAATGCGTTTAGAAAGTCAATTTTCACTCCAGCTAATGAAATCAATTTTTTTTAAAGAAATTACTTTCTTTATAAATCCATTGAAAGTAAAATAAATTGTAAGATGTTTCTTAAGCGCACTCATTGGAATTAACAAACCACTTATTTTTAATTATGACTAAATAATTAATTTACTCATAAATTCAATAAAAATTATCATCCCTTACTTTAAATTTACTTTTGATCTTTTAATAATTTTTTTTAAATAATTAATTATACTCATATATTCAATAAAATGTATCAACCTTTACTTAACTACATTTTTCCAGTGCATGATTAGAACAATATACTGGAGCAAATCAGGAACATTAGTTGCTTTGTCTGTGATACGGGGTATGATTGTGATCACAATAAATAATATTATAATTATCAATATTAAACTTCTGTGAAAAGTAACATAGTATGTACCACAGAAGAAAGGAAGGCAATTAAGTAAATGCAGCACAAACAGCATCGGTTTATGGCAATGAGAACCGGTTTTTATCTGCTAAAATAATTTATAGCATTTTTAAAACTTCGAACAATATTAAAAAATCTGATAAACATTCCTTGTAATTTGTATTGTGTAATTACTTTTGGGTTTCGAGAAAAATCAAAATTTGATTCCTGGTCAGGTCTCGCATTTTATCACTTATTTTAATCTAAACCACCGACTTTACTAGTGGTAAACTCATCGTCACAAATCAGCTGTTTAACAGCTGATTTTCGGAGACTAAGGTTGCTGATTCAAATCCTAGCAAAGGTAGTTACTTTTAAACGGATTTAAAAACTTTAGACAGTTGTTACCGATGTACTTTGATGGTTGAGGTTCAATTAACCATACTCTGGTAGAAATGGTCGGCCTGAGTTTGTAAAAGACTACACCTCATTTACATGTCATCCTCATCTAATTTGGTCATGGGGTTGCTCATTGTTCGTAAATTAAAGATTGCAACGTACATATATCAAGGATTATTTTTTTTAAGTTTATCTATCACCTTTCATTGTCTCTATCAGCAGTTATTGGCCATAATCTTTAAAAAAAACACATTTTTGAAGCGAAAACTTCTATAGCCGCGTTTTTGATAGATGAAATTTTATGAGTTCGCGTCACCGACATGCTTTAGTTCAGCTACAGTATACCTTTAGCTTTGAGTGCAGTTTGTAAACTGCAGTCTAGTGTAGAGGCATCGATGGGTAGCATCAGTGGTAGAATGCTCGCCTGCCACACGGACTGCCCGGGTTCGATTCCCGGTCGATGCTGAAGTGAAAATAGCCTACCTTGTTTAACAACAATCAAAAAGAATCATGCTCTACCACTTTCGGTATAATGGATTTAAATATCCTCTATTTCCGAAAAATCTAACCAATTTTCCATTAGATTTGGTAACGGAAAGACTTATATCCGATATTTCCAATTGAAAATTCGAAGACTTCGACATGTACACGGTCAATTTGGAATCTATGGGCAGGTGATAAATGTTCCAATACACATAAATATAATGGTATTAGTAGGCCCACATAACAACCGGGATGTGCAACGTCATAGCTTTATTATACTACCATGAACAAAAACATTCATCGCAACTCGATGTACCCTTCCGTACACCGCTCTTCGTCCTCCTCCATGCTCTCTCGCTTTATCTATTTCCACGAATTGAAAAGAAGCAATGCGCACACTACAGAGCGCACACGCACATGCGCAAATATGTTAAACTCATGCTTTTCTTTTTTTATTGTTATAAATTTTTGTTTTGTTTGATACAATCATATTTTTGCTGTTTTTATTTTCTAATTCATATACATTTTTTGCTTAATACATACAAAGATACAATTATACTTTTACTGTTACTATTGATTTTATTTTCTAAAGAAATGGGAAGGACGGGAATCGTAGGATCATTAATCTAATTAATAACTAATATATTACTAATACTAATTACCGTAATACTAATTAAAACTAATTATAATAAGAAAGTTATCTAAATAAATAAATAAATAAATTAATTAATTAATTAAATTTGTAAGAAAACGTAGGCTACAATTTAACTGAAATTATAAAAAAATAACTACTATTGGTGCTAGTATCTAAACGGCAGAAGAGAATAAGAGAGACGCAACAACAACGATCAACAGATTAGGTCAGCACTGACAAGACAGTGACAAGACAATGGAAGGCGGAATGTGTTAATAGCGGGGCAGAGACAATGTTTTCAGGAACGCACAAAACTGCAGTCATAAAATACCTCTACTCCTTTCTTTCCCCATGTTTGTAACGGTCATTCAGCCCGGTTGTTACACGGGCGCAGCTATACGTACATTGCCAAGAAATGTAGATGACGAACTTAACATTACAGATCACATCAAGAGAAGGAAAATACACAAATCCAGCTACTTTTATGGTATAGGTAACAAAATAAATATAAAAGCGTGGTTGCAATACTTGAGAGATACACCTCTTTATACTGTGACAATATCAAAAAAGAGTATGGTTCGAGAAATTTCTAGTACTTTAATTCATAAAATATTAAAGAGTGAAAAAGTAACAATAGGGTTAGTTATAAAAGGATACCTATTTAAAAAAAGCTTTTTATAAAAAGGAAGGGTCTTGTTGTACAACTATTTGTGAAAGAGTCGGTTGGTTACCTGTAACACCTTTTATTCTATTGTGACTTGTTTATAATAGTTGTGATTTTTCTAGAAACAATAAAAAGGACTTTTGTATCGAATTTCGGTGTCTTTTAAGAAAACTCTTTGATCGACCTATATAAATAGAGCCCCAAGTGCGGTCCGGGAGTTGGTATTCGTTTGATCTTTGACGAGTGTTTATTTGAGTGTGCTATCGATACATAGTACAGGTCACGTATCCGGGCATTGTAGTGGTCAACTATTGTTGTTATTGTTGTTTAGGTCAACAGCCGAAAGGCTGGTTTGAACCTCTAGAGGTTTACTAAGTAAAACGAGGAGTGAGGTGGTTTACAATTGCCTTCCTCACTGAATGGAAAAGTACGCTTATCAGCATGCCGGGCCCTCTGAAAAGCACATATTTTCCACTCTGTAAATGACACCTTCACTTCATTCACCACAGGGTCTGGCTGTACAATGAAATTCATTACTTTCAGAGAAGATAACTCTGATTAGTATCTTTTACACCTCTACCTCTTCTGTTCTTAAATGATTCAGTCATTTAATTGACTGACCATGTGATAAGAAACAGAACTATTTATTTTAGCCCTGCAACGAACAGATTGAGTGTAAATAATTTGACACTCCACCTGTCTGTTATGGGCAGCAACTATTGTTATACTATCTAAATTTTGTATGTGCATTGTATTCAGTTTTTGTGTATGTTCATTCTTTATAATTGTTTGTAGTAGTACTAAGTAAATTATTTAAGTTATTTATTGTATTACTTCATTGTAATTAGTTTATTATTTATTTTGTAAATCTTTTAGTTGTAATAAATACTTATAATTTTAAACTTTAGCGTATTAATTATTTAATTACCTAGATCCCGAAACGGACCTTAGCGATAACTGTCACAATACTTCTTACGGTATTACAGTGATGATAGCTTCTTAAACGGCCAAGATAAAAAAACCACTGTTATTTAATTATTTTACGTTTTCACTTCTGTCGGCAGTCTTTAATGACTGGCTATTTATTTACTTCGAGTGCACCCTCTAATACTGGAACTCATGGAACAGAGGAAGTGTCACAAGGGCAATCTCACTGAGTACAGGAAAATGCAGATTATCATTAGAAATAAGATAAGAGAGGCCAAGGAGAGGGAAAAAATTGAGCAGTGTCAGGAGATAGAGTTCCATCAAAGACGATATGATAGTTTCAATGTCCATCGTAAGGTGAGGGAAGTGGCAGGGAGGTTTCGGAAGGGTAATATTGGTCGAATGGCTGATGGTGATGGTAATTTGGTCATTGACAGGGAGGAGAAGAAGACTGTTTGGGAACAATATTTGAAGGATTTATTCCATAACCTCAGAGCACAACAACCTGTCATGGAAGACAGCACTGGACCCAAAATTCTCTTGGAGGAGGTGACTGCAGCTGTCAAACAGATGAGGGATGGAAAAGCAACAGGCCCAGATGAAGTGCCAACAGAATTATTGAAGTTGCTTGATGAGGAAAATATGAAGACAATAACAGAAATCTTCAACTTTGTATACTCAACTGAGGAAATCCCAACACAGTGGCTAAAATCAGAATTCATTGCGATTCCAAAAAAGGCAGGTGCAAAAGTCTGTGAGGATTACCGAACTATCAGTTTAATGAGCCACATGTTGAAATTGTTTTTAAAAATCATCCACAAAAGAATCTATCACACATGTGAGGAGCAGATCGCACCAAATCAATTTGGTTTTGTGAAGGCTGTGGGCACAAGGGAGGCTTTGTTTGGTTTGCAGGTTTTGTTTCAGAGATGCAGAGATGTGGGTTGTAATGTTTTCGCATGTCTGATTGATTATAAAAAAGCATTTGACCGTGTTCGACATGAGAAAATGATGGATGTACTGAGGAGAACTGGAATTGATGGAAAAGACCTAAGAATAATAGCTAACTTGTACTGGAATCAGACTGCGGTCCTCAGAGTAGATGGAGATCATACAGATCAGGTGCAGATCCTGCGTGGAGTGAGACAGGGTTGCATTATATCTCCAATTATTTTCAATCTATACTCAGAACACATCTTTAGGGAGGCGCTTGGAGACATGGATGTTGGTATCTCAATAAATGGAGTCAAGCTCAACAATTTACGTTATGCCGATGATACCATAGTGTTTTCTGATTCAATAGAGGGCCTGCAGGGTTTGATGGATAGGATCACAGAAACAAGTAAAGTATATGGACTTGATATAAATATTAACAAAACAAAGCTTATGGTCATTAGCAAAGAAAACATTGGAGGGGCAGAACTGTACATCAATCAGACAAGAATTGAAAGAGTCCCACAATACACCTACTTGGGAACGGTGATCAATGAGTCATGGGACAATTCCCAGGAGATCCGATGCCGTATTGGAAAAGCCAAAAGTGCTTTCTTAACAATGGGTTCAGTGTTTAAGAGCCGTGACCTCACCCTAAATACAAAGCTAAGACTCCTCAAATGTTATGTATATTCAGTGCTTCTGTATGGTGTAGAATCATGGACCCTAAAAGAGGACACAATATCGAGGCTCCATGCATTTGAGTTATGGCTGTACAGAAGGATCCTGAGGATACCATGGACCGATAGGGTTACCAACCAAGAGATACTAAGGAGGATGAATACAGCCCCAGAACTGGTCAACCTCATCAAATGTCGAAAGCTGGAATATTTAGGTCACATAATGCGCAATCAAGGCAGGTATGAAGTATTGCAGAGCATATTACAAGGGAAAATAGAAGGCAGGAGAGCCCCAGGACAAAGAAGAATTTCCTGGTTGGCTAACCTTAGAGCGTGGTTCGGAAAGACCTCCACCCAATTGTTCAGGAGTGCAACCAACAAAGAAATAATAGCCAGAATGATCGCCAACGTTCGGAACGGACAGGCACCCTAAGAAGAAGAAGCACCCTCCAATACTCTCATGAGTTTTACCAGACACTTAGCCTATCATGTAGAATACAAAAAAAGCAGTAAATAAGGCGATTTTGAAAAAAAAATCGAATGATTTTGATGAAAATGTTCGTGTCATTGCCCTTTTGTTACCTAACTTAAGTTCATAATTTAAACTTCGTACAAATTACCGTTCTCCAAATATTTAACATAAACACACACACGGAAAAACGTTTACGCGTGGAATCGTTTACCTTCCCTCTCTCGGAGGTTAAAACACACGCGTGCGCGCGTACACACTAATTTACTTTTTGTAAGTTTACTAGTACTTTTATAGCAATACTGTATTTTACAAGCATAAATGATATCATGGTAGCCTTGGATTATAGACTACTTTGTTGATGGATTAACAAACAGAAAAACAATTTTTAATGTTTTTTTATTTTATCTCTGTTTTATCAAAACATATTTTTATTTTTGACAAAACTCTATTACCTCAGTAGCTAATGAAGCTACTTATTGAACATTTTAAGAGGTTCTCACAGTACTAATTACAATTAATAATGGGAGGATTTTCTTTTGTTAATTTTTTAAAAATCCCAGTTGTGCTGTTTTATTGATACGTAAGTGACGTAGATAATAATAAAAACCATTTTTTTCAACTGAACGTAATTACTTTCAGTAATTTGCGTCTTTCACTCATGATTAAAATTAGGTTGTATTATTGAAGTTAGTTTTATTGTTTATTTCTAATGTTTTATTAATAATGTTAGGTTTATTGTTAATTATTTGCATTGGCAAGAGAGAGTTGTGTGAATGTTTCACACCAGATTTTTAAATTAGCTAATATTTCAATGCATTTCTTTTTTAATTTCTCTTCCCTATATGAATAAATAGGAAGGAAAGTATTGTTTTCATGTCGATTTTTCGAAATCGAGTTTTCACCGGATCTACACGTTTTCAGACCCCCTGAACCAAAAAAACATGTTTTTAGCGGTTGGTGTGTGTGTGTGTGTGTGTGTGTGTGTGTGT
The DNA here is from genome assembly GCA_035578175.1 of Catonia carolina. Taxonomy (NCBI): domain Eukaryota; kingdom Metazoa; phylum Arthropoda; class Insecta; order Hemiptera; family Achilidae; genus Catonia; species Catonia carolina. Next base: position 52,854,123 of record JAQMRL010000007.1, read on the forward strand.
GTGTGTGCACAAAATATCTCAAGAATGGAACGTCGTACGAACTTGAAACTTGAAACTTAAGTTAATACCACTACCGACCCGAAGCGAACACTTTCATCAAAATCGGTCAACCGGAAGTAGTAGTTTAATCGTGTAACTTTTCACTTTTTTTGCGATTTTCTCAAAAACTGGTCCGACGATTTTTTTCAAAAATCGCCTCATTTACATAATTTTTTATGATCTGCAAGATAAGGTAGGCGCAATGTTTGCTGAAATTCTTGGTGAGACTGTTTTCACGTAAAACAATTGTAATTTTTTTAAGATTGCGGCTTTATTATGCATTTTACCCCAAAAATGTACATAATTAAAGTTGTAGATAATTTAAAATCCTACAACTTTTATTCCAAGCATTGTTTTGTATTACGCATAGTGTAGCGGTAATTAGCAATTTTCTGTTTTTTCTCACGAAAATGTGTGAAAAATCTTTTTTTTAAGATTTCGGCTGCCCATTGAAAGGGCTGCCCATTCCACCCTGGCAGACGGTGGCTTGGGGCACTCAGTCTGCCAACCAAAAAGCTGAAAGAAACAGTAAACTACAGCTTTTTCTGTCTGACTAGAATTATCGTAAGGAAACTCCTTCATGTATGATTCTGGTTAGGCTTACTTAGTATATGCAGATCTTCAAGAACTTCGAGAACTTCAAAATATGAAAAATTTATGATGGCGTCCTCTCTGGTAAAACATTCCGGAGATAAACTAGTCCTCCATTCGGATCTCCGGGCGAGGACTATCAGAGGGGACTTCATCAAAAAAATAAAAGTTTCTGAAATTCTGCGAGTTGGAACATGGAATGTTAGGAGTTTAAAACAAACTGGTAGGTTAGAGAATTTAAAAAGGGAAATGGATAGGTTGAAGTTAGATATTGTAGGCATTGGTGAGGTACGCTGGGATGATGATCAAGACTTTTGGTCAGGGGATTATAGGGTTATTAACACTAAAGCCATCGGAGGGCAGGGCGGAGTGGGTCTAGTAATGAATAAAAAAATTGGACAAAGAGTGACTTACTATAAGCAGTGTAGTGATAGGATTATCATGGTTAGAGTAGATACGAAACCAAAGTCTACCACTATAGTGCAGGTCTACATGCCTACGTCTTCACACAGAGAGGAAGAAATAGAACAAGTATATGAGGAATTAGATGAAGTAATAAAATATGTCAAGGGTGATGAAAATTTGATAGTTATGGGAGACTGGAATGCAGTAGTTGGAGAAGGAAAAGAAGGAAAGATAGTCGGAGAATATGGTCTAGGGAAGAGAAATGACAGGGGAAGTCGGCTGGTAGATTTCTGCTCCAAATATAATTTAGTGATAGGCAATACACTTTTTAAGAATCACAAAAGGAGGTTATACACTTGGATGATGCCAGGTGACAAGGGAAGATACCAAATAGATTACATAATGGTTAGACAAAGATTCAGAAACCAGATTATGAACTGTAAAGCCTATCCAGGTGCAGACATAGTTTTGCACGGTTTCTCTTGACTACTTCATGTGAATGCCGGGTCAGCCTCCTTCTTCCGTTCTGTACAGCAGCATAACCTTCCCAAACCCTATTCCAAAATTTTATAAATCATATATTTTATATGTTGTTTAGGTCATCAGCCGAAAGGCTGGTTTGAACCTGTAGAGGTTTTACTAAGTAAAAAGAGGAGTCAGGTGGTTTATAATTGCCTTCCTCACTGAGTGGAAAAATACGCTTATCAGCATGCCGGGCTCTCTGAAAACCACATATTTTCCACTCTGCAAATGACACCTTCACTTCATTCACCACAGAGTCTGGCTGTATAATTATATTCATTACTTTCAGAGAAGATATCTCTGATTAGTGTCTTTTACACCTCTACCTCTTCGGTTCCTAAATGATTCAGTCATTTAATTGGCTGACCATGTGATAAGAAACAGAACTATTTATTTTAGCCCTGCAACGAACAGATATTTTATATACAACATACATTTTTTACGTGACAATAACAGTTTATTAATTTTAAACCTGTTTTAGGAATGTTTTCGCTATCGCAACACTTTCTAATTTGAAACTGTAAATAGAGCGCGAAAAAGTAAAGCTGTGAATGAATAACGGTTTGTCGGTTAATACAATAAACACTAAGATAACAATGAAGTGTGTTGCTGTGAACAGCGGATTTCTCTGAATGAAAGGACGGACAAAATGCACTAGTCCATCGTGTCGGATGCAATAATGAGTAAAATGAAAATGACCAAGTGGCCTTGAACATAGTCAACGTCCGCTCCATTCGCCAGCCATGCGCCAGGGGCCGGCACTTACTGCAACCACTCCGCCAATCGATGAAATGGCACGGTTCACCTAAAAGGGGTGTCTCCATTTTCATTTCCATTTCAAATCTTTCAAAAGAAATATATAAATAACTGATTTTAAATCCGATTTCAATTTGTCTTTTTTTCAAAATCACGTATATTTTATTATCAGATTCCGTAATTGTACTATTTAAATAGGTGCCGTCACTGATTTATTAAAATTGTTTTACGGTGGAGTTACTGACCTAGACTCACGTTTAACGTACGAGTATTCAACGCATAAAAAATTCATCCGTAGTAATACATCATAACACACTGACTCACAAATACACACACAAAAACTACAAACATATCATTTTAGATTAATCGATGACAAGTTTTATTGAAAATGAAAATTATATATTCTTAAATTTAAACATAAATATTTTTATCCACGTTATTTTTAACCTAAATATTTATTTACATACACAAATGTAAAAGCCTTTACTGAATGACTCGCCCACTTGCATATCACTCATTCTTCAACTTCCTAATCACCTACAGACCTAAAATTTAGAAATTTAATTCTTAAAGCTTGAACAGATAATTTAGAACATAATAATCATTTTTATTGTCAAACAAAAGCATTGACCAGAGGAGTTTATTCATAACGATGAAAGTTTATGCACAGGTATTCAAATAAAATAAACAAATGATTAAGTACAATGATACCCAAATATAGTAAAATACGTGTCAGATATCTAATGCAATAAGCAAAAACCACATAAAAACAAATATTTATATACCAAAATTTAAATAAAATAAAAAATCTGGTGTGAAACACTCACACAACTTTCTCTTGCCAATGCAAATAATTAACAATAAACCTAACATTAGTAATAAAATATTAGAAACAAACAAAAAACTAACCTCAAAAAACATTAGTGAAATACGGAAAATTAAAATCGACCTCAGTTTGGCTTAACAATACGGAAAATCGTTCCTACACGCTAAACTAGACACTGTACAAAAAAAAGCTTTAATTAAAAGTTGTAGATCCCTTAATTTCCTATAAATTTTATTATATACACTTTTGTCGTAAAATGCATTCTAAGGCCGAAATCTTAAAAAAATCGATTTTTCTCACGTTTTCGTGAGAAAAAACAGAAAATCGCTAATTACTGCTAAACTAAGCGTTTTACAAAAAAATGTTTGAAATAAAAGTTGTAGAATTTTAAATTCTCTACAACTTTTATTATATAACATTTTGCGCTAAAATGCATATTAAAGCCGCAATATTAAAAAGAAAATGTTTTTACGTATAAACAGCCTCACGCAGATTTTCAGCAAACATGGCGCCTACCCTATCTTGTAGAGAATATAAAATTGAGTAAACCAGACGATTTTTAAAAAAATCGTAGGACCAGTTTTTGAGAAAATCGCAAAAAAGTGAAAAATTATACGAATAAACTACTACTTCTGGTTGACCGATTTTGATGAAAATGTTCGTGTCGGGTCCGGTAGTGGTATGTAACTTAAGTTTCAAGTTTCAAGTTCGTACGATGTTCCGTTCTTGAGATATTCTGTTCACACACACACACACACACACGCACACACACACACACACACACGCACACGCACACGCACGCACGCACGCACGCACACAGACCAATCGCTAAAAACATGTTTTTTGGGTTCAGGGGGTCTGAAAACGTATAGATCCGGTGAGAACTCGATTTCGAAAAATCGACATGAAAACAATACTTTCCTTCCTATATATTCATATAGGCAAGAGAAAGTAAAAATGATCAGATGCAATAAAACGATAGTTCACTATAGTATTATATAACAGACAATCAACAAATTTCTTAAATCTATTATATTTTTAATAATTTATGTACCATGCTTGTTTAAGGAAGATACAGGAGAAATAGTTTTTAAAAATACATATGCCAAATATAACAAAAAATTAAAAAAAAAACAACGAATACGTCCAAAAAGCATTAAATACCAAAAAATTACCGAAAAGTGCAGCAAAATTTATATACAAAGTTAAAATACTGTATAATAATGAGGGTTTGCACATTATAATTTGAATCGTCTAGTAACAAAAGCAGATACACCCAAAAATGTTAATTTTTCAGAAGATCTGAAAAACGTTTCTCTCAAAAACATGAAATAATACAACATTGTGACTTACTCGAGAAATAGAATTAGTGTAGAGGATTTTACACACTGACTTTTAATTTTCTAATGACCGTAGTATAAGAGAAATTTCACGTTTATGTATGGATGTATCTGGTTTTGAAACGGAATTCGGATCTATCTGATTTTGAAATATATATATATATATATATATATATATATATATATATATATATATATAAAACGCATGATTATTTTTATTTCTAACATAATTAATCACAAATTTTGGTGTTTTGGAATAAAAATTACAAAAATTAGGTATGATAATATTAAAACATCTGGTGTGAAACACTCACACAACTTTCTCTTGCCAATGCAAATAATTAATAATAAACCTAACATTATTAATAAAATATTAGAAATAAACAAAAACTAACCTCAAAAACATAACCTTATTTTAATCATGAGTGAATGACGCAAAATGACAATCGAACTCAGTTTGGCTTAAAAATACGGAAAATCACGCTTTCTCTCTAAACTAGGCTCTGTAGAGAAAAATGCTTTAAATAAAAGTTGTACATCTTTTAATTTCCTATAAAATTAATTATATACACTTTTGTCGTAAAATGCATTCTAAGGCCGAAATCTTTAAAAAATCAATTTTTCACACGTTTTCGTGAGAAAAAAACAGAAAATCGCAAATTACCGCTAAACTAAGCGTTATACAAAAAAATGTTTGAAATAAAAGTTGTAGATTTTTAAATTCTCTACAACTTTTATTATATAAGTTTTTGCGCTAAAATTTATATTAAAGCCGTAATCTTAAAAAAACAACGTTTTTACGTGAAAACAGCCTCACCGAGAATTTCAACAAACATGGCGCCTACCCTATCTTGTAGAGAATAAAAAATTGAGTAAAATAGGCGATTTTAAAAAAAATCGTAGGACCAGTTTTTGAGAAAATCGCAAAAAACTGAAAAATTATACGAATAAACTACTACTTCCGGTTGACCGATTTTGATGAAAATGTTCGTGTCGCGTCCGGTAGTGGTATGTAACTTAAGTTTCAAGTTTGAAGTTCGTACGATGTTCCGTTCTTGAGATATTCTGTTCACACACAGACCAATCGCTAAAAACATGTTTTTTGGGTTCAGGGGGTCTGAAAACGTATAGATCCGGTGAAAACTCGATTTCGAAAAATCTACATGAAAACAATACTTTCCTTCCTATATATTCATATAGGCAAGAGAAAGTAAAAATTAAGAAAAAAATTTCATAATGCTTTTTCCGTGATGCATTATTACTTACTTCTTTGGAATAACACTACATTTCGTAATATTATTAAAATGAATCACTAACTTAAATATTTGTTTAAGAAAAACGATAACACTAATTACACAAATAAGGAAAAACGTTCGCTAAAATAACAGCTTGCAACCTGCTCATGTTAAAGCAGAACCTCAATGTTCGAGCCGTGCAACATAAACATTTATGATTTCCAAGTCAATACTAGAGAATGGATGTAGGCCTATCTGGTTTTAAAACTAACCACCAACTTTAAACACGTTTTTTTGAGGATGTAGATGGTTTTAAAACATATGCATTTTATAGTGCATGTAAAAGATTGTAAGCAGTTAGAAAATGCAAAAATATAAAATTTGAAAGTTTCGGATGTATCTGGTTTTGTAACTAGACGATTCATTTATAAAATAAATTTAAACAAGTTGCAATGATATAATTAAACTGATACTTTTTTACAAATCCAAGAGCATCAGCTTGTATGAAAAAATCCTTACTGAAAAGACAATGATATCATGTTAAGTATAGTTTCTCATACAATCTGATTGTCCGTCATTACAGTTTACACTCAAATACTAAAAATATATAATAAATTACAAACATAGTAAAAAATCTGGTGTGAATCACTCACACAACTTTCTCTTGCCAATGCAAATAATTAATAATAAACCTAACATTATTAATAAAATATTAGAAATAAACAAAAACTAACCTCAAAAACATAACCTTATTTTAATCATGAGCGAATGACGCAAAATGACAATCGAACTCAGTTTGGCTTAAAAATACGGAAAATCACGCTTTCACGCTAAACTAGGCTCTGTAGAGAAAAATGCTATAAACAAAAGTTGTAGATCTTTTAATTTTCTATAAATTTAATTATATACACTTTTGTCGTAAAATGCATACTAAGACCGAAATGTTAAAAAAAATCGATTTTTCTCACGTTTTCGTGAGAAAAAAACAGAAAATCGCTAATTACCGCTAAACTAAGCGTTATACAAAAAAATGTTTGAAATAAAAGTTGTAGAATTTTACATTCTCTACAACTTTTATTATATAACGTTTCGCGCTAAAATGCATATTAAAGCCGCAATCTTAAAAAGAAAATGTTTTTACGTAAAAACAGCCTCAAGCAGAATTTCAGCAAACATGGCGCCTACCCTATATTGTAGAGCATAAACAATGTAGTAAACCAGGCGATTTTTAAAAAAATCGTAGGACTAGTTTTTGAGAAAATCGCAAAAAAGTGAAAAATTATACGAATAAACTACTACTTCCGGTTGACCGATTTTGATGAAAATGTTCGTGTCGCGTCCGGTAGTGGTATGTAACTTAAGTTTCAAGTTTCAAGTTCGTATGATGTTCCATTCTTGAGATATTCTGTTCACACACAGACACACACACACACACACACTCACACACACACACACGCACACACACACACACACACACACACACACACACACACACACACAGACACACACACAGACCAATCGCTAAAAACATGTTTTTTGGGTTCAGTGGGTCTGAAAACGTATAGATCCGGTGAAAACTCGATTTCGAAAAATCGACATGAAAACAATACTTTCCTTCCTATATATTCATATAGGCAAGAGAAAGTAAAAACGTAGTAAAGAATTTCTCTGCGCAAGCGAAAACTGAAGACTGAAGAAGAATTCCCCCTCATACTCTTTGTGATAGTTGGAGCAGCGTCAGCGATGACCAATAGCTGGATCCATAGTAGGGGAATAGTATCGATGCACAGGAGTAGGGGACGCGAAAACAGTACAAGCAGATCAAGTTCATCTAGAAGAAAGTTATTAAAAAGAAAATTATAAGAGTATATCTTCCAAGTTTTTTAATTGTAAAATAATAATTTGTAAAATAGATAAAAAAATTTCCAACAGTTCCGAAATGGATCCGATCAAACTAAACAGTATAAAATATCCTGCGGGTTGATTTTTCATACTCATCGGTTGCCTATTCAGAATGGGCTTGCGGACCGTTAAATTTTCTTCACCGCTGTCATTCAAAAATCAGCACAAATTCCGGTTTCAATAAGATATGGACCAAATCATAAAAATTTAATCGGACTCGAAACACTCAGGAAAAAACAGTGGGCATAAAATTCAAATGAGTTATTACTTATTAATTACTTACACAGAAAAACATTCGGGCATTGGGCGCTAGAAATTTCGTTACAAAATTCATTCTTAGATCGTTTTAAAAAACAAACTAGCGTGAAACACTCACACGATTTTGTCCTGTCAGTGTAACTAATGAAAAATATAATCTATGTTTAATCATAATTGAACTTTGCAGAAAGAAAAAAATACCCTAACTTAACCGTAAGTGAATGACGCAAAATGAAAATGAAACTAAAAACAGGGAAAATCATTAATTGCCTCTAAACTAGGTTCTGTAGAGAAAAATGCTGTAAGTAAAAGTTGTAGTTTTCTTAATTTTTTATACCTTTGATTATTTATACACTTTTGTAGTAAAATGTGTTCTAAGGCCGTAATCTTCAGAACTCCAATTTTTTTACCGATTCTGATATAGATATTGTATACAGGGTGATTCATGAAGTTCTCCCCCCACTTCTACAGCACATTGTACTAGTAAAACTAATGAAAAAATGTTATATAAACATAGGTCCGAAAACGCTTCGTTAGCGAGTTACAGCTAGCGAAAGTTTCGCCTGGATTTCAGTTCACCAGGTGAAATGAGGTCTTCCTGGAATTGTGGTAAGGTAGATTAAGGGGCAAATTCAATCATTTCTTATGGTTTTTGATCTGATAAATTGAATAAAACAAGTCCCAGAACTGTAAGTTAAATAGTTTTTGAGAAAACCAGTGTCAAATGCAAAAAATGGAGTGAAAATCACATTTTTTCATCTTTGGGCAAGAATAACTTTGTTATTTCACCAAGAAACAGTTAAAATTTTTCAATAAAACATGTAGAAAATTTTATTCTGAATAAACCGGTGTAAATTAAGTACACAGAAAGCGAATAGATGTTTGATTAAATGAGTTTTTATTCATAAGAGTACAAAGTAAAATTAACCGGAAAAACTAAAATGAAAAAATGTGTTTTTTTCACTCCATTTTTTTGCATTTGACACTGGTTTTCTCAAAAACTATTCGCTTTCTGTGTACTTTATTTACACCGGTTTGTTCAGAATAAAATTTTCTACATTTTTTATTGAAAATTTTTAACTGTTTCTTGGTGAAATAACAAAGTTATTCTTGCCCAAAGATGGAAAAATGTGATTTTCACTCCATTTTTTGCATTTGACACTGGTTTTCTCAAAAACTATTTAACTTACAGTTCTGGGACCTGTTTTATTCAATTTATCAGATCAAAAACCATAAGAAATGATTGAATTCGCCCCTTAATCTACCTTACCACAATTCCAGGAAGACCTCATTTCACCTGGTGAACTGAAATCCAGGCGAAACTTTCGCTAGCTGTAACTCGCTAACGAAGCGTTTTCGGACCTATGTTTATATAACATTTTTTCATTATTTTTACTAGTACAATGTGCTGTAGAAGTGGGGGGAGAACTTCATGAATCACTCTGTATAGCTTAGTTTAGTAATAAATTATAATGTGTATATTATAAATGTATATAACTACATAAAATAAATAAATAAATGTATCATTTTAACAGTCTCTATTTTCAATATATACTGAGCAGGGATCAAGACTCTGAATCATAGATTAAAACTAGCAGAACAGAGCTGAAATAAAACTTTAAAACGGTCTACTTCAACACTTTACCAGCCAGCGTTTTCTTCAAAGTGTATGTAAGTCTTTTGAAACTTTTCCAGTTTAATTTGTGCATCTCAATGCACTTGTTTGTAGTGAAATATTTTTCTTTAAATTCTCGTAGATCTTTTGTTAAGTTTTTTCTTGCAGCTTTTTTATTTAATAAGAAAATTTTATCAATTTGTATTCAAACTTATTGGTTATAAGATGACGTGTAGCCATTTACGTTCAATTTTTAATCTGTAGTTTGTATATAAATACTTTTTATTGTTCTGTCATGTTCATTTTTTATCGGTTTTTTAAAAGAAGGTTTAAATGAAGGTTTAATGTCCAGTCAATAAGTTTACTTGTGAATATGAACACTGAAACCTAATAGAAATAAATTGTAATTAATTATTTTTAATATAATATTTGGTCGTTCTTATTAAGAATATTTGGACCTTTCGGTAAAAATGCAAATCCACATCTGTGATCGTGTAATTTGTTCATTAAACGTGAATTACAAGTAATCCTATCGATTTCCTCTACCTTTCACGTACATTTACGTACATTGTGAATTTGTTATTACATGTATTATAGCTTTTGGAAAGAATGTGTATGAGTAAATATTGTAAAAAATTAAAAAATAAATAAAGTTTTAGTGTTATAAACTTCCTATTTTCTACTCCCAACATGTTTGACTAGACTTATTATAATGTTTATTATTTTGCATGATGATAAAGTTTATTTATTTATGTATTTACTGAAGAGACGTCACATTCCCAGTAAATAAACTAATCTAGGCAATCTGATTCAAGGTTTTTCCTTCGAACTTACTGAATATCCAGTAGCTATCAAAATGACATAATTTGCTATAATTAATAAAAAAGTTTTAGATAATTTTTGTAAATATTGAAGTTCAGCTTAAGAATTCCATTACTTCTATTTCCTTAATTTAAATGGTAACATAATTTGATCAAGTTACATTTCACGATATTTTGCCAATCCATTTTCTCCTGTTATATTTCCAATTTTCCATCGGTTTGTTTTTCTGTACTAAGATAATATTTGTTTAAAGATATCGAATAATTTATTTATCGTAATGATATACATTAAATTTCAGAAATTGAAATTTGTCATTCTCTTTTCTAATGAAATGTTATATGGAGAATATTTTATGTAATGGAGGTAATGTATTTTGTAAATTTTTCTCATAAAATAATAAACCAGTTTTATAACAAAAACTTGATTGTTGAGATATTGGTAAAGCACATCTGTGCATCTTATTTATAGGAAAAAACGTGTGATCATAACGTAATAAAGTACATATAGCCCTAATATTTAAAAATGTATAGCATAAATGTATTTTACAACCTTATATCATATACACTCCGTAACTTTTACATTTTTAATTTATTACAACAAGCATTTTCAAGATGGCAGCTTCGTTAAGCAATTTTCAAGAGTTGAGATTTCACTACCTACTGCTTTCTGGGCTACAAAAATATTATACTTGCATGGGTACCGCTTATATTAGACGACAGAAAATGTTTACAGTATTATCGTTGGTTTCATTCTCTTGTCTATGAAAACGGTAATAATGTATTGGATTGTGTTTATTATATAGGGTGATTCAAAACTATACGGCAATCTCTTGGGATCTCATTTTATAACTAAAAATAAGAAAAAAAGTTCATATAAACATATGCCTGAAAACTCTTAGTTAGCGAGTTACGGCTAGCGAAAAATTCACCTAGAACTCTGTACCCTCGGTGAAATAAGGCCTTATAAAAATGTTAAAGGTAATAGATTAAAGGTAACAAAGATACAAATACGATTGTTTTTAATGTATTTTAATCTGAAAATTGAATAATATTGGTTCCAGAGCTGTAAATGCAATACTTTCAGAGATATCTTACATAAAACACAAGAATTAATTGGTGCAAAGAAATAACACATTTTTGTATTTAACGTAAGAGTACTTCCATAAATGGTAAATAAATGTGTATGTTTTCTTAAATAAGTTTGTAGAAAATTTAATTCTAAAAAGATTTATGTGAATTACTCAGAAAAAAAATGAATAATAGATATTGAAATTTCGCTTTATTTAAAATCAAAACAGACGCACATAAAACGCACATTCTTAAGTGCATAAAATAATTATTAACTAATATTATTTAGGGTGGAAGTAACAGCTGATCAGATCGGCTGTTACTTCAGCTTAATTAGCTGAAATTTCAATATCTATTATTCACTTTTTTCCTGAGTAATTCACATAAATCGATTCAGAATTAAATTTTCTACAAATTTATTTAAGAAAAAATACACCTTTATTTACCATTTATGGAAGTAATCTTACGTTAAACACAAAAATGAGTTATTTTTTTGCACCAATTCTTGTGTTTTATGTAAGATATCTCAGATAGTATTGCATTTACAGCTCTGGAACCAATTTTATTCAATTTTTCAGATTAATAAATATAAGAAACAATCGTATTTGTATCTTTGTAACTACCTTTAACATTTTTATACGGCCTTACTTCACCGAGGGTACAGAGTTGTAGGTGAAATTTTTCGCTAGCCGTAACTTGCTAACTAAGCGTTTTCAGGCATATATTTATATGAGGGTCAAAATTTTGAAAGTGTCACTTTTTGCAGGTTGATTTGTCCCGAAGCAAAATTTTGAGATTTTTTTTAATTTTTTTGTAAGTAGGCCTAATCCATTCGTTGTATTATAAAAAAACTTGTTTTTTAAAGGAACCGTCAAAATATTCAATCAGTGAATTTTAATGATTTGTTAAAATATTTTTTAAGCCACGGTACTGACCTACTATCCACGGTACTGACTTTCACACGGTATTGATAGAAATCCATTGTATTTACATTGCCACAATAATGACAATATTTTCAATTTATCAAGTACTTCATTCATCTTCACCCAACAGAACCATAAAGGACGTTTCGACAAAACAAAAAATAAAAATTTTGTAAAAATTGTATAATAATATTCTAAAACGAAACAAACTGTTGAAAAAACTTAAGTACTAATTCTGATTTTTAATCTAACTAATAAATAATTTCGATTTTTAAATTGTTCTTTCTTTAATAATTATTTTCACTTGAATTGATGCCAAAAAATTGAAATGTTTTTAAATAATCGCGTAAAAAACTCATGCTTTCATTTTCACGTAACAATTTTCTCATGTGCACTTTTGGGCGTATAGTTCACTTACAGGTATGTCTACTTGAGCAGGAATGAAGTTACTTGATCAGGGTTAGTTTGCTCTTGAAATGCTTAATGAAAATCGGTAGAAAGTTTTCTTACCTTGGAAAAATAGTTTCGGTTACGGAAGTATCTGAAGAATTTGTGTTTTCTTTATAAAAAATTCCTTTTCTCTGTAAGAAGAGAAGTCATCTGCTGTAAATAGATCAGTTGTCAACACTTTTTTAAGATATATCACTTTCACATCATCCACATTGACTGGTTTAACAATAGCAATACGTAGGCACTTTCCTGGATGTTTTGAACCTACTTCTTCTTTTGCAATCACAAGACTGTACGACCCAGCAGTAAGTAAAGATACTTCATGATTTTCCAATTTTTAACGTGCTTTTTGTTCCACAACTTCTTCACTGCCACTAAACACATCGCTAAATTGTAATCTTCTACTTCCATCAGAAGTACTGGGTAATTGCCCAAGTTTCTCATGTTCGGAAATATTTGAATCATCTTCTTCAATGAAAGCGATTTTACCTAGACCACAGTGGGAACATTTATTGTTGTACTCTGGGTCAGAACAAGACATACTCCGAAACCATATTGTTTGAATTCCTGATCTTAGTAGCAAATGGTGTACTTTTAAAGTTCCTTTAAATGGTAAATCCTTACCCTTTTGAGTTTCATCGTCAAATTTTGCAATGTCCTCTTTTGGAATTAGTTATCTGTCAGTTAAACTGTAACAGCTTCCCCAAATAACAGTCTTCTAACCACTTTTGAATTACTTTTCTGAAACTCAGGCGTTATCTTTGATATTTTTTACCCTAGTCCTTGCCGTTGCAATTTCATCATTTCCCTCTGTATTTTTTGTTTTTTTCTGACGCTGACAACGTTTCTTGTATTTTTTTAATTGGTTTTTAACGATTTATTTTCTTTTATTAAGACTTGTTTTTCTTTATACCGCTTAATTCTATTTCTGTTACGACGTCTTCTGTCTGATACATGCTGAAGGTTTTCAGGTTGTTCATCGGAAATTGGAGGACTACTATCTTTTAATAATTTCTTCTCCCTTTCCACATTCTTCATCCTTAATCTAGACAAACGTTTTTGTTCCTTCCATTTTTTTCTAACTTTACGCTGCGTATTTCTACGTTACCAACAGATTAACGGTGTTTTGTAGTTTTTGTTTTAAATATTTTTTATAGTCATTCCTCTTCTGTTATTGTTTTTAGCAGGGTCATCCCTAATCTTCTTCCTCCTCTATCTTTCTTGCTCCCTCTTCTTACTTAATTTTTCCTCATCACAAACCTTCTTCTTCTTTGCCATGTCTGAAGTTACCTCGAATAGAATAATAAACTGAAAATTTCTTTTATTTCCTGTTTCAGTGGTTCCCAAACTATATGCTTAACATATAGTCCCCGAGTTAGAATAACATGCCGCTTGTATTAGGCCTACTTGAAACCATAATTATGGTACACAACAAAATGGGAATATTTAAATTTAGGCTGTTACTTACAGTATAATAATACGTTCATAAAATTTTTTATTAATACAACAACTGCTACTGTTTTATTATATCTCATTATTGTCATTTTTAAATCTCTGCAAAATAGAAAATATTTATTTGTGTGAAGGAAAAATTACGATTGGTTAAAAATAACATTTTACTGACTGAATTCTAATTTTAAAAAATTCAAAATGAGGTACGCTATATTTCAACGAATTGATCATACCCTAATATACGAGTATTTGTAAAACTACAAAATTTCATGAAAATACTTAGAACCGTTTTAAATATTGAAAATGCGATAACTAACGTTCTATTTTATTTTGTTAATATTATATTTGTTAATATAGATTAATAGGGCACAGAACAGAAACATGGTACAAAATATAATAAACATTTTACTTCAGCGACAGTACTTTTGACCCAACAACATTATGTCCGTACCGTGGCTTATTTTTCAGTACCGTGGCATGTAATTTCCATGCTACTGACACCCACGGTACTGACATTTTTCAGGTTATGTTGTAATTACGGCTCTTAATATTAAAACAAACAATTAGAAAGTGAGCTACACATCAATATTCTTACAATACTTAATACAATCAAAGTAATATAAATTTAACATAACTGACAGCAAAGTTATATGGTACACGGTACTGACGATACCAAAGGTTTTTTACGTACTTCGAACATAAAATCGTTAAAAATATCAATATAACCACGAACTGTATTTTAACAAAATGGCTAACTGAACTCCGACAATAAAATAGGCGAGAGTCATTGAACAAAACGGTCCACCGGTTGATCGATAAGCGCGCAATTCAAATTTTTCATTACCCCACGGTACGGACTGAATAACTCCTGGGACATTGTTTAAAACGCAAAAATTCAAATATCTTAGTACATATTAATCTTAATTTTTTATAACATAAAATGTAATAAGTAGTAAGGGAGGTAGATATAAATTAAAAAATGAATAAATTAATTTAGGTAAATAAAAATTTTTAATATGAAAGTGCCAATGCCGGTATCGGGACAGCCACGGTACTGACGTTCCATTCATATTTTGCTAGATTTTTCTTATTAAACTTTTTATTTTACTGGAGGTTAAAAAAATAAAGACAACAAAATATTATGTTTGATTAGCGCAGAAGAAAGCTGCATATTTCTTGCAATTTTTGTTGTTATACCTACGGAACATCAAAAGTGACACTTTCAAAATTTTGACCCATGAACGTTTTTTATTATTTTTAGCTATACAATCAGATCCCAAGAGATTGCCGTATAGTTTTGAATCACCCTGTAGTGATGTGGCGTGGTTCAACTTGAACTGCTATATTAGCAGTCAAATTTCCCGAAAATAGAGCACTCAAAATCTTTACGTGTTTCTCGAATGACCATTACACGCACGTAAAAATTTGTGTTTAGTGTGGAGTCTCGGCGTTTTGTAATAGGCCCTTTTTGACAAATTTTTGGATGGTGTAACTTATCGTGATGTAGTCCATCAGTTTATTGCAATTTAAATTTACACGAACGAGAAAGTTGGTTCCAATAGGATTAATTTAATTTTTTTTACTACATTCATGTCAACTAAAACGAGTTGCATCCTTTTTGAAACACTCCTTATTATACACATTTTTTGGGTAATACCAACATTACGAAATCTGAACAAGTTCCGGTTTTAATTATTTTGGATTAGTGGAGCTGTTGTGTACTTTTTGATAAAAACACCTTCGTGAATTCGATTTCCAGCTATGATCTGGTGATTTTATACAAAAAAAAAATAATAGGGGTATCATATATGACCTACATAACCTAACGCGGTTACTAATGACCTCCTAATCAATTCAACCTAATCAAAATAATAGTACAATAGGCTGGCGTAAACATAAAAATATATTTTTGAGGGTTGGAACTGTTCGTTTTAATAACGGCAACGTACTCTAATGAGTGCGTCGGGATTCTGTTTAGTCGGGAACCCCTTCAAACCTTGATCACGCAACATGTAGTACATGCTATGCGTAACTTAAAAAAATAGTTTTCTATTTAACGACAACAATGTTTTTATACTATGAAATTCTAGCTGTCTAGTAGTCGGTCGTTACAAAAAACACTTATTTCAGCCTACGCATTGCGCGTACTTATTCCTAACAGCAGGGAGCACCCACTCATCTAACCAAATCCCTAAGAAATAGTAAAAATAGTTTGAAATAACAGTTTTATTATCCTTTTATGCCTGTAACCGCAGTATTAAACATTTATCTTCATAGTAATAGTTATTATTAAGTACTTGTTTTAAAAACAACTTATTTTATTGTCACCGGATGGCGACATTAAGCGACGTGGGGAAACCTTAATTTTTTTTTACATTTAGGAGACTCCAAAGGAAGTATAGGACATGTCAAGATAAAACTGATAAACAAAACTTTAGCAAATGATAAATTCATCACTTACCACCAAAAATTTGTTTCTGCTACTGCTTACTTCAGTAGGCTTGTCATGAACCCTATTGTATCAAATATCACACAAAATTAAAAATTAAAAAGTTAAACACAATGATAAATTCATCACTTACCAATAATTTTTTCCCGCTACTGCTTAACTCAGTAGGCTTGTTATGAACCCCTTTGTATCAAATAGTACACAATATTTGTTTAGTTAGAAGTTAAATACATTTCAATCAAAAACTATTTAGAAAGGAATTCGTGCACACTGTAAAATGTTTCATCAATCAAATATTGTTTTAGCTTTTTTTTTAAATGACTTAAATTGTTACAACTTTTTAAACTTTGTGGCAATTTATTGATGTATTTTCTAAATGTTTGGGATCCTGAAAAAGGCCGGTTAAGCGGTGCTCGTCGAAGAGTCGGTCGTAGTTGTCGTGGTGGTCAAGAAGGTGGGCGTCACGGCATGTCGTCGTACAGCGGAGACATCATCTTCTTCCGTCGCAGTAGTGCATCGATGCCTGCATCGACGGAGTCCAGTAGTTTTGTGCTGAGTGTGGATGTCTTATCAAAACTACAGAGTAGAATGGAATGACTATAGGGCTCAGTGGAGCCCTCTTATAGTAACCAGAGCGCTGAGGTAGACGCGGTTACAGTATTCAGATGAACTAATATCCCCTAGCCGTGGGAGTGAGAAAATGCATAACGCTCTCACTCGCACAAGCCATACGCGCCGTTCCAATAACATTGTCGTATAATTTTACTCATTGTTGTGAGCAAGCGTTTATGCATCCAGTAAACTAACAAGCAAGATAACGACTGTAGTATGTTTTCAGATTTGGATTATTACGGTAGAGACCTTTGAGCGCGTGCGTAGTTATGCCACATATCTCCCTCTCACTCGCTCGGCTATGGGACATTAATTCCTCTGATACCTATACTAGCCCTCTGCAGTGCCGACACAGGCCTACCACCCCGAACTATTGTTTGCTTCCCTCTGTCGGTATGTTTGAAGCTTTTATGGCCGGGAGCACAGTACCTAATCAAAGGGAGTGGACGGTGACAATTATGATACGCTTTGTTTTGTATTATTGTAGCACCTGCCAAATCGACTAAATAATAAGTTCATATCACATGCACTTTACGTAGAGGTAGGCCTACTCTCTACTACAGTAAAATCCGCTTAATGCAATTTTTATGATACAGCGTATTAGGTGGAAAAGCATCTTAGCCCGGAAGCAAGTTGAATAGGTCTAATCTCTAATGAGTAGTGACCTTTAGCTGTTTTACATATTTATCAACGAGTGTTTTCTTTTCGGCACCAATTAGTAAAATAATACCGAACTAATCTGGATTAAAAACAGCTGTTATAATCTTTTAAGTAAAGCTATAAGACATTTTCTTTCGACGATTAAGAGTCTTTTTCATTAAATGACTCTACTTCTCAACATATACGTTGATAGAAAATTTTGTGACAAGTTTTAAATTGGTCAATCCAACCAGTAAAGTTAGCTATATGTGGCTCTTTTGCAATTATGAGGGCTTTCTCTGTTAATACAACTGCAACCCTCACACTAAAAGGCAACTTAATCGTAAAAACTATCATTCACCTGTAAGGGTAAGTGCACAGTGAACGCTGGTCGCAGGTCGCTGGTCGCTGGTCGCAGGTACTGATTCACGGTGGTGAACGCGCATAGTGGGAGCATGTAACTACGCGCTTAACTTTCATTCAGTTGTCGGTATTCAACATGAGTTCCAATAGCAGCAGTGATGAATTATTTCTAATGGAAAACGTTTCCACGAAATTATTATAATTTAAAGACGATACCATTAGTGACTTTAATAAGAACAGAAAATTAATTGGCATAATCATATTTTTCCGCAATTGAAAAAAGATAGACAGGTTTTTTAAATGCATGAGAATGACTCTGGAAACGTTTAATTTTATATTGTGTAAAGTAGAACTCGTTTTCAAAAACAATGGTGCAACTTGCACAAGCAACCAATGTTACCGGAAGAAAGATTTATGATCACTTTAAACATTTTAACGTATTTTGAACTTTTTGACTACCGATATTCAATATTATAGAACATTGTTTGGCCAGTAATAATCTTTTAAAGTTACTTTTATAAACATATTTAAAAAAATAATTAACAAGCTATCATTTATGAATACGTATTTATACGACGCCAAGTAGATTTAGCAACCTGCAAGCAAGCAGCAGGCAGGTTTATTCAAAACAAACCAGTGAGCTGATATGCGCAGATAACCAGCGCACAGTTTTCTCCCCCAGCGTTTACTGTGAGACGTTCGATTAAAATATAATGGTCTATTCCTACTAGCAGGCTCCCGCTTGTAAGCGACCAGCGACCAGCAACCTGCGACCAGCGTTCACCGTGCGCTAACCTTAAGAGTTGATTGACCTTGTTAGTGGTGTCTGTCTTTTCTTGGGAAATTGGGAGGTTCAGCAAAACAAATGGAATTTTTGGTATTTTTGATGAAATTTTTGAAGTTATAAAAACCTAATCAAAGAGAATGTGTTCACTTTCGGCAGAAAGCAATTCATTTTTACCAGTCGAACACCTTTCAATTCTTTAATACTCTTAATTGTATTTTAACGTTTTATCCAGGTTCTTTCGAAATCCAGTTAAAATAAATTAGAAGGAAACTTTTTATAAAGCTATAAAATCTATTTATTAACAAAATAATAAATAGGCTACAACAAATTGTTACACTTGTAACTACTGGTAAATTACAATTTAATTACTTAGACGAAATTGATTACTAAATGTTAATTAAAAATTTAAAACAAACTAAACTTAACTAAAGGAAAGAAAGGTCATGTATAATTGCTTATTAATTAATCTTAAATACAAAACTAACCCACCGAGTTGGTCTAGTGATAAAGTCATCACCGCAAATCAGCTACTTTACAGCTTATTTTCGGAGACGAAGGTTCCTGGTTTGAATTCTAGTAAAGATAGTTGCTTTTATATAGATTTGAATACTAGACAGTGGTTACCAGTGTACTTTGATGGGTGGGATTTAAAAACCATACTCTTTCAGGAATTGTCGGCCGAGTTTGTACAAAACTACCCCTCATTTACACATGATACACATCATCTTCATCTCAATGGGTCATGGGTTTCTTATTGTTCTTAATTGAACAAATTGCAATTACACAAGATAGGGATTTAAGAAAATGCTATATAAAAGCAACTATAGTTGGCCTACCAAACTTCTAAATACGAAGAATTACTCACTCGTAAAACGTTAAGTAGCACTGAACTGCTTTTACAAATTAACACTATAAACGTACTGGTTCCATTCACATCAGAGTTAAGTTAAAAACAAGACTAAAAAAATTACTCATCGGAAGGGTCGAATCCTTTACATAATTTGGGTTTCCAATTTTTTAAAAATAAGCAAACTCTGAGAACAAGAGAATGAAAGAACCAAAAGTTGTAACAACTCCACTTTGTTAGAACAGGCTGAAAAATAAAAGAATGGACGTAAATAAATAAAATATTAAAAAATAAAAATAGAAATAATAATAGGTACAAAATAATAATAAAAAAACTTTACTGCCCAAGAGAAATACTATTTAAATTCTATTCCGAGTAACACATGCCAAACCCTATTCAGAAGTATTCCATTCATCGACAGTCCTTTGTCATTGTTACAATATATTACAATAAAAGAATTGCAATTAAAAAAAATATTATTGAAATACCGTTTATCCAGTCAGAGAAGATAGAAAAAATACATTAATTCTTAATTGAATAAATGTGTTATGAGCTTAAACAAGTTATAAGAAAAGTTATATTGATGGGTTATTTTTAAAAGTAAAATATGAATATTTATAAATATTCCTGAAGGTACCAAAATTAAATGAATCAGCCTATTCATAAAAGAATGGGAGGCTTACAACTTGGATCGTATTTTCTGACAAATTAATGTTTTTCACATAGAATCTTCATCCAGTAGCTGCTAGATTATTACGAGTATATTTCTATAATCCTGTAACACAAATAATAATAGTTAAGGAATTGATGTTTATTTTACGAAATAAAGATATTTTCTAACTGGCTGGTATTCTTACCTAAAAGGTAGAGGTATAGTGTATCCATTAGGCTAGACGGCCCTTTGTCCTTTTAAATGTTATTAATTTTTATTGTTGTTTACTCATTTTTTATGCTTTTGTTACTAATTAAATGGATTTATCATCCACTGTATACCTCTATATTCTATTTCCGGTTAATTCTACAATTTCATTGTTTGTTTATTTATTCTGTTCTTTCTTTAAAATTCTAGAAGTAACCAAATAGATTTTAAATGGGCCGGCTCTTTAGCCGGTGCGTTTAGGTGTTAGAAAGTGCGGTGTAAGGTCAACCTTTCAAGTGTCGAAAACAGGTTTCACCTGTGACTAACAAAAAGAGTGGTATTGTTTTGTTTGGTATTATTGTTTAGGGTATAGATAAGATTTCATTCAAATTTATTTGTTTGTAAATCGCCATACTTGTTTCTAGCATGAGTCTTACGTTTAATAATATTTTTTAATCAATTTAGTCTAAATAGTTAAATTGTAATTTACTAATTATCTAATCAATTCGCTAGCTTGGTTTGACAAGATTCTAACTAACATTTTTCACAAAATTAAGGTTTTTACATATTATTTGTCCTCATGATGTGATCTATACTTTGCACTGATCAGAATTACTCTATTTTCATAAATAAAGGAATTCAAAATTTGACATGGTTGTATTTACAGACAAAAAAGTAGTACAAAATTTTGACAAAATACTAACTGCCAAAGAATCAGCTGTGACTTCACTGAACACAAACATGATTCAAGGGAAGTAAATGTATGCATAATTTGTAGATCTTGTCCATATAAAGCAGTTTGCAAATTATTAACTTTGCATTTTAATTATTGTTCATACACTACTAGTTTAAATCTTTAAATGGATCTTTCTCAAAACTAGTGTCGGGCCAGTTACAACCTTGTCAAACCAAGCTCACGAATTGTAGTTTAATTATAATTTATTTTAAAAGTTATGATTTATTGTAATTTATTAATCGGAGATGAATAGTATTATACGTTCAAAATTAGTTTGGTTATCATTCATTAATAACCAGATCCCGAAAGAACCTGGAAAAAATGTTACAATATTAATAATCATTTCGTACATCTTCCACGGCCTACCTAGTTCTCTACAACTTGTAGATATATACTTTTTTCGATAAAATGAAAACTCAATCTATGCACTACTGTATATATTTTTCGTCACGTATATTTTGGAAGTAATTATCAGTCACTTTCTTTTTCTACTAGAAATTGCACACACTAAACTTCTGGTATCGATGGTGACGCAGACGGCTATTGATTGGGGCAGGCCGCCGTCTACCCATTGCTTCCTCCCGACATTCCGACGCCGACCGCACTCGCTTTATTACAGAATAACAGCAACACTGTTTAGGACTATAACGTTGGATGAGTAATTTGTAGCACTTAGCCTTCCAACTTTAATGAATAAATACGATGTCGTAATATAAATTGAAATTTCTTACCCACAACCTTCTCGAGATTAAGTTGACGGTAGTAACCGGCAATAATGAAATAAGTTTCATCATTATCAGCTAATGCATAATTTTATTAAATCTGTTTACGTTCGGAGAAATATCTGTTTCGTAAATCATATAAATGTGTTGTGTAATTTCCACTGTAACTCTCTCAATAATCTTTGAACCAAACCCACATTAAGTTCTGTACTAATGCTGTAAACAAAATATTTTTACATTTATGTTGAGTTAGTTCACTAACTAACTTTATTACAGGTGTTTATAGGAAATCACGAATTTCTGCTTTTCAGATAAACAATTTTTAGTATTTAAATAGTCGAAGGTTTAAAATAAGAAAGAGAAATACGAGAGGGCTAACACATAAGCTTTATTCGGGATCTGGGTATAATATATAAACGAATTATTACAATTATTTATTGACACAATAATTATTTCAAATAATTTGTAATAATAATGATAATTATATTAATAATAATACAAATAATTGTATTTTTTAGTAAGCTAAGTCATTAATTATTAATGATTCAACTTAGCCTACTAACAAAAACAATTACATAAATGAAATAGATTACATAAAATAAATCAATTACGAAACTTAAGCGTAAAGCAACTTGACTAACAATAGATTGTTGTTGTTTAGGTCATCAGCCGAAAGGCTGGTTTGAAACTCTAGAGGCTTTACTGAGTCAAATACGGAGAGACGTGGTTTACTCTTGCCTTCCTCAGTGAGTGAAAAAGTATGCTTATCAGCATGTCAGGCCCTTTAAAAAGCATCTACTTTCCACCCTGAAAATGACATCTTCACTTCATTCGCTCTGGTTGTGTAATGAATTATTTCATTATTTTCTGAGGAGATAACTCAGGCTAGTGTCTTTTACATCTTTACTTCTTCTGTTCTAAAACATTTCAGTTAAATAGTTAGCTGAAAATGTGATAAGAAACCGAACTATTTTTTGTAGCCCTGGAACAAGTAGATCGAGTACAAATAATTTAAGGGGAGACTGTACCTTGTACCCCGCCGGTGTTAAATTTGCTATTTTCAGGTACGTTTTTCATAGGTTTGGTAAAAAATAGGAAAATGAAACTTTACTCACTTAATCGTAGTCACGTTTTTCTAGCTACTGATATTTTTTCAATTTAATCTGTTGAAGCAGAAAATTGAAAACAAAATAATGAATAACATAAAATTTTGCAAATTTTTTCTACGATTTTTGTATATTGCTAATTTTTGGAGCACTTGGGGAAGTCATAAAAGTGTAGATATGTGTGCATGTACAAGATGAATAGCTAGTAAAAATTTCAGCCTTCTAAGTTTAACGGTTTCTGAGGAAAATGTACCTAAATTTTAAAATCAAAATTTACGAGAACAGACAAAAACAAAAAGGCACAAATAAAAAACAAGGTGTACACAAACAAGGTAATTTCCTATCAACAGTTGATTAGAAATCTGAACCAAATAACGCAGATATTTTAAAAAACTAAAATTCCCTTTACTCTAAAACGCTCATTATAAAATTATGAAAAATATTCGTTCTTGGTGACATGATAATTTTTCTGGGTAAACCAGCAAAAAACTTAATTTTTTCATTAAAATAAATTTTTGACGTAATTTAATGGTTTATTGGTAGATCTAGGTCTGAACTATTGAAAAATATAAAAAATCAAAAATCGAAATTTTCAGTAAAATCATCATACAGTCTCACCTTAACACTCCGCCTACCTGTTGTGGGCAAACAACTTTACAATAGATAATTTACAACTATCTATTAATAAAATTAATGATTATTACAATATTAATTATTAAACTTAGCCTCCTAACAAATTCAGTCACAAAATTAAATCAATTAAAAACTAAACTTAAATGAACTTGACTAACAATAGATTAGGTACTGTTCTTAAGAATCAAAACAATTTGCTATCTTTCCAAAAACACTTGCTACCACCTCTAAGCACAATTAACGTAACTTACACCGGTCCTGTTACGACACTATTTCAAACGGCCGGATAGAACCTTTCGTTTACAAGTTCAACTGTTGACTACAAAGGCGCCAACTCTTTTATACTCGCGTCGTAATACAGGGACCCGGCAGAAAAAAAGGATGGTTTTGAAATGAATAAAATAAATCAGAAATAAGATGTAAAAAAAATTTATTAATAGATTTGAAACATCATTTCTTGCCATTTCTTATTAAAGCACTTAAATTCTAAAATTCACTTATTTTATTTTAAAAATTATGTCAGTCAAGTGATGACCCTCATTCTGCACGCTTTCATGCAATCGTACTTGGAAATTGAAGGGGTCGGCGGAAGAAAGTGCTAACCCACATTTTGTGAAAAAACTGGATTATCACTCTACCTAGCTAAGTTTACATTGTACTATACCTCAGTGATATTATTTTTGCTATTTCTTGCACAGAGTGCTCTGCAAACACCATGCATTATTTTGACTCTGGTTGTTTCACTATAAAGTTTGGTCGGAAGGCAATGCTGACCCAACAATCAATGGCCGGTAATGTTCAGTTTCCCGCTAAAATAATCCGAGAGTTATTTGAAGCGGTTTCAAGTAATGAAGATAGTGACTGTGAACATGTAATGATGCTGTTCCTGACATTTTATTCGCTATGTAGTGCATCAGAAGATGATTTAAAGGTAAGTGTGGCTTAGCATTATTTTACTCTTAAAATATCTTAAAAATGGTGTTGTTAGCATAAGATATTTTTATTAAATTCCTGTGATACGTAGTGATTCAAGTATTTGATGTAATATTTTTGAAGGCATTTGACACCTAAACAATATTTTAAATATCGCCTAGTTTCTTTATTTTGAGTAGTGTAACAAAAAAATTGCTTTGAGGGTTAGCACTGTTTTGCCCCAGCACTTGGGGTTAGAAATGTAGTGTGAGTTAAGAATATTTTTCCATCAGCCTACATAATTTAAAGGAACGTGGTTTTTAAAAATGGTAAAGATAATATGCTAGGTTCAAATTTTTAATTATTTTAAAGTAAGCGTATTAAAATGTTTTAATTTTAGTAACTACATTCCTGATACCTTGTATATTATTTAGTCACACAATAATGTAAATGAGTTAACATTTACGTAAATGGTAAACAATGCTTAAAAATAAACATGATATTTATATTATCAGTGCATGATCTGTAGTCATAATGACTATTATTTGTATTATTAAGCTACTAGTTAGTTCAAACGAGAGACTTCAGTCAATCTCTTTTTATGTGTTTATTGGACTTCTAAATCAAAGTTACTTTTTATTACAGGAAGAATTGGGTGAGACCAACTAGAGATCCAGTGGACATTCCAGAAGCCGGTCACCACGTTTTTTCTCCGTAAAACCTCCTCGCTCTTGCAAGAGAAAGAGGGAAACATAAACAAACGAAGAGAACACTCCAGATCATTGGGGTGATAATAATTAAGTGTTGCAGAAAGTCAAAGTTTAATGTGACAAAAATGACTAAGATGACTGAGACAGAACATCAACACAAGAAGAATACGAGTACATCAATATAAATGGAGATGATGTAACTTTCACTGAAGATATTTGTTTGAAAAAGAGTTGGCTGTGACTATGAAATTAAGTATCTTGTTAATTAGAAATTCAGAGAGGTTTCACTGAAAAAGAGAGACAATCCCAGTACGAAATGGCAGCTTAAAACAAAATACAAAGAAAGGAACTGTACCGATAAGAAAAAACTCATTTAATTAAACAAACTCCTGCCATGTAGACCTATATTGTCTGTACTATATCATCAATACGACCAAAACTTGCATACAAGTCCTGTATCTGAAAGTGAAGAAAATGTTCGAACTATTGAGTAGGATATTTTTATTTTGTCAAACAACATTTTCTGAATAAAACCTGTTATACTTCAGTTTTCGATTATGCTAACCCCTTATATTTTGTGAAATCCCAAGAAGAAAATAATGCTAACCCACAAAATTGCTATCATGATTTTTCTTAAATATTCTGTAAAATTAAAATGTGCAGTAAATTTAGAACAGGATGCTACATTTATATTCTTAAGAACCTAGATTAACAGAAAATAATAAATTTTCAACAAAAAATTCATAAACATGATTTGTAGATTTCAGTAAACTTTTAAAATACCATTGTGTAAAATTATGTTGATGTGGGTTAGCACTGTCGTCTCCCGACCCCTTCAATTATCCATTGCCTTCACGATCATTTCGTTCGGTATCGCCGCTATTTCATTTCGAATTGCTAGCTTCAGATCTTCAGTTGTTCGAGGCTTTACGACATACACTTTTGATTTCAAATACCCCCAAAGAAAAAAGTCACATACAGAAAAATCCGGGGAGCGAGCAGGCCATGGAAGGTCACCATTTCTTGAAATTATGTGTTCTGGGAACATTTGTCGTAACACATTAATTGACACTCTGGCAGTGTGAGCTGTAGCCCCATCTTGTTGGAACCAAAAATTTGCAGTGTCAACTTCACGACGTTGTAACTCTGGTGCAAGGAAATTATTTAGCATTTCGACATAACGACTTGAAGTGATCAAAACTGCTCGACCGTTCTCTTCGTAAAAATATGGACCTATCACTCCAAATGTAGCCACTACGCACCAAACTGTCACACGTTCACAATGAAGTGGTTTTTCGTATAAGCTACAAGGATTTTCTGCCACCTATTACCGGAAATGTTGTTTATTTACACAACCAGACAGGTGAAAATGGGTCTCATCTGACATTATGATTATTGAAACGTTAATTAAAATGTTCAGAATTGATTGTGCACATTCTCTTCGGTTTTGGAAATGATTATGGGTTAGTTCTTGAACAGTTGCGATTTTTACGGATGAAAATGAAGATCGAAACGCAAAATTCTTTGAACACTCCAATCTGATACTCCTAGCACAGCTGCGTGATGTGCAGCAGGGTGACGTGGACTTCTGGCTATTGACAATCGCAAAGCATCGGTGTTTTCAAGAGTACGAACGCTACGTGGACGGCCTGTAGGTTTCCGTTTAAAAAATGAAGCAGTTTCTCTAAAATGTTTAATCCAACGCATTAATGCATTGTGACTGGGAACACTACCGTATCTACTTATTCCAAACTTTGTATGGAACAAACGCTGGGTTTTGACTTCCGAGTAACCGTTACTAAAGTATGTCTCTATGACGAAAGCGCGATGTTATGCGTTCTACGACTCCATTGCAACTGAAATGGCATTGAGCTGGGGAATGAAAGTCTTTGAGCCGGTTCTCGTCACTCGCATTGTTGCGATGTACGGTCAGATCAAAAACCATCCACTTTTTCTGCCGGTCCCTTTAGTTTCCCAAACATTCAAGACCCTTTGCCACTATTCTGGCAATTTCCTTGTAAAAGCAATCAAAATAAAAACAAACTTATCTAATGCATTCGATATTTTAAAATTCTTTTTCACAACATCTCATTTATTCCAATTCACAACCCTTGTTCAACACACTCCGCCCGATAATAAACACAATTCCTTATCAATGAAGGCAACCTATACAAAAAGCACAACGTATTCTTAAATAAAAAAGCTGGTCTGAAATACTCACACAACTTTCTCTTACCAATGCAAATAATTAACAATAAACCTAACATTAGTAATAAAACATTAGAAATAAACAAAGAAACTAACCTCGATAAACATAACCTAATTTTAATCATGAGTGAAAGACGCAAAATGAAAATCATCCTCAGTTTAATATAAAAATACGGAAAATAACTTTCACGCTAAACTAGGCTCTCTAGAGAAAAATGTTTTAATTAAAAGTTGTAGATCTTTTAATTTCCTATAAATTTGATTAGGTACATTTTTGTCGTAAAATTCATACTAAGGCTGAAATCTTAAAAAAAATCGATTTTTCACACGTTTTCGTGAGAAAAAAACAGAAAATTGCTAATTACCGCTAAACTAAGCATGATACAAAAAAATATTTGAGATAAAAATTGTAGGATTCTAAATTCTCTAGAAATTTTATAATATATATATTTTTCCGCTTAAATACATATTAAAGTGGCAATCTTAAAAAAAACATTGTTTTACGAAAACACAGCCTCACCCAAAATTTCAGCAGAGATGACGCCTATCCTATCTTGTAG
Source organism: Catonia carolina (assembly GCA_035578175.1). Taxonomy (NCBI): domain Eukaryota; kingdom Metazoa; phylum Arthropoda; class Insecta; order Hemiptera; family Achilidae; genus Catonia; species Catonia carolina. The sequence continues at coordinate 52,882,469 of JAQMRL010000007.1, forward strand.
AGCATAAAATTATTAGTAAATGAGGCGATTTTAAAAAAAAATTGTAGGATCATTTTTTGAAAAAATCGCAAAAAAGTGAAAAATTACACGAATAAACTACTACTTCCGGTTGACCGATTTTATTGAAAATGTTCGTGTCGGGTCCGGTAGTGGTATGTAACTTACGTTTCAAGTTCGTACGATATTCCGTTCTTGAAATATTTTGTTCACACACACACACACACACACACACAGACCAATCGCTAAAAACATGTTTTTTGGGTTCAGGGGGTCTGAAAACGTGTAGATCCGGTGGACAATCGATTTAGAAAAATTGGCATGAAAACAATACTTTATTCCTATATATTCACATAAGCAAGAAAAAGTAAAAATTCGCAAAACGCGTGGTAGCAGAATATACGCAGCAGACCTTATCGCCGTACCCATACGGCAGTAGAATTCATAGGGTTAAATACTCCAGCACGCACTCTGATATGTGCACTTTATTCAAAATTGTTTCCTGATAAATTGGGTAGACTATTTGTGATTTTACACTGGATTAACGTATACCCTTAATTTTGGAGATAAATTATTCCAAATATTACTCTGCAGTTGGTTAAGACAAGTTTCTAAATTTTAGTTATTTTGGTTAGTTATTGCAGTAAGATTAAAATACACACAGACATCATTCTGCAAACCACTTTGTATCGAAGATTTTCATTTTCAAAAACCGCTAAAAATACCCTAGGATCATATGAAAAATAATTAATTTAAATTAGTGGTTATTAGTTAAATTGTAAAGTAATCATATAATAAGCTTATAAGATGTAAGTATTATTTTACCACAATAAATCCTATTACTTAACGTTAACAGTGGAAAACAAAAGGAATATTACAATGTAAGAGAAAATAATAGTCTAATGTAAACAATAATATGAAATGGAATGTAAGTTAGGTATAGAATGTTAAATTATTTATTAATAAAATATACTTGTTAATTGTCTACGATTTCAGATTAACCGTGGTTCCCATCCCTTTTTACTTTCTCTTGCCTATATGAATCTATAGGAAGGCAAGTATTGTTTTCATGTCGATCTTTCGAAATCGAGTTTTCACCGGATCTACAGGTTTTCAGACCCTCTGAACCTAAAAAACATGTTTTTAGCGATTGGTCTGTGTGTGTGTGTGTGTCTGTGTCTGTGTGTCAGTGTGTGTGTGTGTGTGTGTGTTTATACAAAATATCTCAAGAACGGAACATCGTACGAACTTGAAACTTGAAACTTAAGTTACATACCACTACCGGACCCGACACGAACATTTTCATCAAAATCGGTCAATCGGAAGTAGTAGTTTATTCGTGTAATTTTTCAGTTTTTTGCGATTTTCTCAAAAACTTGTCGTACGATTATTTTTTAAATTGTCTAAATTATTAATTTTTTTACGCTCTACAAGATAGGGTATGCGCCATGTTGCTGAAATTCTCGGTGAGGCTATTTTCACGTAAATAAATGGTTTTTTTTTAAGATTACGGCTTTAATAGGCATTTTAGCGCAAAAAGTTATATAATAAAAGTTGTAGAGAATTTAAAATTCTACAACTTTTTTTTAAACATTTTTTTGTATAACGCTTAGTTTAGCGGTATTTAGCGATTTTCTGTTTTTTCTCACGAAAAAGTGTGAAAACGTGTGATTTTATAATATTGCAGCCTTAGTATGCATTTCACGACAAACGTGTATATAATCGAAGTTATAATAAATTAAGAAACCTGCAACTTATATTTTAATCATTTTTTTCTTCAGAGCCTAGTTAAAAGGAAATTACTGATTTTCCGTACTTTTAAGTTCTACAGAGGTTTCATTTTCATTTTGCGTCATTCGCTTAGGCTCTATTAAACGTAGGTTATACTCTTCATTATTTATATTGACAAGAGAAAGTCGTGTAAGTGTTTCACACCAGATTTCCCTATTTACACTTAGTTTTAAAAATAAGTATTTAATCACTTAGATACTACGATGTTTATATGATAATAAAATGATAGTTCAGCTGAGGTGTTATCAGTACTCAATACGTCCCCTTAAGCTACTAGACTTTGTAATTTATAGCCTTGTAGTTTCCAGTAAATGATTTATGATATTCAGAGAATGCCTGCTGCTGTTGCTGCAGTATTTATAAGTGACATATTTCTTGTATAGTCATAAATATTGTTCTTCCAATACATTACGTGAGACACATTTGTAATTACTAATTGAATCTTACTTTATGAAATCAATACTTTCTCAAGATTTTATTTTACTTTCTCACACAATAAAACAGACAGGTATTTACATAAGTTATTTTTGCTTGTATCTTTTCATCCAGAGTAAATAATATTTACTAAGTAGACCTTACACCAGTAATTTCGCTGAGAAACATTCACATGACTTACTTGACAATTGGAAAAATTTGACACGAAAACTTTACTTTCCCGACTTATATTATTCATGTAGGGTAAGAGAAGGTAAAAATGAAAAACTTTACAGAATAACCTCGTTAACCTGGATCAACTGGGGCCGGGGCCGATCCGACTTAACGAAAATCCGGGTTATCCAGAGAATGAGGAAAACGATAAAAAGGATCACGTACTCATCAAATATACAGAATGATTATAAATGAAATTGACAGTTTCGATAGCATATAGAAACTGTATTTTTGAAAATTTAAGGTAATTACTTACATGATTATAAAGAAGAATTCATTAAGTTTTTATTGAAAATATTTACAGATGTTCAATGTGTGCACCATTTGTAACACGACAGATATCAGCACGGTAGTCGAATTCTTCCCACACACCATTAATCATATGACGGTCAACTGTGGCAAGAGAATTTGCAATACGTTGTTTTGATCATCGATATCTACAGGAAGCAGTGGTACAAAAACTTTGTCTTTTACATAACCCCACAAGAAAAAGTTGCAGGGCGTTAGGTCTGGACTACGAGGTGGCCACAGCGCAAACACAATGTTTTCCTCACTTGCACGGCCGATTCATCGTCTAGGAAGACGTTCATCAGGGTAATTTCTGACCTGTAAGTGCTAGTGAGGCGGAGCTCCATCTTGTACAGAAATGAAGGTATCACTATCTTCCTGGAGTTGAGACATTAACCATTCGTTCAACATGTCCAGATAAATTATTCCGGTTACTGACACTTTGTGAAAGAAAAACGGACCGTAAACTTTTTCACGAGATAATGCGCAAAAGACGTTTACTTTAGGAGAATCGCGTGTATGCTGTAAAGTTATTTTTGGGTTTTCTGTGCCCCATATTCTAACATTATGTCTATTAAATTTTCCACTAATGTGAAAATTACATTCATCACTGAAAATTAGGCGATTAAAGAATGTGTCGTCATTTTCAACACAATGTTGCATCTCCAGACAAAAATTTTTACGTACGACCTTATCACTGGTATTTAAACTTTGTACTAACTGCAATTTATAAGGTGTCATTTTCAACACAACGATTTAACAACGGAAACCGACGTTAAATCTGAACCTTCAAAAAAGGGGTGTGGGAATTTGTGTATTCCTGTACGTACAGTGTCCCTTTGTACTTCATTAGGACGTACAATAGGTCATCATTATACAGACATGTTACTAAATGTTGTTTAGGTCATCAGCCGTACCTCTAGCTTTCAGCGGTTCGAACCTCTTGCTAGAGGCTTTACTAGATAAAATGAGAAGTGAGGTGGTTTGCCATTTCTTTCTCATTGAGTTGAAAGAATATGCTTATCAGCGTGCCAGGACCTCTGGAAAGCATCTACTATCCACCCTGCAAATGACACCTTCACTTCATTCACCACGGGGTCTCTGGCTGTATAATGATGAAATTAATTACTCTCACAGGAAATAACTCTGACTATAGTCTTTTACATCTCTACCTCTTCTGTTCTTAAATGCTTCAGTCACTTTTTTTGTAATCCCTAATGTGTGTACGTTGCAATCTGTTCAATTGAGAACAATAAGCAACCCCATGACCCAATGAGATGAGGATGATGTGTATGACGTGTAAATGAGGTTTAGTCTTATACAGACTCAGGTCGACCATTCCTGAGAGAATATGGTTGATTGAACCCTAACCATCAAAGTACGCCGGTAGCCACTGTCTAGCATTCAAATCCGTATAAAAGTAACTACCTTTACTAGGATTTAAACCACAAACCTTCGCCTCCGAAAATCAGCTCTTAAACAGCTGATTTTGGCGACGACTTTACCTCTAGACCAACCCGGTGAGTTTCAGTCATTTAATCGGCTGATTATGTGATAAGAAACAGAACTATTTTTTCAGTCCTGGAACTAGCAGATCGAGTGCAAATAATTTAACACTCCGCCTGCTTGTTATGGGAATTTTACTGAATAAATATGGAAGTATTATCAATAACCCATCGTCTATAGTTAATGAATTATTTAACTCATATTTTATAGAATTACCATACCAAACTTTGGTAGCTACTTTTGTTAAATCTCAAATAAAGAGAGGTGGTAAATTTTTCTTTCTTCAAATGAGTGACGTTAAATCCAAACCTAAGTAAATGCTAGACCGATAAATCGACGACCTACTGTAATTTAATCATGAGAGGATGATTTAAAATTAAAAATAATCTCTGTTGAACTTAATTTTAATGCACAAAATATGGAAAACATTGATTGCCATTAAAATAAACTCTGTGGACAAACAATTTGTACGGTTTTTTTAATTTTATCACTTTGATTATATTATGCGTTTTTACCCTAAATTCCATATTAAGTCCGCAATCTTAACAAAACATTTTTTACCACAAGAACACACCATCTTACAAATTTCCGCAAACTTTTTTTTTAACTGTTTTGTAACCGTCTGACTGTTTTGCAATTACTGCTAATGCAGACGGTGAAGGATGAAATGATTTTTTTGTAACGTATGAAAATATGCCATGCCTGAATGGGATTCGAACTCAAGACCGCATGATGAGAGGCGAGCACGTTACCAACTACGCCAGTGCGGCCGACAAAATAGCCATGTCTGCGAAACGCAGACATGGCTATTACTACCTCTCTTCTAGACTATAAAAACTTTTGTAAATGAGCCGAGTTTATTAAAAGTCATAGATTTTATTAAAAGAGCCATTGTTGATAAAATTTCAAAAACGAGAAAAATTGGACGAATAAACTGCTTCATTTTGTTCACCTATTTTGATGAAAATGTTCGTGTCAGGTCTCCCCTGGTACCAAACTGAAGTTCCAAGTATCAACTTTTACAATTTTCTGTTTTTAAGTTACTTTGTTCATAGACACATACGCACGCACACAAGTACATAAGGTCATCCTTTTTAAAACCACTACTTTGGCTTTTAGGGGCCATACAATATGAAAAACTGTTAAATCCAGATATAAAGAAAGGTGAATCCATGTAGACACGTACAGGTTGCTTCATTGCTATACCTCTCACTTTATACAACAGACACAACAGGAGAACGAAAAAATAAATGTGATTATACTAAAATTTAAAAACTCATCTCTGCGTGTGTCTTTGTGTGTATGTGTGCGCGCGCTGAAAAACAACCAAGTTAATAAATGAATTATATGCAATAAACGAACGGGCTTGCTGTAAAAGAAATATAAAGATCAAATAGATTGTCATTTTAGTTCGCTTTGTGAAACAAAATCCAATTTTAACAGACCACAGAAAAACCTGGTATGGTAAAATGTTTTTTAAAAATTTAATATTGTTTCGTGTTGTCTTTTATTAAATATCCAAACATGTGTATACTAGTTTTAACAAAATAACTATTCCGTATATGCATTCACTGGGGAAGGATTGTATAAAATAAATGTATACAACATAACGTCAAAAACTGTGAAAGAAACTCTGATAATGTTTTACTGTATCAAATGTAATCGAAGTTTAAACAATACAATTTATTTAATAATTAAATCAAAGTAAAAAGTAATCTGTTGTGAAAAACTCACACGACTTTTTCTTTTCAATGAATATAATGAACCAAATAACTTTAAGTTTAATCATGACTAAACGTTATAAAATTTAAAACATAACCAGCTTATTTTAATTATGAGTAAATGATGGTAAATGAAAATCAACCCCTGTTATACTTAAAAATACGGAAGATCACTCATTGACGCTAAACTAAGCTCTGTAGAAAAAAATTCTTGAAATAAAAGTTGTAGATTCTTTCATCTGCTGTAAATTTAAATACACAATTTCATCATGAAACACAAATAGCCTACTAAGGCCGCAATCTTGAAGAAACCCAATTTGTTACCGATTTTAATGATAACATATAGAAAATCACTAATTGACGCTAAATTAAGTGTTTTAGAAATAAATATTTGAAAGTTGTAAGCGTTTTAGAAATAAATATTTGAAAGTTGTAGGTTATCAATTTTTGCAAAAAATTTGAATAGACGAGTTTCAGTTAATATTTACCATTTTTTTCTGTTCCGATTAAGTCGACAATCTTGTCCCCCCCCCCATTTCCCCAATTATTCTCTGTAATTCTATTATTATCTGTAATTCCAAATGAAGAAAACTCCCAAAAAAGTTCCTTCCATCCAATTCTCCGAACGACAGGGTAGCCTAGCTACGACGTCGTCATCCCGAGCACAAGCTCACTTCTTTCACGACTAGCACTCGGACAATCTTGCGTTTGTTAAATAAATTAGCCGGCCGCATTGGCGTAGTTGGTAACGTGCTCACCTCTTATCATGCGGTCTTGGGTTCGAATACCATTCAGACACGGCATATTTTCATACGTTACAAAAAAATCATTTCATCCTTCACCGTCTGCATTAGCAGTAATTGCAGAACAGTCGGACGTTAAACAAAAAAAAAAAAAATGTTAAATACATTTTGTGAGACTGGGACTATACAAGATTAGCAAAGCACAGGTCAGCCATTAGTACAGGTAACCATAACCGTTGAAGTTCTGGAGGATGCAAAACAACGTATGAATTGCTCTCCTAGAAAATCGCTCAGGAAGTTATTTTTACAGGCTGGGATTTTACTATCTACTGCTTTCAGGGCTACTAAGAAATTGAATCGGTGAGTGGAAAAAGGGTAATATTCCAAAAAAATTAGAAATTGAACAAAGATAGCAGTTTTGTTAAGTTTACTTCGGCGCATGTATTGGTTGATAAAAGGGAAATATTCCTTGTATCTAAAAGCAGCTAAGCTACATTAAAAATTTAGAAGAGTGGAAAAAGGATAATATTCCAGGAATATTACCCTTCTTCCATTCAATAGCGAACAGCTGTTGGACCACTGGTTTCTGTGTTATTATTTTCAAAATGTAACTGTAAATTATTTAAAAATAAAGTTTTGTAGCATATTGGCACATTATATTGTTTTTTCAACTTAATTTTTCCCATTCACTTGTACTAAATCTAGAAAAAGGTGAATAGTCAACATATTAATAATCAAAAATCAATCCCATGATTATTGTAAAACAAATTCTAAAGTCACCATTTAAAAGCTTTAATATAGTACTACAAATGACCAATTTAACATTTTACCATTAAACCAAAAACAAAGTCACAAAACAGTTTTTTTTAATTTCTCGAAAATAAGGATTTTGGAATATTACCCTTTTTTCACTCACTGATTCAATTTAGTTTACATGCTTACCGCATCAGTGTTGTCTTTGGTTTCGTTCTCTTGTCCATGAAAACGGTATTGTGGAATTGAATCGAGTTTATTTTAGTGATGAGGCGTGGTTTTATTTGAATGGCTAAGTTAACGGTTAAAACTGCCAAAAATAGAGCACTGAAAATCCTGACGCGTTTCACGAATACCCATTACCCGCATGTAAAATTGTGCGATCTTTCGGCGTCATGTAATAGGGTCTTTATTTTTAACAAATCTGTGGATGGTATGAATTATGGCGACTTAATCCATCAGTTTATTGCAATGTTAGATTTACTTGAACGAGATTGTTGCTTCCAGCAGGATTAATTTAATATGTTTTTACTGGTTTTATCTCATATAAAAACGAGTTGCGATCTTTTTCAAACAGTCATTATTTTTTGTGTTAAACGTATTCTTTAAAATTGAACAATTGGTAAAAATAATGGGAAAGTGATCTATTTTATGCCAAAACAAATTATACCGTAGGTACTGTCATTTTCATGGATCACTACGAATAAAGCACTACAAGGTATTACAATAGATTTTAAACTGGTCTAGAACTTAAAACAATGAAAAAATAAAAAATTTCATGATATCTAAAAACTGTTAAAAGTCTAACAAATCTACTCAACTTAAGAGCTTTAAGAACATGCAACTATTAACAGTTATACAATAATATTTAAAGAAACTACAATCCAAAATTATAATAAATCTAAAAAAATAAACAACATTATCTAATAAACTATATATACAAATAAGTGAGCCAAGAAACTTTATTTTGGTATTAAAATTTCTATATTGCCTCTTCCTATATTGATTCCATTCATGGACACTACTTTTGAAAGAGCTATCTTTTAAGGTTTTTATGTGCAAAACAGCAAAAAATAATGAAAAACATTGTAAAATGTGCCTTTATGATTAATAGATTCATCTTACAAACTAAGAGAAAACTACGCAAATTTTATATGATTTTATAAAATATAAATTTTATTATTTTATTGTCATACATGTTTATTATATTGTCATAAGTGTTTTCAAAATGGAAGTAATCTTTATTTGATAATTAAGTCATTTTATAAAAGAAGGAATTACTTGAGTTAATTATAGTAATTTATAATTAACTAATTGGTATCATTTATTGCATGTCTTAATCTAGTAATAATTGGCACTTCAAATTACTTAGTTTTATACTGTCATTGACTGATAACCTATATCATTTATGCATGGTTTAGGTTTTAATGATACTGAAATTATAACTTTAAAATATTCTTCCATCAATTTTATTCTTTCTTTAATAATATTGTCAGACCTCTCTTCATAATTCGAAACAGGCTACTCCCTAAATCGAATATTTACTTATCCCCTTGAAAATTATCCTTAATTCGAATTAAATTACCTCCTTTATTCGAAGAATCGGAAGAGTTTTGTGGTCATGAATATTGCATGAAAATATTTTTGGGGCATTTTTTTATATTTTTAATTTGACTAGCCCATTGAAGAGCGCACTAGTTACGTAGTCGATTTCTTCGCTTTTTAGTTGTATTTTTGACCTGCTTTCTTGGGCATGAAATTCCTTCATTTTAACACTAAAAGCCTGTTTTCGTTCTTCATTCCAGACTGCCCAACTCTCTGCACCATCGTAACCGGAAAGTTTGTAAAAGATTTTAATTTGTTTCTATAATATTCTTTATACTCAATGCTTTCTCTTGAAATGTTCATAGTTTCTAGGTCTGCTTCGATTTCTTTGATCCATTTATTTTTTTTTTTTTTTTTGAGGCATTATAAATAAAGAATTACGTATTTTCCATGATATCTAGTGTTGTTGATTTTCAAGCCTACAAAATAAAAATACAAAAATCTGGTATAAAACACTCATACGACTTTCTCTTGCCAATTTAAATAATGAAAATATAACTTATGTTTAATCATTAGTAAACATGTAAAATGAAAAACATAACCTAATTTTAATCATGAGTGTGTCACCATGGTGACATTACTCGGCGTAGGGAAACCTTAAATGTTTGGTGCCCTGAAAAGGGCTGTTTAAGCGGTGGTCGTCTGGGCGGGAAGAGTCGGTTGAAGTCGTCGTGGCGGTCGAGGAGCTGGGCGACACGGCGTGTCGTCGTCCAGTGGAGACGTCATCTTCTTCCCTCGCAGTAGTGCGTCGAGAGCTGTTTTGTCGGGATCCGGTGGACGCAAGGCTCGGTTGAGGGTCCACTGTGAGCATCGCTCGCGACAGCGAGTGATGACGGTCCCGGTCGACGGTTTACGGAGTCGGGTGGGCGAGCGGAAGCATCATCTTCTCTCTTGCATGATGAGTCTTCGTCGGAGTCCGGTAGTCGTGTGCCGATGGCGGATGTCTCGTCTGCTGTTGAGTGGATCGGAATCGAATGACTTCGGGCTCAGTGGAGCGCTCTTTATATAGTCTCCAGTGCGCAGCGGTGGGGTGGTTACAAGCCCTTTGCAGTGCCAGCACAGCTCTACCGCACCTGTCGGAACTATTGGCGGCTTCCCTCTGTTGCTAAATCAGAAGTCGGACCACAGTACCTAATCAAAGAGAGCGACAGTGACAAGTGACAAAATGAAAATCAACCTTTGTAAAACTTAAAATTACGTAAAAATCACTAATAGCCGCTAAACGTTTAATATTTAGATTAATATTTACAGCCTCCTGCATTTATACCTTTTGTTATTATTATGGTCGATAAGCTACTGCATAATCTGCCAAATCTTCAGTAATATTCACTATGCAATCTCTTTTCTCTAGTACCGTTTGGCGTTTTTCTTCCATACGTCATTTCCCGTAGCCCCTTCATCCGTCTTTTTCGTTCAGAATGGTAGTGAAAGTGTCGCAGCGACAGCCTGTCGAAGGTTGGTAAGTGTAGTGTTTGCGCATCGGATGTACAGGCCGGCAAGATCCAAATGAATTTCGAGTTGCGCAGAACAACTGAGTGAGAAAGAAATATTTAGAAAGAGAGGGGTATATTGCTCTCCACACTTGTCAGTGCGGAACAGCCTGCCTACAAAGTTCTGTGTGCTGTTTATCACATACACAGACACACACATTATTGTTATACTTCTAGTTACAAATAGACGTAATTTTCTCTTGTACTATTACGCTCATAGTGCTGTTAATAAAATATTATGCTGTTATTTTAAATAAACACACAATTACACTGTTTTAAATAAACTAACAGTGAACATGAGTTTTTCTCGCCGCCGCGGATAAAAAAAAACTAACACTGAAACACTATTTTAAATAGTAGATCTATACACAATTACACTGTTTTAATTAAACTGGTTTTCGATAACGCAAAAAAGAAAATCACGTCTTATAGTATGTAAGGTACTATTCTAAAGAAACCGGCTGGACTACAAAACCAAAACACTACTTTTTTGACCCACTGTACGGATGTTCACTCTTTGGTGACTGGGAACGGACTGGCTCTGAAACCCCCCACTAATTCCTTTGCTACTGCGCATACGCGACTCACATCTCATTTGGAATGAGTTGGCCTATAATCGTTCCGTTATTGAGTTATCGTTTCGTTTTATGTCTATTAATGTGTACTTTGACGTTATACTAGTGTAATAAACGTAAATTACCATTTAACTAGTGCTGTATTTAACTGTTATAAAACTGTGTAGAACAGCGTACTGTGTTATTGTGTTATTATTCATTTTGAAAATTTACTTGACCTTTACTAGAGTAATTATTCTACATCGTTTTATGTATTTAAATTAAATCAAAGTTGCGGTCATCGCTAGTAAACTGTACATGTCACATGGTGCTGTATAGCAAACGATTGTTAATCGAATGCTGTAATGTTGTTATTCTCACTGATGTACATATTTAGCGTTTGTCCATAGTTTGGATCTGTTAAATCTGGACTTACGATTATAATTTTTGTTATTATTCAACTGATTTTATTAGTACAGAGGTCCTCGGTTATAACGCCAGTTATACCACACTTTCGGATATAACGCGGGTTAAATTATGTCCTCGCATAATTTTTTCCATTTTTTACAAAATTTAAAAATGCAGTACTGTATATTATATTTTTACTTTCTCTTGCCTATATGAATATATAGGAAGGAAAGTAGGTATTGTTTTCATATCGATTTTTCGAAATCGAGTTTTCACCGGATCTACACGTTTTCAGACCCACTGAACCCAAAAAATATGTTTTTAGCGATTGGTCTGTGTGTGTGTGTCTGTGTCTGTGTGTTTGTGTGTGAACAAAATATCTCAAGAACGGAAAATCCTACGAACTTGAAACGTGAAACTTAAGTTACATATTACTACCAGACCCGAAACGAACATTTTCATCAAAATCGGTCAACCGGAAGTAGTAGTTTATTCGTGTAATTTTTCACGTTTTTGCAATTTTCTTAAAAACTGGTCATACTATTTTTTTTAAATTGCCTGGTTTACTAAATTTGTTATGCTCTACAAGATAGGGTAGGCGCCATATTTGCTGAAATTCTTGGTGAGGCTGTTTTCACGTAAAACAATTGTTTTTTTAAGATTACGGCTTTAATATGCATTTTAACGCCAAAATTTATATATTTAAAAATTTAGAGGATTTAAAATTCCTACAACTTTTATTGCTAACATTTTTTTGTATAACGCTTAGTTTAGCGGTAATTAGCGATTTTCTGTTTTTTTCCGCGAAAACTTGTGAAAAATCGATTTTTTTAAGATTTCGGCCTTAGTAAGTTAAGCATTTTACGACAAAAGTGTATAATTAAATTTATTGCAAATTAACAGATCTACGACTTTTATTTAAAGCATTTTTCTCTACCGAGCCTAATTTAGCATGAAAGAGTGATTTTCCGTATTTTTAAGGCAAACTTAGGTTGATTTTCATTTTGCGTCTTTCATATATGATTAAAATTAGGTTATGTTTATTGAGGTTAGTTTTTTGTTTATTTCTAATGTTTTTACTAATGTGAGATTATATGGTTCATTGTTTGCATTGGTAAGAGAAAGTTGGTTGAGTGATTCACACCAGATTTTTTAATGTGTTTTTAGAAATATATCTTGTTAAAATGCATTAAGTGAATTGAAATTTGTTTACGAGATGTATTTTAAGCTGTAGGTACTGTACTGTGTACAGTACAATATTTTCTTTAGCTGCATTCTGGAAAATTGCACCTAAATTTACATAAGTTTTTAAGTTGTATGCGATAAATAGTTCAAGGGTTTTCTAATTATAATTTGGTGATATTGGTTGTTGTAGACTACTACTCATAGGCGCAAAGTACGTTTTGTAGTAAGTACGAAAATTCCTGACTTCGATTATAGGTGACATAACGCGGGTCACTGAATGACTCCCTACACCCGCGTTATTACCGGTGACCACGGTATTACTGAAATGCCTTTGTTAGCCTATGTACCTCGTTACTCCTTCCACTACGTCCCTTTTCCTTTGTTATTTCCGAATTCTATGCACTTAATCAGTCACCCAGTCACCCAGCAAGACTGTCTAAAACAGGTGGTGGTCCACTGATAATTTCAAGTATTTTAATTATTTTCTAATTATTTCGGTTATTTGCAAGCCGTTAATTTCGCAGGGGTAACCCTAATATAGCCGTTTTCTCCTTTAGATAATATTCAGCGCATTTTGCAGTTCATCCATGTATTTTAACGTCTGCGATCCATCCCAAGCTAGTTTTATTTCTAAATTTTACTAATTTTCTCTAATTTCGAAAATTCTGCACTGTGTTTTACATTGAATATTGTTTCGCTGGCATGTGTGATTACCGGCTGTGTGTGTGTATTTGTGTGTTTGTGTTTCAGAATATTTTTTATCTTTCATTTCTATAGTATATAATGCATTATACTGCTCAGTGCAGTGTCGCAATACAATTCATTATTTATATTTTTTCATTTCTTCGAAACTTTTGAAAATTACTCGTATTTACAAGATGTTGTGTTTGTCTTCTTTGGACTCCGTACAGAAGGTGCAGAAGTTGATCTTACGAATAATCAATAAAAGACAACCAAGGTGTCCATCGGAATAACTTTTTCAAGAATTCAACGTACTTGACATCCGCCAAATATTTGCAAGAGAAGCTCTTATTTTTGCGTATAAAAATATAAACGATTTTACTACACGAGCACACCATTATAATACCAGGAACAAGAATCTCTTACTTTTACACAAGGCCTCAAAAACTTTATACCAAAGGCATTTCTACTATTTAGCCCCCAAACTGCTCAATCTGCTCCCCCTACAAATTAAAAATATTCCGGACATCATAAGGTATAAAAAAGCAGTAACCATTTGGCTATTGGAAATAGGGAGAGACGCTATAGAAAAAATGGTTACTCCAGGAAACATATAGTTTTGTGAGCTCGTCTACCGGTTTCAATTTTAGTTTTCTATTATTAAATAAATTATTTTGTCTTGCATATTATATTGTTTGTTTTGTTTTTTATTTGTACATGTAATTATATAACAGCATATTATTTTTTTAATAAAAATGTCTTAGTAGTTAAATTAGTATTTAAGTAACTAACATGTAGTTGTAATTACTAACACACTAATAGATACCGTATTACAGTAGTTGCAGTAGTATAATGGACAAAGAAGCACTGAATTGATCTACCCTTGAACATAGGAAACCATAGTTGGGTGGATTAATTTCCCCATTGCGAATTAAAATAAGTAATTTTTAGATTATCAAAGTATAATTAAGGAAATTAACACTTATTTTGTATGGATATTTATTTTTTGTAAGCAATGGGAAATAAATAAATAAATAAAAATAAAATAAAAATGTAATGTAAGTTTCGCTATCGTGGAATTTTTCTCTACATTTATTTGTCTCGTTATCTCTCACTTGTTTATTAATAACATTTCATGTAATGTAATGTATATAGGCTATTTCGTTATTTGGCTGCAACTACCTGAGTCAAGGTTCTACATAATGAATGTAAAATTTTCCTTCTTAAAAAAAATCGTTAACGAAAGAGTAAAATACAACTGATTACATAATGAGAAAGCACCTACAGTTTTTAAAAGGATTTTTAATGAGCATCATCTTTGACTGATGCTTTGTTGCATTGTTACTGTTACACGTACAGAAGAAGTCTCTATTCACCTTGTTTTGTGTCTGTATACAAACTACTCTAGAGATGTATTATTCTACAAGAACGTTTGAAATTTGAAAATATTAAAAATAACCTCATTATATTTTATGCAATAATTTTGAACGTTTTACAATTTCAAACTTCGTCTCCTACATAAAAATAATCTAATACAGTTAAGTCTTAATGATTTATAATCATTATCGAACAACATCGGCATTTTTCTTTCCATTACAATAAATAAATAATTAAAAGATCTAGTGTACAACACTCACACGACTTTCTCTTACCGATGTAAATAATGAAAAATATAACCTATGTTTAATCATTAGTGAACATGTAAAATGAAAAACATAACCTAATTTTCATCACGAGTGAATGACACAAAATGAAAACTAATCTCTGCAGAACTAAAAATACGTAAAAACACTTGTTGTTATTTAGGTCATCAGCCGAAAAGCTGGTTTGAACCTGTAGAGGTTTTACTAAGTAAAACGAGGAGTGAGGTGGTTTACCATGACTTCCTCACTGAGTGGGAAAGTACACTTATCAGCATCCCGGGCCCTCTGAAAAACACATATTTTTCACTCTTCAAATGACACCTTCACTTCATTCACCACAGGGCTGGCTGTATAATGAAATTCATTACTTTCAGAGGAGATTAACTCTGATTAGTGTCTTTTACACCTCTATTTCTTCTGTTCTTAAATGATTCAGTCATTTAATTGGCTGACCATGTGATAAAAAACAGAATTATTGATTTTAGCCCTGCGACGAACAGATTGAGTGTAATTGACACTCTACCTGTCTGTTATGGGCAGAAAAAAAAACTTTTATTAACGCTAAACTAGGCTCTGTTTGAAAATAATTTAAAGTTATAGCAAGTAAAATAATCTACAACTTTTATTTCAAAAATGTTTTCGAGCAGATTTTTTTGTAGAACAGTCGGACGTTAAACAAACAAAAAAATGTTTGAAAACATTTTTGGAATAAAAGTTGTAGATTATTTTACTTGCTATAACTTTAAATTATGTACTTTCGTAATGAAATGCATACAAAGGCCGCGATCTTAAAAAACATGCTTAAAACAAAATGTTTAGGATTTTTAATTTTCTACGACTTTGATTGTACAAACTTTTGCCCTAAAATGCATATTAAAGCCGCAATCTTAAAAAAAATTTTACCACGAGATGACAACCTCCAAGAATTTTAGTGGACATGGCAATTACCCTATTATATAGAGTATAAAAAATGTAACAATGAGGCGATTAAAAAAAAATCGTGGGAACCGTTTTTGATGAAACGACTACTTCCAGTTGACCGATTTTGATGAACATTTTCGTGTCGCGTACCGTAGTGGTACCTAACTTAAGTCTCAATTTTTTAACTTCGTACGATATTCGTTCTTGAGATATCGTGTTCAACTCACGCGCGCGCGCGCACACACACACACACGCACACACACGCACGCGCACACACACACACACACACACATACCAATTGCTAAAAACATGTTGTTTGGGTTCAGCGGGCTGAAAAAGTGTATTTCTAGTGAAGAATCGACATGAAAATAATACTTTTATTCTATACATATTTACGTAGGGCAAGAGAAAGTAATAAGTTGATTTTGGAAAAATCAATTTAAGCGTGAGATGAAATGTTGTTAAAGCAATCCAAATAATAAAAAAGAGGAAAGTACCATTTTTTACTTACTAACAGATTTTGTAAAACAGCTTTTCAATTCTACGCAACATGTTTTAGTATTATATCTTATCAAATGAGAACTTACCTCCGATTGCAGAATAGTTGGACGTCAAACCAAAAAAAATAATAATAATACAATATCTTAGCAGATTGCATTTACAAACCCACATAATAAATATAGTGATTGGGGTAGAGTAATCAGTAGGCACAATGTAATGTAACACAAGTTAGGCCTACACATGTAGGACAGAAGAACTCCATTATCTAACTCTGGCTGCCAATGCATTTTTATAGTATACAGATCAGATAAATAAACTATCAGATCACAAGTATAAAAAAATCTGGTGTGAAACACACACAACTTTCCCTTGCCAATGCAAATAATTAAAAATAAACCTAACATTAGTTATAAAACATTAGAAATAAACAAAAAACTAACCTCAATAACCATAACCTAATTTTAATCATGAGTGAAAGACGCAAAATGAAAATCAACCTCAGTTTGGCTTAAAAATAGGGAAAATCACTCTTTCACGCTAAATTAGGCTTTGTAGAGAAAAATGCTTTGAATAAAAGTTGTAGATCTGTTAATTTGATTATACACTTTTGTCTTAAAATGCATACTATGGCCGAAATCTTAAAATAATCGATTTTTTACACGTTTTCGTGAGAAAAAACAGAAAATTGCTAATTACCGCTAAACTAAGCGTTATACAAAATTATGTTTGAAATAAAAGTTGTAGAATTTTAAATTCTCTACAACTTTTTTTATATAAATTATTGTGCTAAAATCCATATTAAAGCCGTAATTATAAAAAAAAACAATTTATTTTACGTGAAAACAGTCTCTCCAAGAATTTCAGCAAACATGGCGCCTACCCTTTCTTGTAGTGTATAAAAAGTTTAGTAAACCAGGCGTTTTTTAAAAAATTGTAGGACCAGTTTATGAGAAAATCGCAAAAAAGTGAAAAATTACACGAATAAATTACTACTTCCGGTTAACCGATTTTGATGAAAATGTTCGTGTCGGATCCGGTAGTGATATATAACGTAAGTTTTAAGTTTCAAGTTCGTACGATGTTCCGCTCTTGAGATATTCTGTTCACGCACACACAGACACACAGACACACATACAGATCAATCACTAAAAACATGTTTTTTGGATTTAGGGGGTCTGAAAACGTGTAGATCCGGTGAAAACGCGATTTCAAAAAATTGACATGAAAACAATACTTTCCTTCCTATATATTCATATAAGCCAGAGAAAGTAAAAAAGGAATAGTGTATCATAAAATGGGCAGAAGAATAAAAAACAACAGAATGAGTTCGGGAAAAGAAAAAAGTAAAGCCTAGTGATCAGAACACAAAAACAAGTCTTCTACTTTTTCACCTTCTTCTTCTTCTTCTTCTTCTTCTTCTTCTTCTTCTTCTTCTTCTTCTCTCTCTTCTTCTCCTCCTTCTTTTTCTTCCTCTTATCTTCCTTCTTCTTCTTCTTCTTCTTCTTCTTCTTCTTCTTCTTCTTTTTCCAAACAAGGCTAGGCATAAATCAGTTTCAAACTCTTTTTACAGCTATATCTGTATCTTTATCCATTTCTTCTTAGACCTGCCAACTGTGTTCTTCCTTTTTGGAGCATACCATAAAACTTTCAGTTGTCCTTCGAGTTGACATCCTTTCCATTTGCTGCCTCTATATAAAAATATGTACAAATAATGTATAAAACTTAATAAGAGGAATGACAAGTATACTTCATTGTTTCTAGGTTTTTCTTTATAGTTAATCTATATTCAATAAAATTATGATTCGACTGTTTTCTGGATGGTTGAAAGTAGACAAAGATTTCCCAAATAGGACTCTAATCTAGTTTCCAGTAAGACAAAATGTGGGGGCTACAGCCCCTAAACAGGTCCAGGGTTTCTGTCAAAGACACCTCCTAGGTTCATCTGCTCATGAAGCCACTGCAAACTTCGTCTTCGGCCATCCTCTTTCATTTTCCATCCAATTGTTTTGCAAATAATCGGTAATACAAGCAACGAACAGTGATTGATGAAAATTTGTGATGAAAAATGCTACAACTGACTAGGGATCTAACCTGGGACCCCTGATGTAAAAGCCAGTTGCATTGATTACTAAACCATGGGCTGGCCATGAACCGGACTGTTGACCAGTTTTCACTTGTAATACCTGGCAGGTACTGATTGCACCCATCCAAGCCAGATGCACCCAGATGTTATAACAAGCTTGTTGCTCCTAATACTCCTATTCTCTCTTCATTTGAGAGAAGGGAATTGGAATCAGCAGTCAAAGAAACATCGCTGAAGGAAGTTTTGTTTGTTTGGTTAGAAAGATGAGTGCAGATCACATTATTCCCAAGGTATTGATGGTTACAACCCAAACGGGACACAGAGCTTGGGGAGGCCAAATGATCTTCAGAGCTGGATGGCATAATAGGTCATGTGCCTAAAAATTGACCATAAGAAGAAGAAAAAGGATTTAATCTATTTTAAATTTACTCATTTCCAGTTTCCTTCTTCAGGAGAGTCTCTTCCTCTTTTGCCTGAAGACAATCATCATCCCTCTTTATATGTGTTTCTATCTTTGGAACGACTGTGTGTTTCGGCTGGAATATCTTTGCCTGTCTATAACTTTAAAAACGGTGACCACGTACGTCTTGCTTTGCTTCTTAGAAATTTCAACTGGGATAAATTATATATGCCTACTGATGTTGATTCCACTGTAAATTTCTTTTATGAATCTTTCTATTATTGTATTGATCAGTGTATTCCTAAACTTAAATCAAATTTTTTATACTACGTATCCTCCCTGGTTCACCCCGATTTTATAAAAGATATAATAAAGAAAAACCGTTATGCACGAAAGAGATCATATTCAATTTATCACAATGATCAGTTCAAGTCATTACGAGCTAAAATAAAAAGGAGCACAAATCATGCACATCTGCATTACGTTCAAAATTTGGAAGCTGGTATTAAAAATAATGTTAAAAGCTCTGGTCATATGTGAATACCAAGAGAGCTAGGAGTTCAGTAGAGGCGTTCTGTTGACGGGATCGCCTGTGCACCGGAAAGGAAGTGTGTTCTTTGTTCGCGTCCTACTTTTCTTCTGTTTATTTTTATCACCAATCCAGTTACAATATTCCTAATTTGAGAACAGACCTTTTGGGAGGGCGCTGATATACTGGATTCTTTTGACACCTGCAAGGTAGAGGTAAGTGATGTAAATGATGCAATAAACAGATTAAAGTCTAAATCTTCCTGCAGTCCAGACAGTATTCCTGCTTTTGTAATTAACAGCTGCGATGATTTTATTAGCTTTTGTATAAAATTCACTATTAATCTTTCTTTCACACAAAATAAATTTCCAACTGCTCGGAAACTGGCAAAGGTAGTCCCGGTATATAAGTCTGGTGGTCGAAATGATATCAGTAACTATCAGCCCCTATTTCTTTAAGTCTTGGCTAAAGTATTCGAAAAAAATCTGTACAACATTGTATGGCATCACGTTGAAAATGTTATCCATGTTTCACCACACGGTTTCATTCCTGGTCGGTCAGTGGTTACTAACTTGATGTTGTATACTGAAGATGTATCCGCAAACATAGATAGGGGAGTTGTGTGGATGTTATTTACTCTTATTTTTCCAAGGAATTAGACAGAGTTAATCAAGACGTAGTGTTAAAAAAATGATCTCTTTAGGCATTTCTAATAATTTGATCCAACTTATGGCTAGCTATCTAAAAAGCGCATTGCAATTTGTTTCGGTCTCTGGGTATCATTCAAGGGACTTCGGTAGTCTGTCTAGTGTCCCATAAGGTGATAATCTGGGCCCTCTTCTTTTTTGTTTTATATAAATGATCTGCCTCTCTGTGTGAAATATTCACAATGCCAATGTTTGCTGATGACATTAAGTCATTTCTTCCCATTTGTTCTGAGGATGATATGTGCAGACTCCAATCTTACTTGGATGGTATGATTGAGTGGTGTTGGGTAAATAAACTGTCTCTTAATGTTAAAAAATGTAACTGTATGGTGTTTGTTAGTCTCGGTGATCTCAATGCATACCTATACATTTGGTGAAACTCCTCAATTCATGAACCAATTTGTCGACTTGGGTGTTATTTTTGACCGAGGTTTAAAATTTAATTCTCATGTTGAGGTTATTACTAGGAATGATAATAGGATTATGGGGTTCATTGCACTCTTCAAGGGTACTCAACGAAATTGGTGTAATGTTGCTGTGTTTTTTATTTTTGCTTTGTTAGAAGTAAATTAGAGTATGCTGCTTATGTATGGAATCCTTTTTATATAAGGGAAAATAACTGAGATTGAAAGAGTGCAGAACAGATTTTTGAGATTTTGTTCTACAAAATTTCTGTCCGTGGGATCTCTCTTCTGGAGACTTGAGAAATATTTTTTCAGTGCCTTCTCTGAAGGCTAAGCATGATTTGCTACCACTATTATTTTTATCAAAATTTTTAATAACAATGTTGATTCTACTAAACTTTTATCTAAATTCAACTTTTATATTTCCCAGTCTCGTCGTCGTGATGGCCTGTCCTTTCTTCCCTCGCGAGCTCTAAGCGTAATTCATTATCATTATCCCACAAATAAAATAATTAATTCGTTTAACAGTAAAATAAAGTGAGCAAGTTAGGTAAAGTGGTAGGTTGATATTTTTCATATGAGCTTGGAAGAGTTCAGACGAGTATATTCCGGTCTCATGTTGGATGGTTGAGAATAGCTAAGGGAAAAGTTCTGTTACTTTTTCGTTTTTGTATATTTTATATTTTATATTACAGAACATTATTTTTTTAAATATTGATTTTTTTATTGTAATTATCTCTAAGTAATTTAATTGATTGATTTCTGTTTTTTTTTCTCTCTCTCTCTCTCTCTCTCATTATAATATTGTTGTGTATATTTTGTTTATTGTGTTGTTTAGGTCATCAGCCAAAAGGCTGGTTTGAACCTGTAGATGTTTTACTAAGTAAATCGAGGAGTGAGGTGGTTTACCATGCCTTCCTCACTGAGTGGAAAAGTACACTTATCAGCAGGCCGGGCCCTCTGAAAAGAATATATTTTCCACTCTGCAAATGACACTTTCACTTCATTCACCACAGGGTCTGGCTGTATAATGAAATCCATTACTTTCAGACAAGATAACTCTGATAAGTGTCTTTTACACCTCTACCTCTTCTGTTCTTAAATGATTCAGTCATTTAATTGGCTGACCATGTGATAAGAAACAGAACTATTTATTTTAGCCCTGCAAATAACAGATTGAGTGTAAATAATTTGACACTCCACCTGTCTGTTATGGGCACTTGTTTATTGTATTGAAGCAAAATGGGGCTACCTGTTGCTTCTGTAAATTATAAATAAATAAATAGAATTTGTATCATGTGAATTATCATCAGGTAATATTGGTTATGAATTATTTTTACTGTTTAGGAATGGTATAAAAAAAATCCAGACCCTATCAGAAAATCGAACCTGGTGTATTCTGCTTAGCAGTTGAACACGTTGTAAACCATATTGCTAATAAGATTATTTTTGTGTTTTATTACAACATAAATTAAATACAAATAAACAAAGTGAAGAAATTATTTACAGAGTTTAATATTGATATGCATGACTTAAGGCAAACTCTAAATTAATTAGGGAAATTATTTTGTCCTGTTCACAGGTGAATTATTTCATGTAATGCTTGATTAGATTTTGTTGATTTCTTAATTAAGTTAAAAAAAGTTTGACTTTTAAACTTTTAGACTGTTTTGACTGCTACTTATGTATAAGTTTTAAGCTCATCCAATTGTACCTAATTTATTTTATATATTTTACATAAACTCTCTAAAAGTCATCTTTTAATTAGTAATACAGCACTGAATATGTAACCTTATTTAAAATTTTAATTTAAGATGTTGTATTGCAAAATACTTGAGTAAATCCATACAACTACACTATGAAACAAAATAATTATTAATTAATTAACAATTTAAGGAGTTTTATAAAAATTATTTTTCTGTTTTCAAGCTACTCCTTTACTCAACTCAACTATCCTGTAATTTATCATAAAAATATTCTGAAATTATACAAGAAATAATATTTTTATCTTATTTATTGTAAATAAAATTTAACAAACCACCATTACAGATTCCTGTAATCGACGTGATATACAAAGGAAATAAATACCTCTGAAATCATTTGCACTCAATTTACTAGTTCCAGGCTACAAAAAATAGTTTTGTTTCTTATCACATGATCAGCCAATTATATAACATAAGCATTTAAGAACAGAAGAGGTAGAGGTGTAAAATACACTAGTCACAGTTACTCCTCTGAGAGTATTTCATTATACAGCCAGACCCTATGGTAAATGTAGTGAAGGTGTCATTTTCAGGGTGGAGAGTAGATGCTTTTCAGAGGGCCTGGTATGCTGATAAGCATACTTTTCCACTCTGTGAGGAAGGCAAGGTACACCATCTAACTCCTTGTTTTACTTAGTAAAGCCTCTAGAGGTTCAAACCAGCCTCTTGGCTGATGATCTAAACAACACAAGTAACTTTTCGCAACTTCTATCTAAGATAAGATGAAAATATATCAATAATTATATTTATGTTGTTCTAAAATATGAGTGATCAGAATTCAAAGAAAATTTAAGATGAATAAATTAAAAATTAGTTAACCAAATTTTTTCGATCAAAAATGGTATTTTCGAAAACATCTTTAAAAAATATTATATTCAATAAAACTGAAAATTTCTTCCACTCAGCATGTGCAAAAGTACAATTCTTATAAACAAAAATATGTTTTAAGTTCTAACTTTCATAGTTCTTGAGAAATATGTATTTAAGCTAACATTATGAAAGAAATGAATATAGATTACTCTTAAATTTTTACTCATGCATGATCCTGAACGATAGCCCAGAGTGTTTAGTCTTTTCATCATATCCGAATTAAAAAATTCCTGACACTCTAGATTTTTTAATTATATTCTGTTCATAACTGTCCAGATTTGTTATTCCTCTTTTTCTGATTTTATTAAGACTTTCAGTGTCAGATATTTAATTTTTTCAAAGTTTCTTGATATACAACACCAGTACCTGTATGTTCAAAACACACAAAACAGAACTTTGATATTTACATGTAACAGCTGATTACATAATAACTAATATGCCGATAGTGCTGTTACATGTATTGCAGAAAGGTACCTAAGTCACTGACTGAAGTACCATTCTTCTGCTTGACATTATGAAAGCTCTACCATTTTTCTCCACTTTAAAGGCATGTATGACAGGTTCATTTTTACTCTGTAACTTGCATGTACCTTAAAAGACTGTAAATTTGCCTCAACACATTTTCTTCTAAGTAGCACAATATAAGCACTCTTTTATTGTTAAAAGCTAGATTTATTATTGTGACATATGCTGGTTGGAAAATTGTGTTTTGACTACGTGGCACTTGTATGTGAGTGGCCTTCACTTTTTGACATTTTTATTAACAGGTTGACGACTCCTAATTCAATTTTTGCAATTTTGCTTAACAACCCATAGCTTTTTCATGGTTCCTTTGCTTTTTTTATTTAATTTTTTTTTAAATCTAGAGTATTGTAAGGCTAAAATTTTTTGGCTCTGTTTTTTAGGTGAGAGACTGATCAGGTACTCAAGAGTAAAAAAATCAAATTTACTGTGAAAGACTGATGTGTGTCTCACTGAAATTTTACATGTATTTCTATAAAATATTATATGCATTTTATAAATAATTTACTTTGAGCTATTTTTCAATAAAACTACATAAATATCGATGATGCGTCTCTCTATCAAGCGTTGTTCGGCGAGTAGTAAACTTGAGTACCTGTTATCTACATAGAGGCACCGACAAGAGTCAACTTTTACAATACAAAAAAAAATATTGCAATATGAAAACCATAAAAAAGCATAAAAAGGATAAAATTATTTATCATTGTATATTATCATTAAAACATGTTTAATAATAAACTATAATAATAGTCAATATTATGTAATAGTAATAATAAGATGTCAAGTTCACCTACTCACTTTTGACTCAATCGGATCAAGTAAATTACAAACCATGACTGGGGAAATGTTTTTTGAACTAATTTTTAACAACTCAGTGTATGATTCAATGCAAACGAGCATCCAATCCGTCTCACGATTCTAAAAACACTATTACATGAGAGATGGATCAGTCTCTCAAAAATAAATTTTACAGATCTGGTGAGAGAGGTATAAGTGTCTCATGGGAGTTAACCTGTTAATTGCCTCCTTGGAGCTGCCAGTTTTTTGTTTTTCTAACACAGAGTGGAATATTCTGTTGTTTATTTATTTCTCTAGATTGTTCTGTTATATAATTTATCCTTTGATAACATTAGATGAGTGTTTTATGTAAAACAAAGCTACCCTTTGATACAGTTAATGTTGTTTGAACAGTGCACGTGAGTAGTTAAAAACAGTTTGAACATAACACATCGTGTATCAAAGCAGTTTCTTCATAACAAGCAGTTGGCATTGGGTTGTAAGCATGAATCAATCAATTATTTGAATTTAAATAGCCATATTTCTTCCTAGTTAAGTTTCATGAAAGCCTTGGTTAGAATTTAGAACATCTTGTGTTAAATTTTATCTGTTATTAAGTTAATTAATATTAGTTTAGTGTAGTTTTTAGATGTTGTAACTTTCAGACGTAAAACAAAACAAAAAATATAATATATAATAATTAATTTAAGTCATTAATTTATCAATAAATGATTTTTATAAATTTAAAAGAAGGTTTTGTTATTTAGAAATAAAAAGATCCCGGAAGAACCTGAAATAAAAATACAATATAGCAACCATATATTTTTTTTTAAATTTTGATTTAATATTATTAATTTCCTCACACTTAAATTTCTAATATCATAGATAATAACTTTAATTATTTATTTATAATACATCATTATTGCCTCACGTTTATTCTTAACGAAGGTATACTGTTGTCAAACCCTTAAGAGATAATGTAAGCAAAACCAATGTTTACTTAACATTATTTACATCATATTCATAATATTAGGTTACATAAAATCAGATAGAGGCCTTAAATTATAATTATGTTCAAAAACGTTTAAATAAACAAGATAAATATAATATTCGATAACACTTTTAATATGATTACCACAGTTTAGAGATATAAAATAAAATGTTTATCTACCAGTAAACAATGACGTAGGAAGTAATTGACTGTAATTTATGAGACTACTTTAAGTGGCGGTGAACAAAATTTAAAAACATTTGGGTTATAATTCTCTGTTATATTGAAAAACTTCATGTTTCTTTTTTTTATAAATAAAAGTACCAGAGGGTTTGTACTTAGAAAAATTTAAAGTGAGTGATTGATCTACAGTTAAAAGATGGAATATTCAACAAAAACTACCTAAACCACTTGATTTTTTTCACTAAAATTTCTAATAACTAAACATCTTTGAAAATAAGCACTACCTGAAAAATAATAGTTTGTTCAAAACATTTAGAAGATAATAGACCATGCTCAGTGTATACTAAATATTGTGCAATTTATTATTTTTTTATAAAAATCATAGAAACCATTTTTTCATTTATTCAATCGTATTAATAAACACATGCTTAAAACAGGCATCCCATCCCATTGCAAACCCAACAATTTTAAATTTTTGGTGAAATTGAATTGTTAATTGATTTTTATATTATCTGTAACCCTGAATTCGAATGTATTATCAAATTTTAATAAATATGATATATTTCTTGCTAAAGTTTATAGGTCGCAACAAATGTAGCAAACTCAAGAGCATTCCTCCAACAAAACCAGCAATGTCCATTTTGACCAATCAGAAATTAGGAACAGCTGTTTTTTTGAGGTAATGTAATTTCTTTGTTTTTATCCTTCACTCACTGATACCACAAACATTATGGTAATGAATGGCAAGAAAATCAAAATTTAAAAAAATTCAAAGATGCATTTGAAATGATCAATGCCCAAAAATGTATAGAACAAACAACTTGAGGATTTAGAAGATGGAAATTACTAATATGAGGTACTAAATCGTCAGAATAATAAAATGGTATTTTCAATTAGACCTAATGAAGTTGTAGTTGTATTTTTATAATGTTTTTATAATCTCAATTTTTACATTTTGGTAGTGATTACCTTTTTAAAGGTTTTTTACTTTTTATTCCAGGGAGAGAAATTCTTTCAATTCAATAGCTACATCATACAAAAAAAATACTTGTATAATTTATGAAATAAGTCATACTGATTGCAACAAGGATGACAATCTCCATCATGTATCACAACTAAATTAGCAATATTCACATTGTCATAACAGATCTAACGACTTTCAGAATTAAAATTAAAATATATTTCCAATCGACTTGACAATACTGTTAAATATAATATTTATTTAACAAATTTAATAAATTAATTTAACCCTAGAACAGCCAAGGGGGTTTCCTTCCCACCCTTTGGAATTTTTTCGATACTTCCGAGCCAGAAAAAATTTGAAATAAATGATGTAATGGTTCTTCATTCATTGCTCTATGAAACCCAGTTAGTAGTTTTTAAAAATAATTATATTGTATTTATGTTATTTATTACACTCAATCTGTTCGTTGCAGGGCTAAAATAAATAGTTCTATTTTTTATCACATGGTCAGCCAATTAAATGACTGAATCATTTAAGAACAGAAGAGGTAGAGGTGTAAAAGACACTAAACAGAGTTATCTCCTCTGAAAGTAATGAATTTCATTATACAGCCAGACCCTGTGGTGTATGAAGTGAAGGTGTCATTTATAGAGTGGAAAATATGCGCTTTTCAGAGGCCCTGGCATGCTGATAAGCGTACTTTTCCATTCGGTGAGGAAGGGAATTGTAAACCACCTTACTCCTTGTTTTACTTAGTAAAACCTCTACTGGTTCAAACTAGCCTTTTGGCTGATGACCTAAACAACAACATGTTATTTATACACAAAAAATTACCTTGGGTTCAATCGATCCCTCCCCCTTGACCATACCTGGTACCTTTTAATTTTTCATACTACTTTCATTTAAAAATGAAAATTTATTGTATATATGTAATTACTTGGTATATAAAATTATACTACATCTGAATTTAGAGTCAATTTATTTGTTGATATAAACATTTTAGTTTTATTCACCATCCAGTTTTATGGTATATTTTATGATTGACTCTAAATTTTATGGTTGACAATACTCCTTTTAGAAGAACAAATCCTTTGCTTGTTTACTTGTCTAGTTTACAGGCAAACAAACAATAGTTTTAGCCCTAAAAGATGCAATTGGCAAAAAACTAAAAATATAAACAATATCAGCTTGCACGTAAAGACTCACAGTCGTGATCGTGGTTTTCTGAGTTCACGAGATGCAACTGCCAAAATAATAAAATATTCATCTCTGTCAAAAAAGCAATGTTGCGAATAATGTAAAAAACATGTCTGCAATAAGCATTATCTCAAAAAATTAGTTTGCCATAAATGCTCTGTTGTAACAGCAACACAGAATAACTTGTTTCAATTTTTTTTAACCCTTTATAGGTCTTTGGTCAGTATACGTACTACTAGCAATAAAGTCGATTTGTTTTTAAAATAAGCTATGCTGTTGAACCCTATTGTAATTTTATGGTTTTATAGATGTTCTCTGGTAAGTAAGTTACCCACATTTTGAAATAAGTGCGCAGCGACCATTTGCTTCATGAGTTACACGAATGTGGTAAGGATTCATACCAGCGTACACAATTGTGTTGTTTGTTGTTACTTTTGTACAGTGCTTAGAAAATTTGAGTTTTTTTTATGGGAAAGCAAGCATTCATGCTAATATAAAGTTTAGATAAGTTATTCTACACATTTTTCTGTTATATAGGACTAAAAATTGTTTTAATAAGCATTCTTACCACTAAACATTATGTGATTCCCATTTCAATAAATGTTCCTTGGTAAGTATACTTACCAGGCCTTAACATTAAAAAAAAAGAAATATCTTACTGTTCTGGCACTAGAACTACATTATTCAAGTCCCTTTAAACAAAATTTGACATCTTACAACATGCATATTTTTCCCGTAGTACTACCCTATAAAGGGTTACATAATCATTTTTCATGAAAATTTTAGTAATACATCCTATGTATAAAAATATTTTTTATATTTTTATTTTTACAAAATATACTATTTTTACTAAAAGAAATGATGAATTATTAAATTACCAACCTACAAACCCCAAGTAATCAGAGGAAAGATCTGTAGATTCAAAAAACCCCCCTTTTCCATCCATGTTATGGACAGGAGCTTGTCCATTCTAGGGTTTCTAATATAAGTACGTTGCAATCTGTTAAATTAAGAACAATAAGCAACCCCATGACCCAATGAGGTGAGGATGATTTAACATATGACAAGTAAATAAGGTCTGGCACGTACTCTGGCTGACCATTCCTGAGAGAGTATGGTTTATTGAACCCCAACCATCATAGTACACTGGCAACCACTGTCCGTTATTCAAATTCATATAAAACCTATCTTTACCAGGATTTGAACCACAGAAACTTTGTCTCTGAAAATCAGCTGTTCAACAGCTGGCTTAGGACAACAACCTTACTGATAGACCAACCCGGTGGGCACTTTACCACAGGAATGAAAAAGTGAATCTAATAAATAGTTTTTGAAAGTAAAGCACCCGGGACAAAATAATTACATGTGTTTTGGCTCTCCAGAAACATTACTGAAAATAGAGATGGCTAGGTTTGATATGAAATACCTAAATTCTAATTATGAAATTCTAAATGATGCAGCTATTTTATAATTCTGATTATTTTAATAACAGGATTTTATAATAATTAATTACAAAATAATAACAACAGGACAAAATAATTTATCAAAAATGAGAATTTATAAATGATTCTTCTTTGTATTCTTTTTATGAATAACATTGTTTGTTAAGTAAACATGTTTTTAATTTAATTTTGAAAAAATTGTTTGGTAATTCTTCAAAATTTTGACAAAGTTTATTAAAATTGACAAAGAGGCATAATTATACCATTTTACTTTCTCTTGTCCTATAAGAATACACAGGGAAGGAAAGTTTTCACCAGAAATACATTTTTTTAGGCCCTGTGAAACCAAAAAAATGCTTTTAGTGATTGTCAGTGTATGTGACTGTCTGTCTGTGAATGAATGAAATATCTGAAGAACAGAACAGCCTGCAAAGTTAAAAGTTAATACTTAAATTAGGTATTACTCAAGAACCCGACGTGAACATTTTAAACAAAATCGGTCAATCGGAATCAATGGTTTATTTGTGCAATTTTTTAAAAAACGGCTTCTAAGATTTTTATTAAAATCGCCTCATTTACTACACATTTTTAATGCTCTACAAGATAGAGTAAGCACCATATCTGATGAAATTCTTGGGGATCCTGTGCTCTTCTGGTAATTTTTTTAAGATTGCGGCCTTAATATACGTTCTAGGTAAAAATATAAATATAATGAAAGTTGTAGAACATTAAAAACCTGTTGCTTTTTAGGTCATCAGCCGAAAGGCTGGTTTGAACCAGTAGAGGTTTTACTAAGTAAAACGAGGAGTGAGGTGGTTTACCACTGCCTTCCTCACTGAGTGGAAAAGTACGCTTATCAGCATGCCAGACCCTCTGAAAAGCACATATTTTCCACTCTGCAAATGACACCTTCACTTCATTCACCACAGGGTCTGGCTGTATAATGAAATTCATTACTTTCAGAGGAGATAACTCTGATTAGTGTCTTTTACACCTCTACCTCTTCTGTTCTTAAATGATTCAGTCATTTAATTGGCTGACCATGTGATAAGAAAGAGAACTATTTATTTTACCCCTGCAACGAACAGATTGAGTGTAAATAATTTGACACTACACCTGTCTGTTATGGGCAGATTAAAAACCTACAACTTTTATTTCAAACATATTTTTCTACAATGCTTAGTTAACATCAATTAGTGATTAACTGTATTTTTTGCTTATAAAAATGGAATGTTTTAATATTGCGGCCTTAGTATCCATTTTACAAAAGTTAATTATCAGAGATATAGGAAATAAAAACTCTACTACTTTTAATTCAATAATTCAAGAATTCTCTTCTACAGAGCCTAGTTCAGCGTCAATTAGTTATTTCCCTTATTTTTAAGCCAAACAAAGGTTGATTTTTATTTTTTTCCATTCACTCATGATTAAAATTAGGTTGTACGCTTTATTGTTAAAATTCGCAAGAGTTTAAATAATTTGAATCATGTGAGTGTTTCATACCAGATTTTTTAATTGATAAGTGGCTATGTTGACTTAGACTGGCTGTGCTGATAAGGCATACGCTTGAGTGCCAGCAACTTGTACCGATTCACTACTGTGAACATGAGTCGCCATACAGTGACAACAGGTAGAAAATAATATTATGGCGTACAATAAATGTTATAAAAATTAAATTTTATGAGAATTTTTATGAATGATAATAACGATTGAATTAGGTGATAATATATATTATGCAGAAAATAATATATAAATTTATTTAAATTTAATGAACTGATATAAAATTTACTATCTTGTACATTTAAAATAACTTAATTGTATGTATAAATTTATTTGGTTTAGTAGGTATCAGTGAAATTTCAAAATAAAGTTTCCAGGCTTAATCCATTTTTTGGTACATTTCATCAGTAATTTTATAATTCTCTTTGTTGTATCTGTTTGTGAGGATCAGCATAGGCAATCTTTAGATGTCATTTTTCAGGTTTTTGGTGATTACTATGGTTTCTTTTTAATTTTGATTTTTTATTTGGAAATGATGCTTGTATAAGTATTGGTATGTACATAAGTAATTAAACAAGATGGCATTAAAATGAAAAAATACCAGACCTGACCTGTAATCAAACCGAGGACCCCTGGCACAGAAGCCAGCTACACCAACCACTACACCAACGGGCCAGCTAAAAATATTAGAACAGCTGTGCATCCAGTTACTATGTATGTTTTTATCAAAACTAAATATCATTTATGTTTGAACATTAAAAAATTAATTTTATATTTGAAAAAGAACACCTTCATATTTACCATTCAAAATAGTCTTTCAACTATCATTCAAAAAAGTCTGTAAATTACTTTGTGAGGTTTTTTTAAGTGTATACCTTATTAACCTATTATGTAATGCCATAGTTATTTACTTAAGTTTGAAAAATGATTCAAGTTAATCTTAGTTAAAGAAACGGAAAACTATAAGATTAACATTTTAGTAAATTTACTGCCGTTTGTGAGTGTGTGCCCATGCACATTTTTGTGTGTGAGAGACAAAATATTTCAAAAACAGAGTAGCATATGAAGTTGAAACTTGGAACTTAAGTTTCTTGCCATGATGGGACCCAACAAACAGTTTCATCAAAATCATTCAACCGAAAGTAGTAGTTTATTCGTGCAATTTTTCACTTTTTTGTGAATTTCTCAAGAATGGCTCCTACAATATGTTTTTTTTAAAAATCACCTTATTTACACTGCATTTTTGTGCTCTACAAGATGGGAAAGAGGCATGTCTGCTGAAATTTTTGGGGCTGTGGTCTCGTGGTAAAATATTTTTTTTAAATATTGCGGTCTTAATTTTAAGAAAAAAGTTTATATGATTAAAGTTATAGGAAATTAAAAAACCTATAGCTTTTATTTCAAGCATGTAAGAGTACATGCACGCTTTTCATTTAACATTGTCCACTCATAATGAATTACTGGTTATGTTTTTCATTATTTACATTTGCAAGAGAAAGTCGTTTGAGTGGTTTCACCATATTTTTAAATTAAAAATAACAATGGAGTATAAATAACTTTGAGCTATGTTAATGACAAAATTTAATTGTTTTTATTCTTCATTCTTTTAAATATAATTTTCACTAAACAGAATATTGAAAATTTTTTCACGACAATTTTCTGCATTTTACCAAAAATAAGTTCAGATGGAGATTAGCAATTTTGATTTACATGAACAGATATTTTAAAACTGATAAGTTTTAAGTTAAATATAAGTAGATACATTTTTTTTCAAACGTCCAACTGTTCTGCAATTACTGCTAATGCAGACGGTGAAGGATGAAATGACTTTTTGTAACGTATGAAATTACGCCGTCCCTGAATGGGATTCGAACCCAAGACCACATGATGAGAGGCGAACATGTTACCAACTATGCCAATGCGGCCGGCATTGTAAGTGGATGCAGCTGGCATAAGTCGTTAGAGAGACAGTGAGCTTACATCAATTAAAGAAAAGAAATAAGATTACAATAGGATGAAAAAAGTTTGTTTTGCTGTATTTTCAGAGAAAAACGTATTTCCATTTTCGTTGATTTTATTAGTAAGTCACGTTCAATGCTGTCTCTTCTCAATGTAATATGTACGTGTAAGTATATTTATGATACTTTTGTAGAGAAGGTGTAATAAAAAATTATCTTAAGTGATAAATAGCGTTTATTGTCTGTCAAGATTAATACTGACTTGAACCATTAAAAAACAATGGTTTTATTAATAACATTAATGAGTTTATAATTGCATTTAAAACAATAATGTGACAAGAGAAACACAGTAATAAAATAGTTAAACCGTTATTACTAAAGATAAGTAATTCTGTACTCATTTATTTATTAATCTTTTTCGATTTAATCATTTCTGATCTTTATTTCTTTTTGTTCAGTTAATAAAGGGTTGATGTGAATATGTCAAAAGATTGTTTTTCATATAATTAATATTAAAACAACTATAATTAGAATTAAAATTTATAGTCATACATTTAATCTTACATTCTTCTTGAAAGAGGTTATTTACTCAAACAAATCTCATAACGTCACATAAGAAAAACTTGATAATCTTTTTATTATTATTTTGTATAAAGTATGAGAAATGTTCAAAAAGTATTGTATGTTTTATTTAGAATATTAATTTCATATGAAATGTAAAAAAAAACGTAAACTGAATTTACTTATATTTTTCTACTCTTCTAAGTAATTCCCTTATACATTTTTATGAATATACGTATAAGAAACATCAACAAAGTGCAGGGCATCATAGAAACATTTTCTCAACAAAAATTGAGGTGGGTATGCCATAATGGAAGATATAGGAACAGAAGGTGGAATTGTGTGATTAAAAAATAAGGTTGTGGACATGAACAAGGAGATGCAAACACCCACTGATGTGATGACATCAGGACAGTGGTGAAGTTGAACTGGATACAACATGCAAGAAATAACAAAACCTGGAGAAATTTTAAGGAGACTTACATTCAATATTGGAAAAAATGGTTAATAAAGAAAAAATATATGTTTAAAATTTCCAGAATTTGATGAGCTTTCTCCTAACAGTACAAAAGTTTGTTGAATACCTCTTTGTAGAATTTTCTGCCCAGACTGCACACATTTTACCAGAAAAAAAGCATGTATGTAAGGCAAAACAGTAAGGTAAGAGGTAAAAAGGCAAGTAAGTGTACTTACCAGAAAATGGTAAGGTATTTAATATGATACTAGCTGATCTACATGAATAAATTCACACAATGAATTTTGAGTGACACCATCATATCTAGAACAGATTTTTGCTGTGATAAAATTTGCATGATTGGTTTGTGTCATTGATTTATCCTAAACTGTAAACAAAGTTTAGT
Source organism: Catonia carolina (assembly GCA_035578175.1). NCBI lineage: Eukaryota > Metazoa > Arthropoda > Insecta > Hemiptera > Achilidae > Catonia > Catonia carolina. Next base: position 52,916,615 of record JAQMRL010000007.1, read on the forward strand.
TAAGTCAATAAATTTTAAAATTTAAATGTTCTGTGGTGAGATGCATAAAAAGAAGAGATTGCTTAAGAAGGTTAAAAATGAGTAGCCTCACGTAAGATATGAGTAAAATTGATTCTTCAAAAAATTGTTGTAATTAGGGGTGATCGCTTGCCAAAGGTGGTTGGTCATTAAAAGAAATTTTACTGTAATTAGTTTTGAGGTAAGTTGCTTAGCAGGAGTGGGGAACAAACTGGTTGTGTTGCAATTGTAACATTCCCTTCAGAGTAACAGCATCACCAAATGCATAATTGATTTATTAAAAGCTGTTACCAAAAAATCAATAAGCCACCCAGATTAACAATACTTTAGCACTCTTTAGCACTCTCATATCACCAAAGAATTGTAAAAATTAATTGGTAAGAATTCCCGGTTCAAGCATGTATTTAAATTGCTTAAAAATTTAAATATATAGAGCAGTTTTGTGTATTAGATTTGTGTTATATACTTCTCAATTATCTTGTAAGTTTGCAAGTTCTAGGGCTACAAAAAATAGTTGTGTTTCTTATCACATGCTCTGCCAATTATGACTGAAGCATTTGATAACAGAAGAGGTAAAGGTGTAAAAGATACTGATCTAGGAGGGCTAATGAAGTGAAGGTATCATTTGCAGGGTGGAAAATAGATGTTTTTCAGTGGGCCGGGCATGCTGATAAGCATATTTTTGTAAATAAATACTTTTGTTAGTGAGGAAGACAACCGTACAGGTAAACCACCTCACTCTATGTTTTACTCAGTAAAGCCTGTAAAGGTTCAAACCAGCCTTTCGGCTCATGACCAAAACAACAAAATCTCGTTATAGTTTTTACTATTTTTCATTTTGAGATTTTTGTGGAATCCGAAAAGGACCCTCTTTACAACCCTGTAAAAATTATTTAAATCTGTTTGCTGGAACTCCATATCTAAAGGTAAAAAGAACCTTAAGGTTCTTACTATTTAAATAGAGATCCTATTTAAATTGTATTGGACAATTTTCTGGATTTTAAATACATGATAATCCTATACACTATTGGTTAATTGTTAATAATGTTGGTTACACTTTTCTATCACTAAACAAAAAATCATTAGTGGTTCCTACATCATTTCCATAACTCAACATTCGAGAAACTCTACCCCCTCTTTTTTTGTTTGTTTTTACATCCGACTGTTTTGCAAATTACTGCTAATGCAGACGGTGAGAAGTATGATAGATGACAAAATGCCAAATGCAAAACCTGACCGGGAATCGGACCTAGACCCCAGCGTAGAAGCCAGTTGTGCTAACCACTATGCCAACGGGTCGGCCTACACCCTCTTGATCCACATTGTCAAGTTTGTGAGATTTTCACTGCTTCTCACAAGAGTAACCATTCAAGAATATTAATTTTTTGAATCGCAAGGTACAATTATCAGTTACACATGACACTGTTTTGCTCAATTTTGTGTTGAGTATTTTACTAAAATTTTCATTATTCATTAATCATCAGTAATTGTATGTGTTGACCAAACATTTCAGGTGAATGAAAAGTCATTTTCTAAGCCCTCACCCTCAAATTTTTAGTCTCCTTTAAGTTAGTTTTTAGTTAGTCCTTTTCTGTTAAACAACAATTAATTTGTAAAATTTAAGAAAATTTATATCTAGTATTTAGTTGAAAACATATTTACAAGTAATTGAAGTTCAATAACTAATTACATTCTACCAAATAAATATTATAGATATTTGTCATTAAGGAACTTTAACATTTGAGTGTTTACTTAACATACCAATATATAATTATGTTTTTCCTACCATGGTAGGTTATGTTATGTTTTTTATCTACCGTGGTAGGAGCAGGAAGTTTTAAATTTTGATGTGAAAATAGTTTTAAAGAATTTTAATTTACTGAAGATGTGTACAAGATACACGAAAGCGCTATAAACATTGGTAAGTGTTTTCTGTTACCGTACTCTGGTGGTTAGAAATATATATATTTCAATTTTAAATAATACGGCTGTTTATAATCCTATATAGGATTAATAATAATAAAAATAATTATGTTTTTATGTTTTCACATTAATACATAAGTCAAGTTTGGATAACTACAACAAAATATTAATTTGTCTTTAATTTTATTTAGCAGGTTGATTTTTTACTTGGGCCCAAGTTGGGGTAACATTGGGTTAAACTTAAAAAATTAAAATTGTTATTCAAACAGCTTATAAAAATTAACTAGAAATGTTGTTGAAATCCAAGACTCCCATAAAAGTAACTTGTTTAAAAAAATATCACAGTTTTTCCATTTTTAATTGAAGAAATAGTGAAAGAAAACTAATAAGTTAACCCCCGTTTATGGTAACATTAAAAGTGTCTCATTGTTTTACAATGGCTGTTCTGGAATTTGAGAGGTCCCCAGTTCATAATAAATAAGGCAACTACAAATTCTGATCGATGGTAGGGTGAATTAAACTTTTCATCGTAGGGATATTTCATTTTGCAGTTATAAAAATCCTGCTTCAATTCAAGATGTATGTATACTGATTTTCAAAACATTCTCTTTCTATTAACAATATTTTTATGATTGTTTTTTTTTATTAGTACTATGTAGTAGTATATATGTTCTATGTTTATTTTGTGTGAACTAATCGTGTGTCGGAGTCATATGTCGTGTGATCAGAGTGTTAATAATGATCAGTGCAACTGGCTTCAATAGAAGCCAGTTGCACTGGCTTCAAGGGACCCTTGGAATACCAAGGGTCCCTTGTTTAATTTCCAATCTGGTCTGGTAGCTTTTCATCACTCATTTTCATCTATCACTCTCTGTCATCTGCCATCTACATTAGCAGTAATTTGGAAAACTGTCAAATATAAAATAAGAAGAAGATGATTTAGGGCCTAAGTATATCTAAAACAAAATATTTGAAATTTAGGAAATTTGAAATGAAATGGAGAGGTTATTTAATTAAAATAACATAAAGAGAATTTAATTCTGATAACCAAATTTATTTAGTATTTTAAAATGTTCCACATAACTCTGAAAAAATTTTATCACCTGAGTATAATAATATTATAATGTGCAATGAACTGGACATGATTGATATACAGTACTTAGTGATGATGCATCTAAATTTAAAGTACCATTTAGGTTTACTTCATTCTTCAACTTTGATAACAAGGTAACAATATATCTGATAAAAAAAAATTTTCATTTATTTTTCATTTTGTGTAGGCTTATGTACACCACAAATAATATGATATTTTGTACATGATTACAACACTATGTACTCATTATCTTATTTTTTAACATCCATGTTCATGCCATATCCAATGAGGTGTTGCCAGTCACAGGTGATGGATAGGTGGATGCTTATCAAATATGATGGATACCGGGGAAATAAAATACTTGGGGCAGTTTAGAATTGGCCAAGCTGCCTGGCAATTATTAGGAGTTAGCTCTTAAAAGACTAGCGAAAGAAACCTGTAGAAACAATCAAATGATCCTCCAGGTTGGTGGTTTCGTAGGGGGCAACAACTCTGCCAAATAAAAAAATATAAACCATTATGAAACAATAACTAAGATTTGAAACGGACTGGACCCATGGGAAGCAAATTGGAAATGGACTATTGACATGAGTGATGGATTGTAGAAGAGAAAAAGTTGAGGTCTGACCTGATGGTGGCAACTTGGAATCTGAGAACTATAAGGATAGCAGAAAACATTTAAGAAATAGCTGGTGAAATAACGAGATTGAACATTGAATTAGATGCCTTGAGGGTGTAACTGAGGACTTCCGAATTATGGGGGTAAGAGGATACCTGATAATTATGAGGGATAGATGATGTTGGAGGCCAAGACTTATATCAAATTGTAACACAAAAGAAACAAGAAGTTTTTTATTTAACGTCTGGCTGTTTTGCAATTTCTGCTAATGCAGACGGTGAGAAGGATGATACATGCGGTAAGCGATGAAAAAATGTCTGACCTGTCCGGAAATCAAACTCAGGACCCCGGTGAAGAAGCCAGCTGCTCTAACCATTACATCAATGGGCCGGCCAAGAAGAAGAAGAAGTAATTATATATGCCATACTCTCTCATCAAATTTTCTAATCTTTATAACATTTATGTTAAATATCTTATGGTTATCTCCCAAAACCATAACAACTGTATTTCCTCCGAAACTAATATTCCTTCTTCCTCTTCTAGGCCTTCCTTAAATCGTATCTTCAACATACTTGTTAAGCAGAGTTGGCTGAAGGCAACAACCTAATAACATTGTTTGTAGACCAACATATTGTAAGTAGTAAAGTATTAAAAGTTTGTAGTTTCAGTTATTAACCAAAAGGCTGGTTTGATTGAACCTCTAGAGGCTTTACTAAGTAATACGAGGAGTGAGGTGGTATACATTTTTGCCTTCATCACTGAGTGGGAACAGTATGCCAGGCCCTCTGAAAAGCTTCTACTTTCCACCCTGTAAATGACACCTTCACTTTATTCACCATAGCTGTATAATGAAATTCACAGTTGTATAGTGGCTGTATAATGAAATTCATTACTCTCAGAGGAGATAACTCTGACTAGTGTCCTTTACACCTCTACCTCTTCTGTTCTTAAATGCTTCAGTCATACAATTGGCTGACCACGTGATGAGAAACAGAAATATTTTTTGTAGCCCTGGAACTAGCAGATCGAGTGCAAATAATTTAACACTCCACCTGCCTGTTATGGGCAGGTATTAAACATGTAAGATTGTTTGGTTCAAAATTTTGAAAGTGTCACTTTTTGCAGGTTGATTTGTCCCGAAGCAAAATTTTGAAATTTTTTGGATTTTTTTGTAAGTAATCCATTTGTTGTATTATAAAAAACTTGTTTTTAAAAGGAACCGTCAAAATATTCAATCAGTGAATTTTAATGATTTGTTAAAATATTTTTTAAGCCACGGTATTGACCTACTATCCGCGGTACTGACTTTCACACGGTATTGATTGAAATCCATTGTATTTACATTGCCACAATAATGACAATATTTTCAATTTATCAAGTACTTCATTCATCTTTACCCAACAGAACCATAAAGGACGTTTCGACAAAACAAAAAACAAAAATTTTGTAAAAATCGTATAATAATATTCTAAAACGAAACAAACTGTTGAAAAAACTTAAGAACTAATTTTGATTTTTAATCTAACTACGTAATAACTAATTTCGATTTTTAAATTGTTCTTTCTTTAATAATTATTTTCACTTAAACTGATGCCAAAAAATTGAAATGTTTTTAAATAATCGCATAAAAAACTCATGCTTTCATTTTCACATAACAATTTTCTCATATGCACTTTTAGGCGTAGAGTTCACTTACAGGTAGGTCTACTTGACCAGGGATGAAGTTACTTGATCAGGGTTAGTTTGCTCTTGAAATGCTCAATGAAAATCGGTAAAAAGTTTTCTTACCTTGGAAAAATAGTTTCGGTTACGGAAGTATCTGAAGAATTTGTGTTTTCTTTATAAAAAATTCCTTTTCTCTGTAAGAAGAGAAGTCATCTGCTGTAAATAGATCAGTTGTCAACACTTTTTTAAGATATATCACTTTCACATCATCCACACTGACTGGTTTAACAATAGTAATACGTAGGAACTTTCCTGGATGTTTTGAACCTACTTCTTCTTTTGCAATCACAAGACTGTACGACCCAGCAGTAAGTAAAGATACTTCATGATTTTTTAATTTTTAACGTGCTTTTTGTTTCACAACTTCTTCACTGCCACTAAACACATCGCTAAATTGTAATCTTCTACTTCCATCAGAAGTACTGGGTAATGGCCCAAGTTCCTGATGTTTGGAAATATTTGAATCATCTTCTTCAATGAAAGCGATTTTACCTAGACCACAGTGGGAACATTTATTGTTGTACTCTGGGTCAGAACAAGACATACTCCGAAACCATATTGTTTGAATTCCTGATCTTAGTAGCAAATGGTGTACTTTTAAAGTTCCTTTAAATGGTAAATCCTTACCCTTTTGAATTTCATCGTCAAATTTTGCAATGTCCTCTTTTGGAATTAGTTATCTGTCAGTTAAACTGTAACAGCTTCCCCAAATAACAGTCTTCTAACCACTTTTGAATTACTTTTCTGAAACTCAGGCGTTATCTTTGATATTTTTTACCCTAGTCCTTGCCGTTGCGGTTTCATCATTTCCCTCTGTATTTTCTGTTTTTTTCTGACGATGACAACGTTTCTTGTATTTTTGTAATTGTTTTTTAACGATTTATTTTCTTTTCTTAAGGCTTGTATTTCTTTATACCGCTTAATTCTATTTCTGTTACGACGTCTTCTGTCTGATACATGTTGAAGGTTTTCAGGTTGTTCATCGGAAATTGGAAGACTACTATCTTTTAATAATTTCTTCTCCCTTTCCACATTCTTCATCCTTAATCTAGACAAACTTTTTTGTTCCTTCCATTTTTTTCTAACTTTACGCTGCGTATTTCTACGTTACCAACAGATTAACGGTGTTTTGTAGTTTTTGTTTTAAATATTTTTCATAGTCCTTCCTCTTCTGTTATTGTTTTTAGCAGGGTCATCCCTAATCTTCTTCCTCCTCTATCTTTCTTGCTCCCTCTTCTTACTTAATTTTTCCTCATCGCAAACCTTCTTCTTCTTTGCCATGTCTGAAGTTACCTCGAATAGAATAATAAACTGAAAATTTCTTTTATTTCCTGTTTCAGTGGTTCCCAAACTATATGCTTAACAGTCCTTGAGTTAGAATGACATGCCGCTTGTATTAGGCCTACTTGAAACCATAATTATGGTACACAACAAAATGGGAATATTTAAATTTAGGCTGCTACTTACAGTAGCAGCCTAAATATACGTTCATAAAATTTTTTATTAATACAACAACTGCTACTGTTTTATTATATCTCATTATTGTCATTTTTAAATCTCTGTAAAATAGAAAAAAATTATTTGTGTGAAGGAAAAATTACGATTGGTTAAAAAAAACATTTTACTGACTGAATTCTAACTTTAAAAAATTCAAAATGAGGTACGCTATATTTCAACGAATTGATCATACCCTAATATATTTTGTAAAACTACAAAATTTCATGAAAATAGTTAGCACCGTTTTAAATATTAAAAATGCGATAACTAACGTTCTATTTTATTTTGTTATATAGATTACTAGGGCACAGAACAGAAACATTGTACAAAATATAATAAACATTTGACTTCAGCGACAGTACTTTTGACCCAAACATTATTATGTCCGTACCGTGGCTTATTTTTCAGTACCGTGGCATGTAATTTCCATGGTACTGACAACCACGGTACTGACATTTTTCAGGTTATGTTGTAATTACGACTCTCAATGTTAAAACAAACAATTAGAAAGTGAACTACACATTAATATTCTTATAATACGTAATACAATCAAAGTAATATAAATTTAACATAACTGACAGCAAAGTTATATGGTACACGGTACTGACGATACCAAAGGTTTTTTACGTACTTCGAACATAAAATCGTTAAAAATATCAATATAAACACGAACTGTATTTTAACAAAATGGCTAACTGAACTCCGACAATAAAATAGGCGAGAGTCATTGTACGAAACGGTCCACCGGTTGATCGATAAGCGCGCAATTCAAATTTTTCATTACCCCACGGTACGGACTGAATAACTCCTGGGACATTGTTTAAAACGCAAAAATTCAAATATCTTAGTACATATTAATCTTAATTTTTTATAACATAAAATGTAATAAGTAGTAAGGGAAGTAGATATAAATTAAAAAATGAATAAATTAATTTAGGTAAATAAAAAATTTTAATATGAAAGTGCCAATGCCGGTATCGGGACAGCCACGGTACTGACATTCCATTCATATTTTGTAAGATTTTTCTTATTAAACTTTTTTTATTTTACTGAAGGTTAAAAATATAAAGACAACAAAATATTATGTTTGATTACCGCAGAAAAAAGCTGCATATTTCTTGCAATTTTTGTTGTTATACCTACAGGACATCAAAAGTGACACTTTCAAAATTTTGACCCGTTTACTGATTGTAACGGGTGGTTTATTAAGGATGCAACCCTGATTATAAGAAGATAGAAGTAATACAATGTTTTCATTGCAATTTGCTATTCATTTGTAAAAATAATAATTAATAATTTGTAAAGTACGGAAAATAAAAATATGCCGTAGTTTGTGGCTTTTAACATCGGGTTGCGTTCTTAATAAAACACCCGGTTCTTCCTTGGAAAAAACCATTGCTGACACAATATGACAAAACGACTGTTGTCACCACACTAATGCTTGACTGGAACATTTTAACTGTCTTAGGTAGTTGGCCTTGAGTACACTGTTGCCAACATACCGATTGGGGGACAGAAAATTTACCGATGTATTACTTCTATCTTCTTATAATCAGGGTTGCGCCCTTATGTACTTTATTTATTATGAATAAACTCTTCTGGTCAATATTTTCATTTCACCAGAGAATCTATTATTATAACTGTTTTACTAAGGCAATTGATTTTAATAACACAAATATTGAATGACAACTACCACATGGCATTTATAGATCATTAAAATATTTCAAACAAAATTGTTCACACTTTTTATATTATTCAATTTTAAGGACAGACATATTCTTTCCTTGTAAATGTACTTTTACCAACTTCAGAGACACAAGTCAGTGTGATAATTATAAGAAACAAGATAAGAAATTTCATATAGATATGTATTTGTGTCGACACAAATATTTTCAAGTGTGTTCATTGTTTTACAAGTACCTTTGCATCATTGACAATTATTATGAATGTATTATGTTCCTGAGGTTGAAGAAGAAGCCTACATAACCTAAATGTAAATTTAGATAATGAAGCTAGTGTGCTCATTGTTCAAATCAATATGCTTGGTGGCTGATGGTGGATCAATCTCTCATGAAATAACCCCCAACTGCCATTACTTAAATGAACTTAAATCATAAGCCATAGCCCCAGTTTGCTACATATAAGTGTGAAGTGATAAATACTATTGTAATAAAATAAGAAAAATATTGATGTTAATATTATCATTAATCAAGTTTATCAAAGAAAAAGTCTGTTCTAGGAATAGAGATATTAATTACTTACAGTATAAATTAAATTTATCACCTTACCTTTGGTTGCTTTTAAAGTTTACAAAACTTTCGCGCGTTTTGGTGGTACCACCTTCTTCAGAGCAATATTATTAAAATTAAATTAAAAATTAAAATTAAATTTTTTTGATAAATTTCATTTATACTGTTTTTTATATTAATGGTTGGCAGAATTAATTTAAAAAATTTATTTGTGAATGAGATATTAATTACTATCTACTATTTGTTAATTTCATTTTTTTTTTATTCATACGGACTATTTTTCGTTTTTACGTTTTAGGAGAGGAAACCATCATGGCACCGACTGCTGATACAGCCAGAAGTGTGGGACTCTATCCCAACCAATGGCTGGCCCGTTGGCGTAGTGGTTAGCGTAACTGGCTTCTACGCCGGGGTCCCGGGTTCGATTCCCGGTCAGGATAATTCGTGTAGTTTTAAAACTTTTCACACGCTCGTGAGGGTGATATAAATAATATATGAAAAGTCCCCGACTCTAAGACCTCGTCGTTATACAGTATAGGCAAATGTACAAATGAATAGGAACATTTTTCATTTACGTTTTTATTTGCAGCTACTAAACTGTCAGTTTAAATTAAAAATTTAACAAAAATATTTTACGTTCTGTAGAGAATTTAATTCCCACGTGTTTAAGTATGTTTTTCATTACTGAATTGTTTAAGCAGTATTCGTCATCAAAGTGTAAATGAACGTTATGCGTATATTCTCTTCGGCCGCTACAATTGGGTTCCAGCGCTGTTGCTCTGCTACAGAAGTAGTTGAAATTAATAATATTTAATTATTATGACCGTTTTAATGATAGTCTTGTTTATGACTGACTGCGGTTTTCAACCTTAATAATAATATTAAATCTACGTAATTGAAAAACCTCTTGCTCACTTACTCATTGCTGTTACCTAATGATGAACAACTATTAAATATTAGTTACATCGAAACACTATTGAAGTTACATCGTGTCACTTGAAGACAAAATCCAAAAAAACTGGAAAAGTTCTCGTTCAAATAGTTATCTTGGAGAGACAATACAAAAACCCAACTAACTTCATGAAACCAACCTACAGCTACGGTACAAGAAACAAGGATTTAATTCCTTTAAATAGAGCTAAAAAAAACATTATTCTAAATACATTTTTGTTAACCCCCACCCCTAACTGTACAACCTGCTTCCCCAAAATTGTAGCAAGTTCATAAAACATCATAAAGTTTAAGCTGAATTATAGACATGGTCGTTGGCATTGGTAATCAGTATACGGAAGAACTGATGAGCTCTTAAAGCTGTGAGCCACACCCTGATACGAGAATTTTGGTTTTGGGCGATCCTTTGTTTATAAAAACAAAAAACTAAATTGAAGGATTCTAGAAAATTGGAAACCGTAGTTGGATTGGTTAATTTCCCGCCTCGTTCATTTAACTTTTGCTTGAGAAATGCCGAAATCGTCGGCTACATCACAAACCGTCGTATCTGAAAATTATGTTTTTCTAGGAGAGCCGTTTGAAGTTCTACGTTAAGTTTTCGATCCTACATCTCAGCAATTCTGTACAATAAAACCGTAATCATTGCTTTAAATAATCAACAAAAGACTGTATTTCTTTAATATTTATATGATATTTATGTAAGTTATTAATTTTTTCAATAATGTATATTAAATTAATTGTCGAGTTACTACAGTACGTGATTTATGGGAAAATATTATTTAATATAATTATAAACAAATGACGTATCTCTACAGATAAACGTATCCTGATCGAAAATGAATACTAACCAATACAAGATGATTACTGTTTTTTACTTTCTCTTGCCTATATGAATATAATAATAGGAAGGAAAGTATTGTTTTCATGTCGATTTTTCGAAATCGAGTTTTCACCGGATCTATACGTTTTCAGACCCCCTGAACCCAAAAAACATGTTTTTAGCGATTGGTCTGTGTGTGTGTCTGTGTGTATGTGTGTGTGTGTGTGTGTGTGAACAGAATATCTCAAGAACGGAACATCGTACGAACTTGAAACTTGAAACTTAAGTTACATACCACTACCGAACGCGACACGAACATTTTCATCAAAATCGGTCAACCGGAAGTAGTAGTTTATTCGTATAATTTTTCAGTTTTTTGCGATTTTCTCAAAAACTGGTCCTACGATTTTTTTTAAAATCGCCTATTTTACTCAATTTTTTATTCTCTACAAGATAAGGTAGGCGCCATGTTTGCTGAAATTCTCGGTGAGGCTGTTTTCACGTAAAAACGTTGTTTTTTTAAGATTACGGCTTTAATATAAATTTTAGCGCAAAAACTTATATAATAAAAGTTGTAGAGAATTTAAAAACCTACAACTTCTGTTTCAAATATTGTTTTGTATGACGCTTAGTTTAGTAGTAATTAGCGATTTTCTGATTTTTTCTCACGAAAACGTGTGAAAAATCGATTTTTTTAAGATTTTGGCCTTAGTATGCATTTTACGACAAAAGTGTATATAACCAAATTTATAGGAAATTTAAAGATCTACAACTTTTATTTAACGTATTTTTCTCTACAGAGCCTAGTTTAGCGTGAAATAGTGATTTTCCGTATTTTTAAGCCAGACTGAGGTTGATTTTCATTTTGAGTGTTTCACTCATGATTAAAATAAGGTTATGTTTATTGAGGTTAGTTTTTTGTTTATTTCTAATATTTTATTACTAATGTTAAATTATATTGTAAATTATTTGCATTGGCAAGAGAAAGTTGTGTGAGTGTTTCACACCAGATTTTTTTATAAATTCTACATTAAAATTAGACAATGCTATATAAATGCAATGACATATATTTTGTGCATAGAAATATGGATATCGTGATATATCCTGACGATTGCTACCGAACCCTATCAAGGAGATACCTTTATAAATGCCAATTTCATTATTTAGTTTTATTTAATTATGTAGGCGTAGGCTACTTATTCGAATACGTCACATACAGTTTCGGTTTCATTAGGTAAGGGACCGCATCACAAACTGACGAATCTACAGATATGTCACAGTTAAGAATCACAATTCAAGTTTTACAAAGTGACGTATCTCAACATACGTGATTTACAATCCACAATTTTTTATGAGTTACGCAGAATTATTATTGCTCGTATCTTTGTTAATAACGAAGATATAGATAAGTCAGTTCGTGATGGTGTAGAGTACACCAGACACATTCATAGGCGACCTAAATCAAATTTCGAATTTTTTGAGGTACGTCACTTTGTGATGCAGACAACGAAATGATGACCAAACTCCCAGTATTATTAATTAACGTTGAATGAACTGCTAATATGTTTAATTCTGAATAAGAACGTTGTAAACTATTAAGAATAATTTATAATCAATTAGTTTCAGTATAATGTTTGGCTGTCCTGGTCAAATGTTTCACAGTTTTCCTTGGTCATTTCAAGTGACCAGCCTGGTCTACCTTCTTTTTGCGTTCTGTGCAATAACATAATCTTCCCTTTTCCTATCCCCAATACAATTTACACTACAGTAACATACAATTTACAGTAACATACAATTTGTAACTCGGAAGGTCTACTATCTATTTTCATTAGCATACCTGGGACCTGCCTTCCAGTATACTCATAACAAACATGACCATGCAATGTTAATACCCATTCATCATTTTCTAAAAATAGTCAACTAAACTACAAATTGTATTTTACGTCTGAAGGCGACTTTAGCAGGAAGAGAAAAAAACACAACCGATTAAAAGACGTGGTAACATGGTTAAGCTTCTTCCACCCCTCGCAGCATGTACCATTATTTAAATATTTAAACAATTCTACCGAATAACTGGCTAATCGCTGTTCCATAATATTAATTAATTTGTATTAATTTTTTTATACATAATACAATGGTTTTTTTAATTGTCGAATTAATGAGCAGTTACAGAGTTAACAGGGGTTCAGAATTTTACTAATAACTCAAAACTCAAATATGCTACTAGTCTAAAATTTCGTACGTATAATAACAACATACTAGTTTATGTTCCAGCGAAATCTGAAATAAATCGGTCAAGCGGTGTTTGAGTTATAAGCTTCTAAATGAATCCAATGTGTTGCAGCAACAAAAAACAGGGTCTTTATTTTCTTCTCATCCTGATAACGGAATATTAATAAACACTAAAAATATGAAGCTGACATGTTTCAACGCAGATTGAAATCAGCTAAATTGTGGTGTATAGTTCGTTAAAGTTGAACAAGCAGTTTTGAAGAAAGAAGGCTCCAAACTCGGGTATCTATAATAAAGAAATCGACAGTAGTTGCTAGTGCCCTCCATTCTTCAACTCCCAACAAAATGAAATCATTCATAGCATCATCCATTCACCTCTTCCTAGAACGGCTCTTTCTTCGTCTTTTATATTAGAGTGTTTCCTACCACATTTTTTTAACCATGCTCGTTTACTCCATTCTCTCAATGTGTCCGAACCTTCTTAGTCATTGGACCTTTATGAAACAAACTATGCTCCTGCCTTCTATGAGAGAATTCAGTTCTTTAAATTTACTACTCTTTAGTAATACCCAAATTTTTTGTTGGTCCAAAAACTTTCCTTAAAATCTTTTTTTAGAACCTTCTCAGCATGTTGCCGTCTGTTTCTGTCATAGTCCACGTTTCGCATCAATAAGTAACAGGTGGCCGCATTAAACACACATAGGGCTAGCTAATTTCATTTTTGTGTTCCAATTACCAATTTATTCATAAAAAATTAAGTTTTCAAAGTAGGCTCTATTTTCCAATTGAGTTTCTCCTCGAATGGAACTACTCATCATGATTTTTTGTCGTTTAAGATAACTTATTCCCCAAATTCTGAAATTTTTTTGTCTTCATCAAATGTTTCCTCTATGACAATGAATCTTTGAGGAATTCGATATAATTATGTCATCACCAGTTAAAACCATGTATTTTTTGCTAATTCACTACGAGACCAACACTTCTTGTATGTCGTTAATTTCCTCATAAATCTCTTCAAAAGACGATAATATTATTTCTGCAGCTATTAATGCGATATCATCGGTATAAGCAGATATGTGAGGGATGAATTACCCCCTTAATACTGAATATACGTGTATTTGTAAAAAGTAATAAAAATAATTCATGTTTGTTTCATGTTAGTTTGTTTATATATACAGTAAAACCTCGCTATTTCGGACTTCACTAATTCAGAACTTCTATAATTTGGACTGGCAAAAAAATATTTATTTGTAATGCTGAAGAGTAGCTAATCCGATGATACACACAATGGATGCAACGTGATCCAGCGTTGATCCAACCAATGGATCAAAGTGTTATCCTTAGTTGTAAACACTTCTATAAAAAGAAACAGCTTCAAGATTGTTTAGTTTTCTCGAAAATGATTCAGACTTTGGTAATATGACAGGTGCACAGACATTAATGAATCTGCGGAATTAGAATATTAAAAATGCTGTTTTCAATTTGGGCTTCGAGTTGGAAGGATGTAAAAGCTACGTCAATTTCAAACGCTTGGAAAAAACTTTTGAAAAATGTAACTCATGAACAAGACTTTGGCGAAATTGAAGAAGACGAGTACATACATATTTTACAAAACGCTGGGGAAGAATGTACAGTGGCAAACGTACGGGGCTGGTTAAATGGTGATGAAGATGAATTTGGGTACCCTGCCCAGACGGAAGAAGAAATAGCGGCTGCCGTAAATGAACATTTAGTTGGGGATATGCAACAAGAATCTTCTGATAGTGAGAAAGACAACTGCGAAGAGATCCAAGAAGAGACTGTAAAACTAACTGATGCTAAAAATCACGTTGATTCATTATTAAGGTTGTTAATACAAACAGTGAATTTAATAAATATTTTTTCATATTAAACGAAATGAAGCACCACATTGTGTCAAAAGAAATCCAAAAACAATACACTCAAAAAAATATTTCAGACTTTTTCAAATGAAATTACGTACTGTGCTTTTCAATTGGCTACTTCTTAAAACAGAACTGTGTATGTTATTTTAAGAATCCTTCATAAATTAGGTATCGTAATTAAAATATATAAAATATATAAATTAGGTATCGTAAATATATAATAAGCACAGTACTGTTTTAGTGTTATTAACCTTACATAATACTATAATTATGTAATTTGTATAGTAAATTAGTGTGTAGTATACATTTTGTAGTAAATTTTTATTAAAATTACACATACAGCTAGTGGTGGGCGTTTCTGTTGTTTCTTCCAAACGAAAACGAACGTTCGTTTGAAAAAAACAACTGTTTGTACAAACTGTTGGAAAAAACAGTTTGTATTATTGATCTGTTAATGTTCTAAATGAATCGTTTTTCTATATTTTTTCCTGCAAGTTTAAAACAACAGGTCGTTTTATCGTTCATACACATAGACGGCTGGACCTTACCGTTAAGTCATATCTCGTATATCATTTTATCAAAAAATTTGACAGTTTTATGGCCGTTTTTTGTGCATTATATTTAAAGAGTGTAGAAGTAAGTTATTCTATACCTACTCTGTGATTATAATACAACACACACCATCATTATTTTGTATTTCAGATTGATTATTTTGTGTTTCCTAATAAAACTAACTATAATATTATATATAGGCCCTATATACATAAATATATACATTTTTTCAGTAGAAGGCAACAGCCAACAGTAGTTATTCATGCAACCTGTTTTTAATTTGTTAAAAGTTTATTAGAGTGCGGTGATGTTTCTGTTTGGCAATTCAACGCGTTTGTCAAGCTACCACTGTCGGTCAGAACAAAACAGTTTGTGGAGAAGTAAAACAAGTAGAACAAAAGAAGTAGAAAGAAGTAGAACAAAACAGTTCGTTCGTTTTCCGAGAAACAACAGTTTGGCCAAACTGTTCGTTTTTTTCTGACGCAACACTATACATACAGTAATTGAAATTTTTCATTTTCATACGTCTTATTTGTTACTGAATTCACCGATTTAAATTATTACATAAACGTACGCTTTGAAATTTATCTAAATTAAATACACGACGTCCGTAAAAGTCAGGATTACACATGATTTTAGAAGTGTTCCATAATTCGGAATTTTCGCTAATTCGCACCGACCGTGGTCCACATTAGGTCAAATTAGCGAGGTTTTACTGTATTTTATAAAAATATATTTTCTTTGGGATCCACCTCTGTGATTACCTGATGTAAGACAAGATTGAACAATATAGATGACAGATCTTTCTTCTTGACACCTGACTAAAGTCCAAAAGATGCACTGATCTGTTCGTTTAACTTGTCATAAATACGAATTATATTTATACAGGTATATTAATTTACGTGATAAAGATTATTTATTAATTTCTCCCATTCACAAAGTACGGGTTATTATAGAACACATCAACTTACGCATTTTATTCATTCCAATCTTTCGTAACACATCTAGATTAACGTGTTTACTCTAAATGAGAGTGACACGGCTATTACGCTGATAGTTTTCGCAAGGCTGATTGTGTTTTAATAGTCCGTACTGACAAGACAGCTGAGAAAACATTAGTGACGTCATTATTGTAAGACTGGGGTGGGGAGACAAGTCGGCCCCACTGCCAGAGTACGTTATTTAACCTTCGCTAAAAACAGTTGTGATTCTGTAAGGCAGCAGAACATGAGCTGTAGTCCGCTTGGTTGACTTACTGTGATTTTTTTGTAATAATTTTAGTTTTTTAATTACAACATGGATGACAATGTTAAGGACAGGTAAGCCAAATTTGTACATATTATGTATTTTTATTTATTTAATACAGATTTCACTTTCGATTTTTTTATCAATTCATAATAAATTTATACTTATTTTAATTATCTTTACATAATTTCAATGTTAAAATTAATGATTTACTTTCATCGTTGTAGAATTTTGCAAATTACTTTATTTTGTTTATATAGATTTACATTTATTATGTTTCATTGAACGCGCGTCAGTTATGTACACTAAGAAATACATTTTAAAAAAATATTTAATTTTTTGGTTCTATACAAAGTTATTTTAATTTGATTCTTCGTTAGGCGGATGATTCCTACAGTAACTATGATGTGCCAAAATTTTAGGGATGAGGGTGCAAATCGGATAAAATTCTATTTAGATGTTAATAAGGAAAATTTCTGCATTTCAAGCACAGGAACTTTCATTTATATTTTGTAACCAAAAAGAACTTTTTCTATTTTCATATTTGTTTTGTTGACATTAATTTTCACTCTTTGCTTCACTTTAGTTTCAATATTTTTAAATCACTTTGTAATTATTGAAAATGTGGTTTTATAGCACGATTAAAATATACAAATTAACTTGCTTTACTATAGTTATAATGAAGTTTTGGTAGGGCTATACGTTACATGATTAAATTAAAAATGTAATTATATTGTAAATTTTGTATCATTTTAAAAGGTAAATGTTCTTTTTTTAAACTTAGTTAAAGTTGTAGCAATAGTAATTTATATTTATAATGTTACATTTACAAAGTCTGTATATGAATATTATAAATAACCGTAATAACGCATTCCCGCGCACTAGTCCTTTGCGAGAATCACAAAATAAGTTTACTGAACTGCATTATTGTTTTGAATAAATTAAAATTTAATTGAAAATTAAAATTTACACTAATTTTCAAAAAACGTTTTTCTTCTGTAATTAAAAAAAAATGTTTTATTTGTTGTATCTTAACTAAGTTAAATTAGTATTGAAATTTATACGTTTGTTGATTTTAAAAAGTTGACGAGGTTAGTACATGCTTTTTCTTGTTTATATAATTATGTATACTAGTTGAAATAAAAATATATAATTTATTGCCTTAAATTTAACTTAAACTATTATTAACTTTTAAAGAAAATTATTTTTATATTGAAAAAAAGTGGAATAGGTTATCTATCCCTGAAAAATATTACATTTTCGACAAAGCGAAACCTACTCACTGACATACGTTCATCACAAAATCTCTAGAACCATAAAGTAGCTAGAAACTTAAGATTTGGTAGACTACATAGTTTACATAGCGTACGAAGTTAAAACTTGGAACTTAAGTTAAGTACCGCTAGCGGATGCGACAAGAACATTTTTATAAAAATCGGCCAAACTGAAGTACTTTAGTTTATTCGTGTAATTTTTAACTTTTCTGCGATTTTCTCAAAAACAGCTACAACAATGTTTTGTAAAAATCACCTCACAACATTTTTTATGCTTTACAAGATAAGGTCATGTCGGCTGAAATTCTTTATTTTACCACAAGAGCACACTCTTGTGGTAAAAAAATTGGATTTTTAAGACTGCGGCCTTAATATGCGTTTAAGGAATGTTGTAAGACAATAAAAATCTACAAATTTAATTTTAAATTTTTTTAGCGTCATTTGTAATTTTCTGTATCTTGCTCATCAAAATCGGTGAAACATTTGGATACCTATTTTATTTGCTGCTTTAGTATACATTTTGCAATAAAATTTTACTACTGTTTAACCCAAGTTATGGGAAATAAAACAAGCTACAACGTTTATTTCAAGCTTTTTTACAGAGCTCTTTAGCGTCAATTAGTACTTTTCCGTATTTTTAAGTCAAACAGAGATTGATTTTTATTAAGTGTTATTCATTCGCGATTAAAATTCGGTTATGGTTTTTATTTTATATTGTTTACTAATGATTAAACGTAGGTTATAATTTTCATTTACGTTGGACATTTACATTGAAGTATTTCACACCAGATTTTTTACTGAAAAAGAAATCCCAAAATGTTTCTTCAAAATTTAGTAAAATAAAATTTTCTTATGAAATGGCTGTAACTTATAACTTGTTCCTTTTGACAGCGGGTTGGACGTCAGATGACCGAGGCTTAAATTATGAAATTTAAATTTAATTGTCGTGCATAAATCATGGGTAAAGAGATTTAACTAAAATAGCCTATTAGCCGTATTTAAATCAACAAATAAATGACATCCATAACAGATGATACAACTGGGTTTATTATCCACAAAAGATTAGATGAGCTGCCTCATACAAAAATATGACAATTAGATCCATTTGGTTCGTAAATTGGTTTGGATTTACATGGTTATGAATTATGACCAGTTGTATGTTTTAGAAACAACAAAAATTGTTTGAATCATGACCCGCATTTATTTATATAATTACTTAATTAAAATACACTAATAAATTATCCATACTTAATTAATTATGAATGTAATAAATCAGTTGAATAATTATTCATTTATTACTTTCTCTTGCCTATATGAATATAAAGGAAGGAAAGTATTGTTTTCATGTCGATTTTTCGAAATCGAGTTTTCACCGGATCTATACGTTTTCAGACCCCCTGAACCCAAAAAACATGTTTTTAGCGATTGGTCTGTGTGTGTGTGTGTGTGTGTGTGTGTGTGTGTGTGTGTGTGTGTGTGTGTGTGTGTGTTTGTGTGTGTGTGTGTGTGTGTGTGTGTGTGTCTGTGTCTGTGTGTGAACAGAATATCTCAAGAACGAAACATCGTACGAACTTGAAACTTGAAACTTAAGTTACATACCACTACCGGACGCGACACGAACATTTTCATCAAAATCGGTCAACCGGAAGTAGTAGTTTATTCGTATAATTTTTCAGTTTTTTGCGATTTTCTCAAAAACTGGTCCTACGATTTTTTTTAAAATCGCCTATTTTACTCAATTTTTTATTCTCTACAAGATAGGGTAGGCGCCATGTTTGCTGAAATTCTCGGTGAGGCTGTTTTCACGTAAAAACGTTGTTTTTTTAAGATTACGGCTTTAATATAAATTTTAGCGCAAAAACTTATATAATAAAAGTTGTAGAGAATTTAAAAACCTACAACTTTTATTTCAAACATTTTTTTGTATAACGCTTAGTTTAGCGGTAATTTGCGATTTTCTGTTCTTTTTCTCACGAAAACGTGAGAAAAATCGATTTTTTTAACATTGCGGCCTTAGTATGCATTTTACGACAAAAGTGTATATAATTAAATTTATAGAAAATTAAAAGATCTACAACTTTTGTTTAGAGCATGTTTCTCTACAGAGCCTAGTTTAGCGTGAAAGCGTGATTTTCCGTATTTTTAAGCAAAACTGAGTTCGATTGTCATTTTGCGTCATTCACTCATGATTAAAATAAGGTTATGTTTTTGAGGTTAGTTTTTGTTCATTTCTAATGTTTTAATACTAATGCTAGGTTTATTGTTAATTATTTGCATTGGCAAGAGAAAGTTGTGTGAGTGTTTCACACCAGATTTTTTTAATCTTCTGGTAGTCGCGCTGAACCTCACAGGTTCTGAGCACAGTAACTGTGCTTAATGAATTGCTTTGATGTAGGCGTAAACCCTATCTACACCACCAACCAACTGGCTCCCCATTCTGCCAATGATATAACCAGTAGGACAACCGGTTTAACTTGCAAAATTTTTACACGGTTTCTTAACTCAGCCATTTTACCTCACAGGTGCATCCGTCCATTGGTGTAATTTTCATGTCGCAAAAAAGCGCAGTGAAATAAGCGTACAGTTAGAGCATTTCGTAGAAAGAAGGAATTATAGGCTCCTACCTTCCTTGAAGTAAGAAATATTCCAGGAATAAATTGGAGGGTGTTGCGTGAAAAGCGCAAAGCGAAATAAGTTAATTAATAACCGAAATATTACATTAAAAGTTAATAAGTGAAATAAGCTAAATTTCAAGCGGGAAGTGAACAGAAAAAGGCTAGGCTTAATGACTGATCGTCACCCAGCCAAAACTGCTAGGTCTGCCTACTCCAAATTTTGGAAATTGGTACCCCTAGCTACTATGGTAATTAATTCCGGCTAAAAATAATAATAATTGGGTCTGTTTTATCCTATGTCAACAATTTAATCGATTTTTACAAAAGCTTTCTATGAAAATAAGGCGTAATGATGTTGTTTGGCGAGTTTCGTTTAACGTAGGGCTGCCAAGAAGCCTTTGTGAAAGGCTTACGTAGGTAACAGTTATCAATCCAACTAACACAATCGTAATAGGCGTAAAAAAAAGATACTTCCAATCATGTATTCGTGAAATCAAGGAAACAAAGGAAATATAAGTACATGTTTATTTTGAAAAATATATGTGCTCGAGCCACACAGCGGTTTTCTATGATGACTGAATATATTTAAGAAAAACTAATAATGATTAGAAGGTTGATTTCTTAGAAAACTTAACATTTGAAGGTTTTATTCGTTACTTCTGTAACTTTTATTCCTAGAATAGGGTTACTGGTAACATTCTACTTCAAATCGTTTAAACATTTCCATTGTTTATTCATAACGTTTTTATATTTTTACTTTCTCTTGCCAATATTAATATATAAGAAGGAAAGTATTGTTTTCATGTCGATTTTTTGAAATCGAATTTTCACCGGATCTACACGTTTTCAGACCCCCTGAACCCAAATAAACATGTTTTTAACGATTGGTCTGTGTGTGTGCGTGAGTGCGTGCGTGTGTGAACAGAATATCTAAAGAACGGAACATTGTACGAACTTGAAACTTGAAATTAAGTTACATACAAGTTAAGCACTACCGGACCAGACACGAACATTTTCATCAAAATCGGTCAACCGGAAGTAGTAGTTTATCGTGTAATTTGTCACTTTTTTGCGATTTTCTCAAAAACTGGTCCTACGATTTTTTTAAAAATCGCCTGGTTTACTAAATTTTTTATGCTCTACAAGATATGGTAGGCGTCATGTTTGCTGAAATTCTTTGTGAGGCTGTTTTTACGTAAACAAACTTTTAATTTAAGATTCCAACTTTAATATGCATTTTAGCGGAAAAATATATATAATAAAAGTTGTAGAAATTTTTAACTTCTACAACTTTTATTTCAAACATGTTTTTGTATAACGCTTAGTTTAGCGGTAATTAGCGATTTTATTATTTTTCTCACGAAAACGTGTGAAAAATCGATTTTTTTAAGATTTCGGCCTTAGTATGCATTTTACGACAAAAGTGTATATAATCAAATTTATAGGAAATTAAAAGATTACAACTTTTATATTGAGCATTTTTCTCTACAGAGCCTAGTTTAACGTGAGAGATTAATTTTCTGTATTTTTAAGCCAAACTGAGGTTGATTTTCATTTTGCGTTTTTTACTCATGATTAAAATAAGGTTATGTTTTTTGAGGTGAGTTTTTTGTTTACTTCTAATGTTTTATTACAATTGTTAAGTTTATTATTAATTATTTGCATTGGCAAGAGAAAGTTGTGTGAGTGTTTCACACCAGATTTTTGTATGCTTACGTTTAAAGTATTTTAGCTGTTTTAATTATTCCTTAAAAATGAAAGCGAATAATTATTAAAACTTCATTGAAATTCCATATTCACTACCAGTGCACCTGTCAAGTGATATGTCACCTAAAGTAACTTATTCCTAAATCAACGCGCTGCCGTAAAATTAAAACTAATTGTTTCACGTGAATACAAGATTTAAACATAAATGCAAAAGAACTGATTGACAGACGTACCACCAATTTTGTAACTCCCGTATCTCTTAAATAGCAGCGGCTCCGAATTATCTACCAGTCACGGAATCGTAACTGAGTCTCTTTGAGAGTAGCGGACCATAATATTGTTGAGTATTTTACACATTTAGGTCTATGAAAAATTATCAAAAGGAGTCACTCGCGGGACCAAAAAATTTGTCCGCTATTAAGAAGTGTCCGCTAATGAGAAATATGTGTACTGTAAAATTTTCTGTATTTTTTCATTACGTATTGCGTAATGTAACGTATTTAACAAGACTATATAAAATACGCACCATGTACGTTTATGCAATGAAAAAAAATTATTTAATACATACCGTAAGTAGGCCCTATGTAGTATATAGTACAGTGCATGTATATAAAATTACCAAAGAAAGGAAACGTATTGTGACACTTATCGCTAAAGTCCGTTTCGGGATCTAGGTAATTAAATAATTAATACACTAAAGTTTACAATTACAAATATTTGTTACAACTAAACGATTTACAAAATAAATAATAAACTAATTATAATGGAGTAATACAATAAGTAACTTAAATAATTTACTTAGTACTACTTACAAATAATTATACCAAAACACATACACAAAAACTGAATATAATGCACATACACAAGATAATATAACAAAAGTTAACCACTACAATCCTCGGATACGTAACCTGTACTACGCACCGTTAGCCACTCAATAAACACGCGCAAAGATCAAACGGATACTAAATCTCTGACTGCACTCGGGCGCTCTATATATAGGTATTTCAAAAAGATAATTCTAGCAAAACGGAGAAATTCGATACAAAAAAGTACAAAAAACCCTTTATAAATGAGTACTAGAAAAATCTATTGTAAACAAGTCAACAATAGATAAAAGGTGTTACAGGTAATCAACCGACCTTTTCATAAATAGTTGTACAACAAATACCCTTTTAAAATCCCTCTATGAATAGGTATACGTTTATAGCTAGCCCTATTGTTACTTTTTCACTGTATTATCTTACTCTTTACCATTTTATGAATGAGGTACTAAAAATTTCGCGAACCATATCCTTCTTCGATATTGTCACAGTATTATTTACTATGTAATATAAAAAATGCATGCATGTACAAAGTACTTATAAGTAATCCAACATCCTCTACAGGTATGTTTGATTTCCAG
Organism: Catonia carolina; assembly: GCA_035578175.1. Lineage (NCBI taxonomy): Eukaryota > Metazoa > Arthropoda > Insecta > Hemiptera > Achilidae > Catonia > Catonia carolina. The sequence goes on from JAQMRL010000007.1 coordinate 52,940,423, forward strand.
GATTATAAATAAATTGATTACACTATTTACACAATACCTATAGTAATAAAAGCACTTTTTTTGTTTTTAAGAATGTATGCTAATTATAAATTTAACTACTTATGCACTCAATATTTTTAAACACAAATTATTTATTTTATTTTTAACACATACTGTAAATCCTAGCTTATCGAACGTATTTCATTTTGTACGTAAACATCGGTAATATTTCTTTGTTTTCCTTTCATTTAAGATCCGCGATTCGAAATGGTCTTGCAGTTAGGATATCAATTTTAAACCTTCAGGATCGGCTTTATGTATGAAATATATTTTTAGTTTTCCAATAGCAACTAAAGAGCGCACTTTAATGAAGTGCGCAATAATGCTAAAGGTGATAATAAAAAGCTATGGGTACTCTTAGATAAATTTTTAAAGAGTAAAAAAGGAACATTCCTTACAGGTGATATAAATTCTTTAAATTCTCACTTTGCAAACGTAGGCACAAAATTATCTAATTCCATTCCGTATAAAAATAGAATTAAAGAAAATTTTAACGTAAATTTTTTAAAAAGTTTTTTTTTAAAACATTATTACATACATTGTTTTAACATATTTTATGGATAAGTTTTGTCCGCTTTCCAGAAATTGAATTTTCAAAACCATACAAATTAACTGTCCGCGTCCGTTATTAGGAAATATTTTAGTATTGTGTCTTATGGGAAAATGCCGGGACTTTCAAAATTGTCCGCTATTAGGAAATGTCCGCAATTAAGAAGTGTCCGTTAGTAGAAGTTTGACTGTATTACAAAATCTAAAGTTTTATTTTCAGTAAAATTAAGTTAAAATATTGAAACAACGAAGTTTCCGTACCCGGAAGTATTTGCGGTGAGCATACCATTACACTAACGGAAAATCTTAGAACGGTTGATAAAACTAACCATGTTCAAAATTGTATTACTTAACAGTAAATATAATTATCTATTATGTTTTCATTAAACATTTTACTAGTAATTACAATAATTACTTATCAAAAATACTTATAAATCATTTGCAAGACAAAGAAATTAGTCGTTTCAAATCATTCTATTTTGTAGTATTGAAATCCAAGATTAGGGAGTACATAAAAATTTAATTTAATTCAAAGATTAGGAAAACATTAAAATATTACATTTATTTAATGAAATTAACACAAAAAATTAAATTACAAAAATCAACTTACATGCAGTACTTAGCTTCTAGGTCAATTTTATTCCAAAGCACAATGCCCAAGTTATAGAAAGCCCATAACTAAAATCTCCAGAGGAAAAAGTCCAATCAATTAAGGTCAGAAGTTAGAATGTCCAATGTACAAAATTGTTCACACGTCGGAATGTCCAGTGTACAATGAGAGATTGAGAGATGATTACGTAAATATTGAAGAACCATCGAAGAGGCAATAAATTCAAGAACTTTTAGCTATGCCTTTCATTCCACTGGATAAAATTGAAAGAATATTTGAATTGTTTTTGATGAAATTCATGAAGACTTAGTTCAACTAGCAGAATACATTGATCATAATATATGTGACTGGCAGTCGCGCACAAGGGCGTTACAAAGTCGCACCAGCACGATTCCCATCACCTTTGTGGTATTCTTACGATACAACATTACAAGTGGGCCACAGAGAAAACATCAAAGTTGAAGGATCCCATTCAAAATATCAAAGAATGATTTCTGGACACCATATAAGCATTTTGAGATATTTAGATGTCATAAAGACGCAAAATGATACAGAGAATACAATAATCCAAATTGAAAATGGTCATGTAAACGTAAGGCACCCGATCAAAAAGAAATACTTAACAAATCAAAGGTGATTTGAAGAGATTGTGCGTCGATACAATGAGTATAAGAGTATTAATAATATAAAGCAATATCTAAGAGCTCTTTCCTACCTCATGAAGATGCATACTGACGACCCACATGTAGAAGAAATTAAGAAAATATATTTTTTATTTTGACAAAAGTTTTTCACGTATTAATTCGCTTCTACATGTAATAAATTTGTCTGCTTATTTTATATTACTGGTTTTAATTTATAAAGGTATTTAAAAATAATGACACCAGATATTTTTGTTACTGAACACGATATAAGTGAACATTTGTATACTGGACATTTTTATCCCTGGACACTTTTACTACTGGGTATTTAATAAAATTGGACATTTATGCTATTGAACATTACGGTTAGTGGACATTATTGCAGTGGACATTTCACTGTGGACTAATTGACTGATAATAATCAGTACTTAATTTATATTACGTAATCTGTGATGTCTCATCGATATTCATTTCGCACGTTTCTATGGACTTGCTAGTTCATGAATCTTGCTCACGTGGTGAAGTGAGCTAGAACGTTTTTCCCTTTAGAATTTTATTCAAGTCATGTAATCGGGTATAGAGACCTGGGCACTAAATTTTCTTTGCGTACAATTTGCAATTGACAAACTGGCGGTTAGAGGTGCGGCGGTTACTCTACATTCTATATCGCATTAACCTTAAGTTATACGTAAAAGTGTATTTTACGTGATAAATCTGAGATGACTTTCACCCATTTTTATCTAAACGTGTTCGTCATTTTACGTGCTGTATGTTCTTGAAAGTTTTCTGGCTCGTGCACCAAAACTACCCTTCGGAGCAACCAAAAGAGCTCAAAGGTCCGCGGACCACCTTCTAGAAACTAATGTCTTAGAGAATTCAAATTTCACACATTTGTTTATAAGAGAGTGCAAAAAACAATTTAAGCAATCTTATTTGCTTAATTAACAGCAAAAATCAACTTAACGGTTGACCTTAGAACTGTTTACCTTGAATGGTTATACCAATAATCCAATAATCTTGTGAGTTCGTCTAAGAAAGTTCTTTTGATTTGCATATTCTCATATCTTATTTTCTTGTTTTCATATTTTATGTATATTTTTGAATTTATTTTCATCTTTAGAACAATATTTCAATTACCTTTTTAGTAGTCTAATTAGTATTTAAGTGACTAACACATAGTTTTAATCATTACTGACACTAATACAGCACCGCAGTAGTTGCAGAAGTGGAAATAAACTCAGAAGCACTAATTTGAACTACACTTGAACATGACAAATCATAGTTAGACATTTTAATTTTCCTACCACGAGGTTAATACCAATAATTTTATACTTTTAAGTTGTAATTGTAAAGAAGGCAATTGTAAACCACCTCATTCCTCGGTTTACGTAGTAAAACCTCTACAGGTTCAAACCAGCCTTTCGGCTGATGTCCTAAACAAAAAGAAGTAGTAATTAAGCAAAGTAACTTTGTGTTAGGCCTAAAATGATTTTTGTAAAGTAATGGGAAATTAAATAAGTAACTGTTAAAAAACTAACACAGTTTTAATTACTAATACTAGTAGTAGTACAAAAATGAGCACAGAAGCACTATGTATTTATCTACCCTTGAACATGGGAAACCATAGTTGAGTAGATTAATTTTCCCACAACAAAGTTAATTTCAGTAAATCTAAATATTAAATGGAAAAACTAATGAAAGAAATTTATGAATGGAAGATAAATAATACAAAAATATTTAATATTGAAGGTTAAATGAAAAATTTATTAGACAATATTTTCAATCAATCGCGTTATTTTCATTGTTGAATTTGGGTCAATATGTCATCGATTTATATATAAATTATACGTACATATTCTTTGTATTGAAAATGAGCTTATTTTGCAGAATTTTATCATTTGCAACATAGAGTTAGGGCTATATATATTTTAAAATATTTATAAAATTGTACGTTCTTTCACTGAAATTATTGTAATTACGTACTTGTATGTAAATAATTTTCACGTATTTATACTGTTAATAGTTTCATTACTATAGTTATATTTTATTGGTAGGCCTACTAGTTCATAATATTGTAATTGGAATGTTTTGTAACACTAAAACCTAGATTCGTTTGGGATCTGGGTATAATGAATAACAAACAGACTTACTTTTAACTTTAACAATTATTTATTTGCGCAATTAACTTAATTATTAATTTTAGCCTACGAAAATATACAGTTAAATTACTTCACTTAAATTAATTACAAAACTTAAGCTTAAACTAAACTTAAGTATAAGTAAAATAATGTCATTGAACAGATCAAGGTAATGGTTTACCTGTCCACAACCTCTTGCTATTACCCGTACGCATTCACACTATTAACGTAACTCAGAACCGGTCCCGTAACGACACATTTCGATCAGCCCGACACACATTTTATTTATAATTAAAACAACAACTGACTGACTACAAAGGCACCATTTCTTTTTATACCTGTGGTCTAATAGTTTTCCAAACAATCAAGATCCTTCCAAAAAATATTCGCCGCTATTTTTGTACATAGTAAAAGGAATCAAAATAAAAACAAACGTTTCGACTATTTTCGATTCTGTAGAACTTCTTTGCAAAACGTCTCATTCATCGTAGTTCAATATCCAGTTGAACACACTCTACCCCGTACAATAAACAATCAGTTCCATCAACCATTTCTGGAATAATGTTAAAGTATTTTTAAAATCTGGTGAGAAATACTCATGCGATTTTCTCTTGTTAATGTAAATAATAAAAAACATAACCTATGTTTAATCATGATCGAACAATGTAAAATAAAAAGCATAGGGTTTAACCTAAATTTAATCATGAGTGAATGACGCTAAATGTAAATCAACCTCTGTTGCATTTTTAATGAGCAAAATTTGGAAAACCATCAATTGACGCTAAATGAAGCTCTTAAGAAATAAATGTTTGAAATATATGTTGTGAGGTTTTTAATTTTTTATAACTTCAATATTATGTACGTTTCCCCCCTAAAAAAAATATTTAGGCTTCAGTCTTAACAAAACCATTTTTACCACGGGAGCACAGCCTTCTACAGATGTCCCCATATATTAACACATCATTTAGGGCACAAATTTAGTAATTGAGAAGATATAAACCACAATCGTAGGTGCCGGATTTTAGAAATTGTAAAAACGTGAAACATTTAATGAAATAATTGCTACTTTCAGTTGACGATTTTGACGATAATTTCGGATTCCCTAATGGTACCTAACTTAGGTTCCAAATCGAAATTTCAGACAAGTTTCCTCGAGTTTCCACCGGAAATTCACGATCTCAGGTTCCCAGAACTCAAGCAACATGTTTTTACCGATTGGATTTTGTGTGTCGGTCAATGAGAATTAGCATTTTATTTGTGTGACTCTTTACATTTTTGCAATTTTATAAAAAAAAACGTTTCCTCTGATTTTAATTAAAATCCCCCAATTTACTTCATTTTTTGTACTCTACACGATAAGGTAAGCAGTACATCTGCTAAAATTCGTTGGGAGCTGTGCTCTTGTGGTAAAATGTTTTCTTTTTGCAGCTATGATATGCAATTTAGAACAAATGCATATAATATAATTCGTGTTTTAGGGAACTAAAAAACCAAACAATTTTAATTCTATTTTTTTCTTTTTAGAGAGCATTTAGCTACAATTAGTGATTTTCTATATTTTGTATATTAAAACTAGTGAAAATGGCATCCTGATTATGAATTTTAGAGAAAAATTGTGTGTATTAAAAGTAATAGAAGGTTAAAAAATCTACAACTTTTATTTAAAATATTGTGACTCTTATCTCTAAGGTCCGTTCCAGAATCTGGGTAAATTAAATAATTTACACACTAAAGTTTAAAATTTAAATATTTTTTACAACTAAAAATTACGATTAAATTAAGCGTCTAAAATCTACAAGTAAATTACAACTAAATTGCTTATAATAAATAACAAACTAATTTTAATTAACTAATAACAATAAAAATAAACTTCACCAATTACTAAATATTACTTACAAAATGATACTTAATAAGCGTTAAACAATACGCAGTAACGCTGCCCTATTCCTAACGTAACAGTTAAGCACTACGCAGTTTACACTCGTCGAAGATAGATCTAATACTGAATCCAGGACCGAACTCGGGGTTATATACATTACGCTGTGGAAGTCACCAGAAGGACAGAGATTTTCAATGTTACAAAAAAAGTATAAAACCCTTCTGACGGCTTCCGGATAAATCTTAACAAACTGTAAACAAATTAGAATTGAATAAAAGGTGTTTCAAAAAGGCCAATAATCTAAATAGGTACCCACTCTCACAATAACCATGCAACAATAGGCAAGCCTATCTCACTATACAAGACCCTTTATAACTATTTCTTTGAAACTCTATTCATTGCTCTTATTATTATATTAACATCTTTAAAATCTCGGAAATTCTCGAATACTCTTTCCTTTTCGATATTGTCACAATAATTTTTGTGCAGAACTTAGTTTAGCGTCAATTAGTGATTTTCCACATTATGCTCATCAAAATCATAGTACAACAAAGGTTGGCTTTCATTCAGCCTAAACATTATGATTAAAATTAGTTTCTGTTTTTCATTATTTACATCGGCAAGAGAAAGTTGTGTGACACCAGTTATTTTGATTTCAGTGTCATAAGTGTGATCAGTTGAAATCCGGGTGTCAGTTGTTAAAAGTGTTGCACCATTTTTTTCAATTTATCCTATGAAGTGTGAGAAACTAAAAACGGACCCATAAAATTTACTCCAGTTCAAAATAGACATACAAAGAAGAATGAATATTCTCTTATCTATTTTACAAGATAGACCAATTATAAGTTTAGTGGATAAATAAACTTGACCCATTATTAAAGAATTCTGTCAAACACAACTATCTCATCTTGTTTGCTAGCGCACTCTATTAAAGACAGCTTGACGTAGGTACGAGTACATAATAGGTACCTTTAAAATTAGTAACCACCGAATAGAGATAAATAATAGATATAGCTTATTATTGCGTTTTATTCACTTTTACCTAAGTTATAATGACGAAATATATGTAATCTACATTTTTATTTTCATTGGGCCGTTGGTATAGTAGTCAGTGCAACTGCCCCTTATATGTTAAGGGTACCAGGTTCGATTCCCAGTCAAGTCTACATTTCTTCATCACTTATTTAATTTTTCACCCTTTATCGTTTGCAATAGATGCCTTAATTTGCAAAAAAAGTTGAACACATATTTTTAAACTAATTTGGTGTAAATTTCTCTTGTCAATTCAAATAACGAGAAATGCAATTTAATTTAAATTATGATTAGATGACGCTATGGGAAAATTAACCTCTCTTCCACTTTTAACGAGCAAAATATTGAACATCATTAATTGATGTTAAATAAAGTAGAGCTAGAAGGAGTAGTGCCGCTAAGTTTAGTGGGTTCGGCTATGAAATGTGTATTTCTTAAAATATATTGATTGTAAAAACGGTAATGTATACGTAGGTAATCACTTATAGTTTGCTGAAATAAGATCTCACCTTTGTATCTTAACAATAAAAATATATTGACATTTTTATAATGTCCAAATTTTTCAAAATGGGGTTTTTTCAAAATATTACAGTTTTATCAATTTTATATAGTATGTTGTCTTAGAGAAGATTAACTCGTTCTTTTTGTAGATAATACATTATAATTAAATGCTGCATCATGCATTTTTCAACTTTAATAACGGGCCCATGAGAAATGTGTTTAACAACCAATTTTACAATTACATTAACACTTAGTCTTATTTTGCGGTGTTTTTTTTTAAATAACATTGCACCTTACGTGCATCGTGGGCATCACCGCTACCGCGAGCGATGCCCACTGTATTCTCTCAACCAAGCGTTGCAGCTACTGGTTCCCGACTAAGCAGCCGTCGACTCAGTACTGCGAGGGAAGCAGATGGTGCCTCCACTGGATGACGAGACGTCGTGTTGCCGTCACCACCTACGCCATTGTTGACTATCACCACCGCAGCGGTGATCGCCGACCGATTCTTCCTACACGCACCACTTAAACAGCCCTTTTCAAGGCCCCCAAATATTTAAGGTTTCCCCACGCCAATTGTGTTCACCATCCGATGACAGGATTTTGCCAATTTTGATTTTAAATTATTTTGCAGAATCCCAAAAGTGTTCTCTTTACAACCATTTTTTTTTTTGATACGTTCGTTAGGACTCTGTATTTAGAGACAAACAGAATTTATATTTTCAAATAATTGGACCAGATTTTGCATACCTGATTTTAAATTTACCAGATTGTAAATATATATGTTTTTAACTTTTATCCTATTTGAAATCAGGAATTCATTACTTTGGAAACAAAGCTAATCTGTTTCTCAGAACAATGTTTTTTTACTTTTGAAAATTTTTTTATTGGACTTGGTCACTTTCTAAAATAACTAATTTATTTAGATTTTTACTTTTATGGAAATAATCTTTAAAAGAATGTGTGAAAATTTCAGAAAAAATATTTCGTTGTCCTTCTGAGGATAATTGCTAGTATTGCTATTTAAAATGACAAGAGCAAGATCAGGGCCGTGTCATTTGCGGTTTGTAAACTAACCAAAGCGTCAGTAATGTTATTGTTTCTTTTGTTAATATTTATTCGTTATTTAACATTGACCTTCCTATTTTAAAACTGTGGTTTTTGTAAAAAAACATGAAGCGTTACCGAGTAAAAATATTTCTTCCTTAATTGTTGTCTTATGTCCAGTATTATGGATTATGATTGTTGAAATAATGTGAAATATCTCTTATAGTTAAACACACTTTACATTATTCATTGTTAATAATATCATTACTTATTTCACCATCAATATTTTTTTCCGATTTTATTTATTATGAAAACTCTTAAATTCTTTTACAGCTCTAATAAAGCGTTTACGGACTATGTGTTTATATGAACATTTTATAATTATTTTTCTGTAGAATCAACTTCTTAGAGATTGCTGTAGTGCTTAGTTAGAATTCGTATATACATATTTTAAGCCTGTAATTAAGACCAAGTTGCTTATGATGCCATTGATGTTCACGCAAAATAACAAATACTGTCAAAACTAAGCGTAGGATAAACACGTGTCAAATACACAAGTTGTAGCCAGAAGGTTAAAACCCTTAACTTGAAGAGGTAGGTGATTCCTAGCATAGCTTAGCTTAGTTTAGGCTTTAGAAATGATTTAATTTTTAAATGTATTTTATTTACCCGATATTTTTGGTTTTTTATTATGTTTTATGTATTAAGGAAATATTTTTTATGTGTTAAGGTTCGTCTTGGAATCATTCTCTATCTTCGAACTGAAGTTTTATTTTTACACACACTCTCTCTCTCTCTCTCTCTTTCTCTCTCTCTCTCTCTCTCTCTCTCTCTCTCTCTCTCTCTCTCTCTCTCTCTCTACCCAATTTAGTTACTTTTTTCTTATTATTATTGTTTATCATATAGAAATGAACTTATTTATTCATTTATGTATTTACAATACATTGTTTACAACAGGCCAAAATGGCCCAATGATAGAAAGAATATTACAAACAAAATAAACAGTATTACGAACTAAATCACGATTGCACATGTGTACCTAATATATACTTTAATCACAAACAATAGTCTAACCCTGAGAGGAATCTTTGGGTAATCACTTGTACTTAACATTTTCAAAAAGAACAATAGAATTTTATTCAAGAGGTAAAAAAATAAAGTATTGTAAACTATTGTGAACTTTAATCCGGCTTCTTTTAGGATCTGGTTATAAATAGCAAAGTTATTTTTTAAATTTATAAAAAATATTTATTTACAAATTAATTTTTAAGTTTATAACGACTAGAAAAGTACAATAAACTACTTTAGGCCTACTTAATAACGAACTAAATTTAACACAAAATGTTCGACATCTTAACCAAGACTTAGACTAAACTTAACTTAAAAGAAATATGGTCATTTACTTTCAAATAATTAATTAATTCTTAGTAACAACCCGATAAAAATTATATAGGTCTATTACCAGCCCGTCACAGAAAATCTGCTTAATTACGCGTCGCCCAAACCGGTTTTTTACAAACTTATTTTACAATCGTTCAACCAACGCAACACTAAATGTTTAAGTAAAAGATACTGTTTAAAATGAATAACTAAAAAACTCTCTCGAAGGTCAAAGAACACAAAAGAATGATCTAGAAAGAAATAACAACAGAACCTTTTATTCCATTCTAGGGAGACATCAAGCTAGTGTAGGCTAGCCGCTCCCGGAAGGTAATAAATTACATATAATTATACAAAAGCCGCATAGAAAAAACACTATTGTCTAGCCGGCATACGGCACCCTTTTTTATTCTTTAAACCCTTAACCCTTTCAATAATTAAAGTCAGCACTCCTTATTACGATCAAACGGAAAAGAGCGGAATCTAATTTTAACATTATTTATAATTATCTAATTTTCTTCAGATTTTATGATCACCACCGTTTTTTATGTTCAAGGCTGATCGAAAATATATAAATTCGCCTTCGACCAAAACAAAATTAACAAAAGGAAGGTTGTTTTATTTAATAACCTGTTTAACTTAACTCTGTTTAATTATTTTGTCTAAGGGCTAGCCAGTTACAGAATTTTTATAAAATATTGATGTGTATTGTGTATTGATGTGTATTGGACCTTCGGTACAATATATGACACAGTATCCACACATTGAAAAGATTCCTTTTTCATAGAAGGGCAGGCACATGACTCAATAAACAACAGCAAAATAAAGAAAAGCCTATTAACAAATAGAAATGGCTATTTTTCATTAAACTCCTATCCTTAATTTGCAACCACGTTTCAGTTTGCCCATCAGGCTGTTACTGGCGCAATTTTAGAGTTTTATGATCACAGCTTAGTACGATAAAAATCCGGAGTACCAACGTGATCATATAAGCGGCGGCTACTTCATTTACAAAATGTACTGAAAACATGGATTCCATGATCGAACAGATCATGATAAATTGGCTAAAATTTTATATTTCGTTATCTAAACACATGATTTTGTACAAAAAATTGATTAATATAAAATATTAATTCATAAAATTAATTTGTTATCAATTTTTAACAATTGGACAATTAAAAACAAATTTAGGGTGCCATAATCAGTTATCAATTAATTTATAGAATTAAATGAATGCGTGATTATAAAATGCTTGTGATTTAAGCATGGCATCTCAATAACTTTGTATTACACAATTGAAGAAAGTTATTTTAGTCACTAATATATTTTTAGTAATCTAAAATAATTTATTACATTAGTAGATAGATGCGAATTACGACAAGGTCTTTTGTTGAAGATTAGTAAAAAATTTATTGTTAATTGTATTTGCGTGATAGACCGAAAATAATTACCACCTCTATTATTATTTTATATTATTGCATTTAGTTATTTCTCGTGCTCTTTTTGAAGTGTAGTACGAGAAAGTTTTGTGACGGGGCAGTATTTTCTAAAGCAAGTTTCAACTGATCTTTACGTTTCATTACCCTCTGATGCCAAAACTGGTTTTTTACAAGGATGCTCGCACGCGTGTTTGTGTGTGTGAGTAGGCTAAAATTCAGAATGTGCTAAGAATGACATGAAAAGATAGAATAAGAAATACTGCGATTAAAGACTGATAGTGGAAGCAAAAATGAAATAACAAGAAGGATAACCAAGCCAAAACCGCCTTTAAGTCTAAAAGGAACATCTTTATAAACAGAAATCTCATTTAAACATGAGGAAAAGATTCTTGAAAGCATACGTGAGGAGTGTGATTTTGTATAGAAGTGAGACTTGGATTATGGGAAAACGTGAGAGAAGAAAAATGGAAGGGTTTCAGGCCTATAGTGTTTGCGTAGAATGTTGAGGAATAGCTGAGTTGAGAGAGTTACTTATGTAATGAAAATGTATTTAGAAGAACAAATGAGACAAGGTTACGACGAAAAAACATACAAACAAGACAAGACAAACGTATTGGGCACATTCTCCGTTACAATCACCTCGTTGGAACAATAGCAGAGGGATTGATTGAGGGAGGAAATCGTCTAGGAAGACGAACACTATCTTATATGAAGCAAATAATGCACGAGTGGAATGTATTAACAGAAATTAAGGAGGAAGTCGGAACGGAGATCGGAATAGCGTGTTACTGCAAACCGACCTCAGGGTTATTTATTTATTTATTTTTTTTTTTTGATTTAACGTCCAACTGTTTTGTAATTACTGCTAATGCAGACGGTGAAGAATGAAATGATTTTTTTTGTAACGTGTGAAAATATGCCGTGCCTGAATGGGATTCGAACCCAAGACCGCATGAGAAACGAGTACGTTACCAACTACCCCAATGCGGCCGGCATTGGCGTAATGTTAACCTCAGGGTTAACAACAGAAGGAGGGATGATTAGGAAACGGACAGCCTGATAAGGAGGATTGGACAGACAGGGTTACGATGGTTTTGGAAATATCGGTAGGATAGAGGACGGTAGTTACAAAAAAAAGTAAATAAGTTCATTTATGGATGATTTTCGAAAAATATCCGATGCCAAGAGAGCATATGAGGAGGGATTGTTCAGCGACAGAAAATGGTGAAGAGGGGTTGTGTTGGGCCCGACCTGAGTATACTTTGAAGTGGAATAAAGAAGATGATGATTTTGATAATGGCGTGTGTGTGTGTGTTTATTCGTTCTGAAACAGAGAACTGTTTCAGAACAGTATGGTAAAATTTAAAAAATTCAAATACATTTTTCTCAACTAACTCAGGACAAAATAAAAGACTCTAATCCGTTCTCTTTTATAAAATCGTTTTGTATAATATTACAGCCTCCAGATATATTTTAGAGAAGAAACATAGATGGTAAAAAGTAAATAAAATTGAAAATTTCTCTAACTTGTACGTTGAATTTAAGGCCAGAAAACACAATAAAAGTTTAATATTATTAAAAATATTATAACGTTTTGTAGTTAAGGTCATCAGCTGAAAGGCTGTTTTGAACCTCTAAAGGTCTAACTAAGTAAAACAGGAAGTGATATGGTTTACTATTCCTTCCTCACTGGATGGAAAAGTACGCTTATCAGCATGCCAGGCCCTCTGAAAAGCATCTCTCTACACGGGTAATGACACGTTCACATCATTCACCACAGGGTCTGGCTATATAAAGAAATTCATTATTGTCAAAGAAGATAACTCTGATTAGTGTCTTTTACACCTCTGCCTCTTCTGTTCTTAAATGTTTCAGTCATATAATTGGCCGACCATATAATAAGAAACAGAAATATTTTTTGTGGCCTATAGAATATTTTATTAGACATCTAGCAGGTGTTTGGAACTTCATGTGAAAAACAGCATTAAAATCGGGGCTTTCTAAAATTATAGGGTAACAATTCTGAGTATTACTTTAAGAACTTTAAGATTTATTAATTATTTTATAAATTTATGTTTTTTATGTCAATTATGTTAAAAGTTCTGGACATGTTGTTCTTCATGACAGTCTTCTAAAGTAAATCCCAATAATAATCCGCGATAACGTTGTTTAAAATAAAAGAGACTTTTTAATTTTATTCATAAGTCTATTAATTTACATAAACAAAATATTAAAAATAAAAGGGTTTTCTTTGTATCGGAAATTTATTGATTTTCAGTCGTTTCGGATAACCCGGATTCGGTTAATAACGATTCTACTGTCGAATGCGTCCAATCTTAGCTCTCTCTCTCTCCCCTCACACTATCTCTCTCAGTGATTAAGAATTTAATGATGAATGATTGAGTAAATTTAGTCAGTAAGAGCGTTCGCATATAAATACAGGTAATTCCTTTCTATTGGAGGTAAATTGGTAAAGAATTTTTATTAGTTGAGCAACGCGAAGTAATCAAGTACTTTACCTGGTTCAGTTCTTAGAAAACCACAAATGAAAGTCTTACGAGTAGTCGTTTTATTAAAGACTTTCCTGTTTATTTTAATGAAATTTATGATATTAAATTATAACAAAATCTTTTTCTTTCTTCTTGTAACTCAAATTTCTAGAATTTTTTCTTGTTATAATTATAATACTCCCCGTTTATAACGCGTTCTTTTATAGTGCGGATTTCGATATATCGCGGATATTGATATGTCCTCTATTTTTTTTTCAAATTTTTAGATGCAATACTGTGTTTTAAAACATATGTGCTATACTAACACCAATCATTTTTTAAATATCATCCTTCAAGTCCATTTTAACTGCACAATAATACTGTATATTTTACCTTGTATAGTGTAACATAAGTATACTGTACGTACACATAGAATGTTATGTATATTTAAAATTATGCTTATCTGCTACCCCATATTTGCAATAGGACTGCAATGAATCAGATCCGTTTTTTTACTTTCTCTTGCCCTTTATGCATATTATGGAAGGAAAGTAAGGTATTGTTTTCATATAAAGTTTTAGAGTTTTCGCCGGAAATACGCGTTTTCAGGCCCCTTGGACCCAAAAAACATACAAAGAGCCTGCAGCAAGAATGATCTAAGTATACATGTTTCCTAAATTTGTTAATGTTCCTTCATTCTGTAGTAGATAACACATAATTCTTCCCAAGTATATCACAACCAAAATCGATCCTTATCAGGTTTGTACAAACCATTATTGGACATAGTCTAGAAGGCACACAGTACTTCCGTAGTTTGAGGTTACGTTCATAGGCTAGGCTGACTGAAAAATTGACATACATATTATAAATTTTACGCCATTTATACAATTTTACTACATTTTCCACAAAACTTTCTGCCAACATTGGTTCAAAAATGAAAGGATATTGAGAAAACTGGAATGGACTAAATTATATTCAGAACATAATTACTGACTTTTAAGGGGTTCCATGAAGAGAAAAAACGGAATGCCGGAAGAAAAGAGAAAAGCCTACAGTAAGCAAATGCTGAGAACGTGGGCTGCAAGAAAGGAGTATCTTACAAGTTTAGAACTTTAACTTAATTTAAGTAATACTAGACCACCTAAAACACGAACATTTTCATTAAAATCGGTGAACCGGAAGTTTTAGTCTATTCGTGCGTTTTTTTACTTTTTTGTAATTTTCTCAATACGGCTCCTAACGATTTTTTTTTACATCACCACATTTACTACAATTTTTGTGCTCTACAAGATAGGGTAAGCACCATGTCTGCTAAAATTCTAGGGGCTGTGCTCTCGTGGTAAATTTGTTTTTAAGATAGTGGTCTTGATATGTACTTTAGGGTAAACTTGTAAAAAATAAAAAACCTTATTTCAAGCATTTTTTCTGCAACGCTTAGTTTAGGTTCAATTACTGATTTTTTTGTATATTCTGCCCATCAAAATCGGTAAAAAATGGATTTTTAAGATTGTCACGTTGGCATGTTAAATATGTAAGGTATGTTAAATTATATGCACTTATCTGCTAGTTACAAGGCTACAAAAAAATTATTCAGTTTTTATCACATGGTCAGCTAATTATATGACTAAAACATTTAAGAATAGAAGAGGTAGAGACGTAAAAGTCAGAGTTACCTCCTCTAAAAGTAATGAATTTCATCATTATACAGCCAGACCTTGTGGTGAATGAATTGAAGGTGACATTGCTGGGTGGAACATAAATGCTTTTCAGAGGGATGCTAATAAACATAGTTATCCGTAATACGGACTGACTGTTACAAACGTACAAGCCCAAGCAGGGCTGTTCCCTCTCATACCGCGGGATGTCTTATAACGCGGGTCTCAGCATTCTCCTTTTCGCAACATTGCAACTGAAGAGCGGTGTTAATATTTTTACATTTAATATTCTTAGAAGTTTCTATTAGTTTTGGTACATTGCCTGATTATCTTGAATATTAATTCTTCCACATATGGTCATAGAGTTAAACAAACAAGTTACAATAGTATTTACACAATGTTAATCTAATCTATTTAGCAAGATGCAAGATTAAAATCAAGATTAATGACTTATACGAATAAATCAGATAATTTTCCTTGTGCTTCTTTCCGTATGGGAAATCCCACTGATTAACAACACGATTAATAATAGTCGATAAAACTACATTAATATGAACACAAAGACTACAGAATAAAAAATCTGGTGTGAAACACTCACACAACTTTCTCTTGCCAATAAAAATAATTAACAATAAACCTAATATTAGCAATAAAACATTAGAAATAAACAAAAAACTAACCTCAATAAACATAACCTTATTTTAATCATGAGTGAAAGACGCAAAATGAAAATCGAACTCAGTTTGGCTTAAAAAAATGGAAAATCACACTTGCACGCTAAACTAAGCTCTGTAGAGAAAAATTCTCTATATAAAAGTTGTAGATATTTTAATTTCCTATAAATTTTATTATATACACTTTTGTCGTAAAATGCAAACTAAGGCCGAAATCTTAAAAAAATCGATTTTCACACGTTTTCGTGAGAAAAAAACAGAAAATCGCTAATTACCGCTAAACTAAGCGTTATACAAAAAATGATTGAAATAAAGGTTGTAGAATTTTAAATTCTCTACATTTTTTATTATATAAGTTTTTGCGCTATAATACATAAAGCCGTAATCTTAAAAAAACACTTTTTTACGTAAAAACACCCTCACCAAGAATTTCAGCAAACATGGCGCCTACCCTATCTTGTAGAGAATAAAAAATTTAGTAAATGAGGCGATTTTTAAAAAATTCGTAGGACCAGTTTTTGAGAAAATCACAAAAAAGTGAAAAATTATACGAATAAACTACTACTTCCGGTTGACCGATTATGATGAAAATGTGTCGGATTCGGTAGTGGTATGTAACTTAAGTTTCAAGTTCGTGCGATGTTCCGTTCTTGAGATATTTTGTATACACACACACACACACACACACACAGACCAATCGCTAAAAACCTGTTTTTTGGGTTCAGGGGGTCTGAAAACGTATAGATCCGGTGAAAACCTGATTTCGAAAAATCGACATGAAAACAATACTTTCCTTCCTATATATTCATATAGGCAAGAGAAAGTAAAAAATCTGTAATTTAAATAACGTGTGGTATTCAAAACCTTTCAATTTTATGTTAAGTGACAGTTTATAACTGTCAGTAAACAGGTAATTATTTCAAAATATTGGTAAGTACAATGTTTTTTCGGTTACGTTTATTTCAATACAAGCCATAAATCAGATGATTTATTACCTTTACCGGTTACACTCCTCTCTTTACTTTCTCTAGGTATCACTTAAAAGGACCTCTAACCAGAAATTTAAAAAATATATTTTTTTTTCAATTTTTATTCTAAATTATTCTACACTTTCTTCGCCAAATACTGTTTTCCCTTTGCCCTACATGAAACACAGGACGGAAAGTTGTGTTTTCGTGTCGAATTTTCGAAATCAAGTTTACCGTACATATTTACAGGTCCCGTGGGACCAAAAACCATGTTTTGTACCGATTGGTCTGTGTGGACATTAGTGGGACAATTTATACAACCCTGAAGAACAAAACAAGAAAGGAGACGGAACTAAAGTTCTACAAAATTATGCGGTGCCAGTTTTAATGTATGGCAGCGAGGCATGGGTGCTTTAAGAGAGAGAATGAAGCCAAGTCAGACCTCCAGCAATAAAATTTCTTCGGGCAGTGAAGGGCTGCACTCTTGAGGACAAGATCAGAAGTGCGTTATAAAGCAAGAGTCGCAAATATTTAGCCTAGAGAAGATCAATGAGTACAGAATCAACTGAAGTATTTATCTGGAACGCATGAAAGGAAGCCCTTTGCCTAGATTACCAATGAATTATAAACCGATAGCAGTCGTTTCAATGTAACGACAGCAGTCGTTTTGTTACATTGTGTCAGCAATTGTTTTTTCCAAGGAAGAACGTGTGTTTATTATAGAGACTTACATAGCGAGTAAATTTTACAAATGTGTCCAAGATAAGTTACGTAGCCATAGATAATTCACATAGCCATCTAAATGAAACCAAGCCTCATTACTAAAATAAAAATGATCCAACAATTGAATACCATTTTCTTCAACCAAAGATCGGAACCACCGACAATATTGTAATCGGTTCTGATGGTTTGTAGCTTTTAGTTCATGAGTTACACCAACGCGATGAGAATCCAAATGTAACTTTTTCGTAGCTCTGAAAACAGTAGTTAATGTTAGCCCAGCTTGCGATGATAATCTTCTAAGCGATTTTTTAGGTGATTGAGTCAAACAATTTTTCAAATCTTCGAGAACTTCTGCGGTTAACTTTATTGGCAGGCGAGGTGGTTTCTCATCGAGTACACTCCCAGTTCTAAAGAATTTATTTATCAAACGCAATATTGACGATTTATTGGGAACGGCAGAACGGGGAAATTTCAACTGAAACTTATCTTGCACACATTTGTAAGATTTACTCGCTATGTAAGTCTCTACAATAAACACGGGTTCTTCCTTGGAAAAACCCATTCCTGACACAATATAACAAAACGACTGCTGTCACTACACTAATGCTTGACTGGAACATTTTAACTGTCTTAGTAGTTGGCCTTAAGTACACTGTTGCCAACATACCGATAGATAGGGGGATAGAAAATTTACCGATGTGTTACTTCTATCTTCTTATAATCAGGGTTGCGTCCTTAATAAAACACCCGTTAGAACGATAGACCAAATACCTCAAGAACGGATGAGCGCATGAAGCTGAAATTTTGGAACTCAAGTTAAGCCTCACAAAGGGAGCTGACACAAAAGGTTACCTTAAAATCGGTTAACCGGAAGTAGCAGTTATTCGTGCAATTTTTCAATTTTTGCAATTTTTTCAAAAACACCTTCTACGTTTTTTTATAAATATCATTTACTACATTTTTTGTGCTCTACAAGATAATATGGTACGTGGCATGTCTGCTGAAGTTCGTGGAGGGTGTGCTTTCGTGGTAATTTTTTAAAATATTTCAGCTTTAATATGCATATTCGGGCAAAAGTTTATATAATGAAAGTCGTTGGAATTTAAAATACCTACATTTTTAATTTCAAGCTTTTTTCTACAACACTTGGTTTAGCCTCACTTTGTGATTTTCTGTATTTTGCTCTTTCAGATCGATAAAAAAATAGGATTTCTGAAGACTACAGCCTTGGATGCATTTTACCACAAATAGTATACGTATATGTGTATAATGAAAGTTATAGAAAATTAAAAACCTGCAACTTTTAGTTGAAGCATTGTTTTCTACAGTCCAGTTAATCGTCAATTACTGATTTCCCGCATTTTAAAGTTGTACAGAAGTTGATTTTCATTTGGCGTCATTCACTAATGATTAATTAGGTTATGTTTTTCATTTTACATTGTTTACTAATCATTAACCTTAGGTTATAATGTTCATTATTTACATTGGCAAGAGAAAGTCATGTAAATTTTTTACATCAGATTTTTTATTTTTTTGTTACCAAGTTAATTTTTGGACTAGAATACACTTTTGTAATTTAATAAAGAAATATTAAACATTTTCTCATTTTCATTAGAAGTAAAATTTTCAAAATACTTTCTCAACAAAAACTTACAACCCAAATGAAACGGACATGCCAAATTTCACGTTTCTAGACCGTGTAGTTCTGAACACTTCGGATGTCACAGTTAAGGAATTTCGCATTCAGGCTATGTACACAGACTTTTCTATTATAAAATGTAGGTTATTTTTTAAAAGTGTTTTTGGCATATTGCCTACTATAACACGTGATAATTTTTTACTACTCTTTCAGAGAAAAAATGATAAATCCTAAAATGATTTTTTTTTTAAATATTTTAATCAAGCATATTATATGAATTTCGTAATATTTTCAAGCGTCAATACGTAGCTGAATAGTTTATATAAACAGTGAACATCCATAACTCAAACAAACTCAAATTTTCGTTCTTTCGAAAGAAATTTGGTTTCCGTAGGATTTACTTGTTAATTTACATTAAAATTAGCGTATTGTTGTATTTTACGTCATCAGCCGAAAGACTGGTTTGAACCTCTAGAGGCTTTACTAAGTAAAACGAGGAGTGTGTTGGTCTACCCTGCTTTCCTCACTGAGTGGAAAAGTATGCTTATCAGCATGACAGGCCCTCTGAAAAGCAACTATTTTCCATCCAATAAATGACACCTTCAATTCATTCACCATAAGGTTTGGCTGAATAATGATGAAATTCATTACTTTCAGAGAAGGTAACTTTGACTAGTGTCTTTTACACTTCTACCTCTTCTGTGTTTAAATGTTTTAGTCATATAATTGGCTGACTATGTGGTAAAAAATCTGGTGTGAAACACTCACACAACTTTCTCTTGCCAATGAAAATAATTAATAATAAACCTAACATTAGTATTAAAACATTAAAAATGAACAAAAACTAACCTCAAAAACATAACCTTATTTTAATCATGAGTGAATGACGCAAAATGACAATCGAACTCAGTTTGGCTTAAAAATACGAAAAATCACGCTTTCACGCTAAACTAGGCTCTGTAGAGAAAAATGCTCTAAACAAAAGTTGTAGATCTTTTAATTTTCTATAAATTTAATTATATACACTTTTGTCGTAAAATGCATACTAAGACCGAAATGTTAAAAAAATCGATTTTTCTCACGTTTTCGTGAGAAAAAAAAACAGAAAATCGCAAATTACCGTTAAACTAAGCGTTATACAAAAAAATGTTTGTAACAGAAGTTGTAGGTTTTTAAATTCTCTACAACTTTTATTATATAAGTTTTTGCGCTAAAATTTATATTAAAGCCGTAATCTTAAAAAAACAACGTTTTTACGTGAAAACAGCCTCACCGAGAATTTCAGCAAACATGGCGCCTACCCTATCTTGTAGAGAATAAAAAATTGAGTAAAATAGGCGATTTTAAAAAAAATCGTAGGACGAGTTTTTGAGAAAATCGCAAAAAAACTGAAAAATTATACGAATAAACTACTACTTCCGGTTGACCGATTTTGATGAAAATGTTCGTGTCGGGTCCGGTAGTGGTATGTAACTTAAGTTTCAAGTTTCAAGTTCGTACGATGTTTCGTTCTTGAGATATTCTGTTCACACACAGACACACACACACACACACACGCACACACAGACACACACACACAGACCAATCGCTAAAAACATGTTTTTTGGGTTCAGGGGGTCTGAAAACGTATAGATCCGGTGAAAACTCGATTTCGAAAAATCGTCATGAAAACAATACTTTCCTTCCTATATATTCATATAGGCAAGAGAAAGTAAAAAGGTGCTCTTATTGTTTTCAGAATACCATTAAACAGTTCAACTGCTTATTCCAACCCATAAAAAAATGTTTTCATTCTTTTGAAAAATATAATATTTTTGTAACAATTAAGACAGTTTAGTTTTATTAACTTAAATTTCAATTCTTGTACATATATATCTTTTATTTACTTAATCATGTTATTATTCTATACGAATACTGATTAATTTTTAATTTAATAAGTTAATCACTTAAAATTAATCATTTAACTACGTAACAAAAAAAATGTGAAACAGTAGGATATTTTTTAGCTCTAATGTTCGTGTTTTATGTGAGATATTTATGAAACTATTGGTGGTATAGTTCTGGGACCTGTTTTATTAAAAATTTCAGGTTAAAAACTATGATATTCCACCAAGTATGGATCATAATTATGGCCTAAAAATTATCAGTTGAGGCTAATTTTACGGGGGTAACTAGATTCCGAGCGAAAACTTTTTCTAGCAGAATCAGCTTCCGAGAGATTGTTGCTGAATTTTGAATCATCTTGTAAATAAAGATTTTTATTTAAGTTTTGACTCTAGAGTAACTTATTACTTTCCTCCTAAGTCACCCTGTAGGTTATTTACCAAAGCACCAGTCAATTTTTTTGTTTATTTATTTACATATTTGGTTATGTTTTTTTATGAAAGTTAAGATTATACGTTCTAAACTTTTAGTTTAACTTAGTTTTTCATGTAAAATAATTTTAACAAGCGTAAGTTAATTAAATTTGAAGGTTAAAGTATGAATGCAATTTTAACGATTCTGAGCTAGCAATAATAGGATATTATTTATTTATTTTTTTATTTAACAACAGTATTATTTGTTAATTGGCCTATTTATTTACTTTTCTGTAAAAATGTAATATTTGAAAAAGATTACTACTAGAAACTATATGTTAAGACGAGAATATTGTAAACTAAACCATGAACAAACATTGATTGTCTTTATAAAATTAAATATGAGTGTTTGTTGTAAACAATTTTCTATAATGCAAGATGCGCAAAACAGTTGGGTGTATTCCAAGTAAACAGTCTCATTAGTTACTGGTGTTTCTTAATGAGAACGGTAGTAAGTCTTAAAACGTTACACGTAAAATTCTTTTTCAGAATTGTATTTTATTATTATATTATTTATATTATCATTTTATGACTACATTGGATCACTAGTCACTAGTCAATTACTTGTTGGTTTTCTTTTGGAGTTTATTTGCCCAATTGGCTTTCATCCACCTCTTTTTCCGTACTTCGTCTGAAAATACTCTTTTTCTTCTTGATCACTTATTTATTACTTTCTCTTGCCTATTTGAATATTATAGGAAAGAAAGTATTGTTTTCATGTCGATTTTTAGAAATCGAGTTTTCACCGGATCTACACGTTTTCAGACCTCTTGAAACCAAAAAGATATGCTTTTAGCAATTGGTGTGTGTGTGTGTGTGTGTGTGTGTGTGTGTGTGTGTGTGCGTGTGTGTGTGTGTGTGCGTGTGTGTGTGTGTGAGTGTGTGTGTGTGTGTGTGTGTGTGTGTGTGTGTGTGTGTGTGTGTGTGTGTGTGTGTGTGTATGTGTGTGAACAGAATATCTCAAGAACGGAACATCGTACAAACTTGAAACTTAAGTTACATCCTACTACCGAACGTGACACGAACATTTTCATTCAAATCGGTCAATCGGAAGTAATAGTTTATTCCTGTCATTTTTCACTTTTTCGCGATTTTCTCAAAAACTGGTCCTACGACTTTTTTTAAAAATCGCCTGGTTTACTCAATTTCTTATTCTCTACAAGATAGGGTAGGCGCCATGTTTGCTTAAATTCTTGGTGAGGCCGTTTTCACGTAAAAAATTGTTTTTTTTTAAACGGCTTTAATATGCATTTTAGTGCAAAAATTTATATAATAAAAGTTGTAGAGAATTTAAAATCTTACAACCTTTATTTCAAACATTTTTTTGTATAACGCTTAGTTTAGCAGTAATTAGCAATTTTCTGTTTTTTTCTCACGAAAACGTGTGAAAAATATATTTTTTTTAGATTTCGGCCTTATTGTGCATTTTACGACAAAAGTGTATATAATTAATTTTATATGAAATAAAAAGATCTACAACTTTTATTTAAAGCAATTTTCTCTACAGAGTCTAGTTTAGTGTGAAAGAGTGATTTTCCGTATTTTCAAGCCGAACTGAGGTCGATTTTCATTTTGCGTCTTTCACTCATGATTAAAATTAGGTTATGTTTATTTAGGTTAGCTTTTTGTTTATTTCTAATGTTTTATTTCTAATTTTAGGATTATTGTTATTATTGTTATTTATTTGCATTGGTAAGAGAAAGCTGTGTGAGTGTTTCACACCAGATTTTTTTTAAATCTTTAATATTATGTTTTATAGTAAATGGTAGAATTCTTGTACATTTTTTGACGTCTGTAATCCATATAACATTAGTTTTATTATTCCAAAACTGTTCTACGATTTTTCTTATTATTTTATTTTACCGAGTTCTGACTAAATGTCCAAAAAAAGGTATTCTCTTTTCCTTCATAATGCTTAATATTGGTCATACTTCTTTGTAAACTGTTTTGTTTGAAGCGATATCTCAATTCCCATTTTCTTGTGTGTTCTTATTTAACCACATTCTGATTATCCTTCTCTCAAATTCTGAAATTTTATCGGTCTTTGCATTGTGTTTTATGTTGAATATTATTTTGTTAGCATGTGTAATTACTGGCTGTGTAACAATAATAATGTTTCAATTATAATAATTATAATAATAATTTTATAATGTTTCAATTCAGCGGCAGTCGATAAACATTATTGTATTCTTTTGCTAAAATTTTCATTTTTTTTTATGAGGTATTTGTTGGAAATAAAGAAAGTCTTTAGTATAGCAGTTGTATTTTTAGAGTATTTAGAACTTAAAACATCTGGTATGAAAAACTCTGTGATTTTCTCTTGCTAGTGTAAATAATGAAAATTATAACCTATTCTTAATCACGAGTAAAGAAATGATGTATGGATCATAATTATGGCCTTAAAAATATCAGTTGAGGCTAATTTTACCGGGGTAACTAGATTCCGAGCGAAAACTTTTTCTAGCAGAATCAGCTTCCGAGAGATTGTTGTTGAATTTTGAATCATCTTGTAAATAAAGATTTTTATTTAAGTTTTGACTCTAGAGTAACTTATTACTTTCCTCCTAAGTCACCCTGTAGGTTATTTACCAAAGCACCAGTCAATTTTTTTGTTTATTTATTTACATATTTGGTTATGTTTTTTTATGAAAGTTAAGATTATAAAAATCGACAGAGATATACAAGAAAAATAAGGTAAAATAAATCGTGGATTATCATTTAATCTAATATTGTAATGATATAATAAAAATGTAATTTTTGTCATGAGTGAATGACGCTAAATGAAAATCAACCTCTATAAAACTTGAATATTTTGAGGAGAAAAAATTACATTTTGTATGCAACAACAGACAAGCAAAATGACTGCCCAATTTGAAAAACGTAACACAATTCATACTCTAACTTGTTTTTGGTAGTCTACTAACTAGGAAAATTATTAACCGTACATCTTAACTTCAGAAAATAATTTTAATTCTTAAGCTGTTCTACACAGGTTGAAATTGACAAAATAAAATTAGGGAACAAAAATGTACAGTGATTAGTGTGATTTTGTGTCATCTTTAGAGTTAAGAAATGTTTTTAATATTAATATAATTTTTACTCTTCCGCTAAAGCACGCGACAGCCGAGCATAAACGTTTAATTTTACAATTATTCCGTTTTAAAAAAAAATTATTATATTTTACAATAATTGCTGCAACAATGTAGTATCAATTGCTACAACAATGCGTTTATGATTGTTCAAAAGAGTAATTGAACACTAACACAAGTAAAAGGCTGCTTTAATGAATGAATAATAATGCTGTGGCAAAACTATCTCGTATTATCCATTACTCTAACTACCCAACTAATAAACGAATTTACTGTAAGCCCTTCGCCATTGCCACATTGATTATCACCGGTATCTACCGCACACGTATGGTGCTACTATTTTATTGGTAACTTGAATCAATTAACAGTTAAATTATTGGTTAATGGGGTTACCTCAGGGATCAATGTTCGGTCCGATATTGTTTATCCTGTATTAATTCATCATCAGTGGTTGTGAGAGTTAGTTAAATCGTTTTGCAGGATAATAGCAATTAACAATATCATTGCAAGAAGATAATAAGCTCTGTAACTAGACAATCATCAGTTATTTATTAG
The DNA here is from genome assembly GCA_035578175.1 of Catonia carolina. Lineage (NCBI taxonomy): Eukaryota > Metazoa > Arthropoda > Insecta > Hemiptera > Achilidae > Catonia > Catonia carolina. The sequence goes on from JAQMRL010000007.1 coordinate 52,965,827, forward strand.
CTATTCTATGCGAGAAAATGAACATATTGTTTGATTTCACTGACGTGTTCAATGACATGTGTTTTGTTGTTAAAGTCTATCAGACTTAACCTGTGTCCTCAATACTTCATTAGATTACTCACTGACTAGTAAGCAATTGATTCCTCGATAAGATCGATTCCAGTAATCAACATTATTAGGTATTTGTATCTGAAGTAATTTACAGTGGGTGATATCCTCAGTAAATAATCCAACCAACAAAAACATAATAATTATTATTATTCTGACTTCATTTATCATTGTTTTCAGAATTGAATTAAATAATTTTGATCGCCTGCTGTTTTCAAACTATTAAAGATATTAAACAGCAACCCCGTTAATCCGAACTCATTGGAATCAGTACCTGGTCGGATTATCCGAAAAACTGTGCATGAGCGGTTACGGAGTCAACAGGGGTTCAGAATTTTACTAATAACTCAAAATATAAATATGCTATAAATCTGAAATTTCGTACATAAAATAACAACATACAAGTTGATATTCCGGCGAAATTTCAAATTAATCGGTCGAGCGGTTTTTCAGTTATAAGCCTCTAAATGCATTCAATGTGTTGCAGTAACTAAAAAACCGGCTCTTTTTTCCTTCTCGTCCTGATATCGGAATATCAAAACATGCTACAAACATGAATTTTACATGTAACAACGCAGATTAAAATTAGCTAAATTTCGGTGTATAGTACGTTAAAATTGAACAGGCGGTTTTGAAGAAAGAAGGCTCCAAACTCGGGTATCTATAATAAAAAAATTGAAAGTAGACGTGTACGAACTGTTCCCCTCCTTTAGCTCACACACATACATTTTTATGATACATACGTTCACATTCCGATAGAATACGTCAAATAAATAGTGAATCGTTAAAAATAATTTTTGTTTTTGGATGAATCGTTATCAACGTGCTGTTCAATATGTTCCAAGTGTTGTACATGCATAAGCGATGTAATGCATGGTTGCGTGAGTGCAACCTGTTTTATTCACACATTCTTGACTCAAAATACTTCTTAAATCTAATATTTACTTTATCCCCCTGAAAAAGCCTTTCTAATTCTAATATTAGAATTAATAATAATAATAATAATAATAATAATAATAATATTATTATTATAATTATTTAATAATTATTATATAATAATAATTATTATTATAATAATAATAATTAATAATTTAATTATTAAATTATTAGAACAAATTTTGAAAGTTTCGTTGATGTATATCGTATGAGAACATTCTTAAGGCATTATTAATAAATAATTACATAGTGTATACGATTTTTGATGGTGTTCATTTTAAAGTCTACCGAAAGAAAACACAAAAAATACAAACTTGTTGAATAAATTAGTAAAGTCCTTTTCTTCTTTGTTGTAATTATTTTCTCTAAAAGTTGGTTAAAAAGTACTGTAGTCATATAAATTATGTAACTTTCTCCTTCGTTGAAATTTCTGGTAATTTCTTTTTACTTTCTATTGCCTAATATATAAGGAAGGAAAGTATTGTTTTCATGTCGATTTTTTGAAATCGAGTTTTCACCGGATCTACACGTCTTCAGACCCCCTCAACCCAAAAAATATGTTTTTAGCGATTGGTCTGTGTGTGTGTGTGTGTGCGCGTGCGTGTGCGTGCGTGTGTGTGTGTGTGTGTGTGTGTGTGTGTGTGTGTGTGTGTGTGTATGTGTGTGTGTACAAAATATCTCAAGAACGGAACATCGTACAAGCTTGAAACTTGAAAATTAAGTTACATACCACTACCGGACCCGACACGAAAATTTTCACCAAAATCGGTCAACCGGAAGTAGTAGTTTATTCGTGTAATTTTTTACTTTTTTGCGATTTTCCCAAAAACTATTCCTACGATTTTTTTAAAAATCGCCTCATTTACTTAATTTTTTATGCTCTATAAGATAGGTTAGGCGCCATGTATACTGAAATTCTTTGTGAGGCTGTTTTCACTTAAAAAATTGTTTTTTAAGATAGCGGCTTTATTATGCATTTTACCGCAAAAATGTATATAACTAAAGTTGTAGAAAATTTAAAATTCTACAAATTTTATCACAAACATTTTTTTTATAACGCTTAGTTTAGCGGTAATTAGCGATTTTCTTTTATTTCTCACGAAAACGTGTGAAAAATCTATATTCTTAAGATTTCGGCCTTAGTATGCATTTTACGACAAAAATGTAATATTAAACTTTATAGGAAATTAAAAGATCTACAACTTTTATTTAAAGCGATTTTTTGTACAGTGCCTAGTTCAGCATGAAAAAGGGATTTTCCGTATTTTTAAGCCAAACTGAGGTTAATTTTCAGTTTGCATCTTTCTTATATGATTAAAATAAGGTTATGTTTATTGAGGTTAGTTTTTTGTTTATTTCAAATGTTTTATTACTAATGTTAGGTTTTTTGTTAATTATTTACATTGGCAAGAGAAAGTTGTGTGAGTGTTTCACACCACATTTTTAATTTTCTGTACCGTATTACTTCAGTATGTATGGATTCATGTACTGTTTACGTTATATCTGGCTATTATAATTGTTTTTTATATCTTATACTGTGTTAATATTTACTTTTTTAATAATATGTTTTTGCCAACCTTTGTGTAATAATACAGCATGTAATACGAATACATTTAGGTAATTTCTAATCACACAGTATTGAGAAAAAATATTTGTAGTAATCGGTTTTCAGTCAGATTATTTGTCTATTAATATTTTTGAACTTGGTAATGTACTGTTTTATGAAATAATATTGTAATTTAAGGGGTCGGCGAAAGAAAGTGCTAACCTACAAAATTTACAGCGTGATTTTTCTTAAATATTCAATAAAAATAAAATGTTTAACACGTTTTAAACAGGATGCTACATTTACGATCTTAAGAACCTATATTAACAGAAAAAATCTGGTGTGAAACACTCACACAACTTTCTCTTGCCAATGCAAATGATTAATAATAAACCTAACATTATTAATAAAATATTAGAAATAAACAAAAACTAACCTCAATAAACATAACCTTATTTTAATCATGAGTGAATGACGCAAAATGACAATCGAACTCAGTTTGGCTTAAAAATACGGAAAATCACGCTTTCACGCTAAACTAGGCTCTGTAGAGAAAAATGCTCTAAACAAAAGTTGTAGATCTTTTAATTTTTTATAAATTTAATTATATACACTTTTGTCGTAAAATGCATACTAAGACCGAAATGTTAAAAAAATCGATTTTTCTCACGTTTTCGTGAGAAAAAAAACAGAAAATCGCAAATTACCGCTAAACTAAGCGTTATACAAAAAACTGTTTGAAATAAAAGTTGTAGAATTTTACATTCTCTACAACTTTTATTATATAACGTTTTGCGCTAAAATGCATATTAAAGCCTCAATCTTAAAAAGAAAATGTTTTTACGTAAAAACAGCCTCAAGCAGAATTTCAGCAAACATGGCGCCTACCCTATATTGTAGAGCATAAAAAATGTAGTAAACCAGGCGATTTTTAAAAAAATCGTAGGACTAGTTTTTGAGAAAATTGCAAAAAAGTGAAAAATTATACGAATGAACTACTACTTCCGGTTGACCGATTTTGATGAAAATGTTCGTGTCGGGTCCGGTAGTGATATGTAACTTAAGTTTTAAGTTTCAAGTTCGTACGATGTTCCGTTCTTGAGATATTCTGTTCACACACAGACACACACACAGACACACACACAGACCAATCGCTAAAAACATGTTTTTTGGGTTCAGGGGGTCTGAAAATGTATAGATCCGGTGAAAACTCGATTTCGAAAAATCGACATGAAAACAATACTTTCCTTCCTATATATTCATATAGGCAAGAGAAAGTAAAAATGACATTGCATAAAATTATGTTGATGTGGGTGAGTACTGTCTTCTCCCGACCCCTTCAATTGTAACAAGTAAACATAAGTTCCATCGGGATCAGGAGATGATAAATAATTAACAGAATTACGTTAAACTAATGTCCATAACAAGCAGGTGGAGTGTTAAATTATTTACAATTGATCAGCTAGTTCCAGGGCAAAACAAAAATAGTTGTGTTTCTTATCACATGGTCAGCCAATTATATGACTGAAGCATTTACGAATATAAGAATCAGAGGTGTAAAAGACACTAGTCAGAATTATCTTCGCTGAGGGAATGAATTACATCATTATACAGCCCGACCGGTGAATGAAGTGAAGGAGTCATTTGCAGGGTAGAAATTAGATGTTTTTCAGAGAGTCTGCCATACTGATAAGCATATGTACTTTTCCACTCAGTGAGGAAGGCAATTGTAAACCTGCTCACGCCTCGTTTTACATAGTAAAGCCTCTAGAGGTTCAAAACAGCTTTTCGGCTGATGACCTAAACAACACCTTTAAACTTACAGCAATTAATTTATTTATTTACACAATTAATAATCAAACTTAAACTACTAACAATTACAATTAAATTACTTCAATTAAATTGATTACAAAACTTAAGCTTAAACTAAACTTGACTATAAGTGAAATAATGTCATCTAGCAGATCAAACAATGGTTTACCTGTCTACAGCTACCTAGTACCACCCGAACAGTCACGTATTATTAACGCAATTCAGAGCCGGATCCGTAATGACACTTTTCGGAATTCGAATCGGCCTGACAACACTATTTCCATTTACAATTCAAATACTAACTCACGTGCTACAAAGACGTCAAGTGTTTGTATACCTGCGGTCTAATGTTGTTCCAAAAAATCGAGATCCTTTTAACAATTTCGGCGTTATTTTCGTACATAGTAGAAGGAATCAAAATAAAAACAAACGTTTCTACTAGTTTTGATTCCCGAGAACTCCTATTCAAAACATTCCAATATCCTTGTTCAATACACAATACTAGAACTAGAATACAGGTTTCTTACAATAAACAATGTATTCCCTCAAACATTCCTAGAATATAGCTGTACAATGTTACAATATGAATGTTTATTAAAACGTGAGATTTGAATTCCGTTTTTAAATTTTAATATTTTACCTCTGTAAACTGTAACCTCCCTGAATCGAAAAATACATCGACCACTTAAGATTCATATTAGAGAAATTTAACAAGTTCAATTTTGCGTTAAAATGCATATTAAAGCCGCAATCGTAAAAACACATTTTTTTACGTGAAAACAGCCTCACCAAGAATTTCAGCAAACATGTCGCCTACCCTATCTTGTAGAACATAAAAAATGAAGTAAATGAAGCGATTTAAAAAAAATCGTAGAACCAGTTTTTGAGAAAATCACAGAAAAGTGAAAAATTACACGAATAAACTACTACTTCCGGTCGACCGATTTTGATGAAAATGTTCGTGTCGGATCCCGTAGTGCTATGTAACTTAGGTTTCAAGTTTCAAGTTCGTACGATGTTCCGTTCTTGAGATATTCTGTTCACACACACACACACAGACCAATCGCTAAAAACATGTTTTTTTTTTGGATTCAGGAGGTCTGAAAACGTATAGATCCGGTGAAAACTCGATTTCGAAAAATCGACATGAAAACAATACTTTTCATCCTACATATTCATCTAGGCAAGAGAAAGTAATAACCGTACAGTTTTAAATAATAGTCAAATGAATAAAGTTAAAAAAATTTAATTTGCAGTGAAGCGAAGCGAGCCGGGGTCGCTAGTGAAGTTATTGATAAAATTTAAATAAACATTGTTTTTAAAAATCCAAAGTAAATATAACATTATTTTTGAATGTTTTTAACTTAAATTATAATTACATACTATGTTAACATCGTGTTTAAGGCTACTTATCATTTTAATATGCCTGATAACTTATCAATGGTTCGACGTTATTATCCCACTGTATTTAACTGAATTTTCATTGTTATTTTTATACTATTTGTTTAAAATTATAATTGTACTGCTACTACTTTTACTACTCCCGTCAATAAATTTAATACAACAAATTTAATTTAATTTGTCAACAAATTTATTAAATTTTCAAATACCGATAAACTGTTATCGTTTACTATTCCTGTTTAAAATTAACTTATAATTAATACACAACAACCCCGCTTATCCAAAATTTCAGATATTCCGAATTGACTTTTAATATTTCAATAGGACTTTTACGTATAAAACGTGTTTTAGAATAACAATTATGTAAGTTTATGAAGTAAAATTTTTAATAGACTTAATTAAAAATATTTGGTGTGAAAAACTCACACGACTTTCTCTTGTCAATGTAAATAATTAAAAACGTAACTTGTGTTTAATCAAGAGGTGTGAACAATATAAATGAAGAAGTATTCATGAGTAAATAACGCTAAATGAAAATCGACCTCTGTTGGACTGAAAATACGTAAAATTAATAATTGTCGCTAAATTAGGCACTGTAGAAAAAAATGTTGAATTAAAAGTTTTAAGTTTTTAATTTTTTTAAATTTTTATTACCTATGTACCGCCCGATAGAACATTTTCATCAAAATCGGTCAACCGGAAGTAGCAGTTTATTCGTGTTATTTTTCACTTTTTTGCGATTGTCTCAAAAACGGCTTTTTGCTGACGGACTTCCATATCTGGCTGCACATCGCTCGGTGGGAGCAGACGGCAGGGTGTAGGGGATTGTGAGAGCCCTGTACAAAATAATAATAATAGTTATTATTATTATTTTAGTTATTTTATTATTTTATTATTACTTTTATTGTTTTATTATTTTAGTTATTAGTCTTATATTTTTATTGTTATGTCATGTAATTATTTCTTTTTTTTTTTTGGTTGGTGAAAATGTGAGCTGTTTAATGGGCAATTAGGCTAAGTTGACTTATAAATAGAACACTGTAAAATATTAACAATTAATTTGCGATCAGTTACCCGAAATTTTGACTTGTATTATATAATTATATATTATTTTATGTGACAATAAAATTTATTTACCTACTTATATTAAATTTAAATCCCTCAAATAATCATATTATATATTATATATTTGCGTGATCACGTGTAATTTATTTGTCTAATTACCTATATACAAAGGTAAAATTGTTTACATAATTTATATATTTATTAAATTCATAAAATTTCCCGTAATAATGTGAAACACATTCATTGACAGTTTTAACTCTGAACAATGTATGGTGGATGCAAGCTAGGCTTGTCAGTATGACAAGCTTTGACACAGTATTTCATTATCAGTTTTGATAAGTGCGTTTAAAAAAACCATATTCTTTCCTTTATTATATTTTGTGAACTAAGTAAGTCATTTTTTAAAGAATTTTAAATAAAATTAAATTCTTACAACACAATATTGTTAATCAATTATAAACCTGCTTGAAAACAAATCTTTTTATTCTGTATTATACTAACAACCAGTACGTAAATTAAAATTCAACTCGGAAGGAGCACAAAATGTTGATTTGAAAGAAGTACAGTCAGATTATTTTTTATTGAAGCCGGTCAATTTATTCTCTACCGTTAATGAATTTGCCTCTACGGGGTGAAGCGGAGGGACTCGACATGATTGTGGAGCAATTATAATTTTATAACTTTTAATCCAATGTTCTTTCGTGATCTGGATATAATAAATGATAAAAAATTACTTTTGAACTTATTAAAACTATTAACTATATAATAAATTTAAATTAAATTATTTAGACTAGATTAATTATAAAAATATTATTAAAAAAATTAAGGAAAGATGGCACGATGGTTTTAACTCAAAATTTCGATTTTTGGTTTTTTATGTTTTTCAATAGTTTAGGCCTAGATTTACCAGAAAAAAACATTAAATTACGTCAAAAAAATAATTTTTTATGAAAAAATTAAGTTTTTATCATGATTACACAGAAAAATTATGTTACCGAGAACGAATATTTTCACAATTTTATACTGCTCGTTTTAGTGCTATCACTTTACAACTATTATTTGAACACTATTCTTCTAAATTACTTCTAAATAATTCTTACATATATGTTGATAATCAAAAGTGGGCCTTCTTTAGATTGGCAAGATAAAGTTGTGAGAGTGTTTTACATCACATTATTTTCGTTTAATCTTTTTGTAAATTTTATAGAAGAATTGAAATAGAAAATCATTAAACAATAAATCAACGAACGTATCTAAATACTTCCAATTAAAACCGTTAGATTCTACTAGATAACATACTATTATTACAGTGTGGGCATTACTTAATCTATATCAATTAAAATGACACTCGTAATTATGTTGATAAATCTGTATTTAATTGGTAAAATTTTGCTTCCCGTTAAAGTTGACAATATTATTATAGTAGGTATTTTAATAATAAGTGTTTATCTGGTATTCATTGTTAAGTCATATTACATACAAGCTTATTACAATTACATACAAGCATATTACATACATATACAAGCTGGACACATTTTAATAAATTGAAATAAGCTGCTTTACATGCCGAAATGATATTACAATAGTACTTCAATTAGCTTTGATGCAAGAATTATTGGAATATTTGTGTTGTTGTTTAGGTCAACCGCCGAAAGGCTGGTTTGAACCTCTAGAGGTTTTACCAAGTAAAACGAGGAGTGAAGTGGTTTACCATTGCCTTCCTCACTGAGTGGAAAAGTACGCTTATCAGCATGCCGGGCCCTCTGAAAAGCACATATTTTCCACTCTGTAAATGACAACTTCACTTCATTCACCACAGGGTCTGGCTGTACAATGAAATTTATTTCTTTCAGAGAAGATAACTCTGATTAGTGTCTTTTACACCTCTACCTTTTCTGTTCTTAAATGATTCAGTCATTTAATTGACTGACCATGTGATAAGAAACAGAACTATTTATTTTAGCTCTGCAACGAACAGATTGAGTGTAAAAAATTTGACACTCCACCTGTCTGTTATGGGCAGATTGGAATATTTACTAAAAATATAACCTCTTCTTTATGACCAAAAATATTTCTGGATCTGGTAATATCCTGAATGGCACATCTGGTACTTTCAGGATCTGGTTATTTCTAAACAACAAAATCGCCTTAAATTCATTTCAAAATAAGTTACCTAAAATTAATGGTTACTATTATGACAACTTGAAAACTTTAATAAATACTTAACAGAACAAAATTAATACAAAACGTTTTAAAATTTAACAAAAAATAAAATGGTGATAAACATTCAAATAATTGATTGAGTCCTAATTAAAATCGTTATTAATTATAAGCCAACCATAACGGAAAAACTATTTTAATACGCGACGCGTTATGTGGCCTACAGGCTAACTTCACAACTGTTCACATATTACTAACTCTATAAAAGGAGCATCGAACTTTCTGGAAGGATAGGGAACATTACAAAATAAATTATTCTTTCAAATTCGATAAAATACGAATTACATTTTTATGCTCTACAAGGGAGGGCAAGTGGCAAGTCTGCTGAAATTCATGTGAGAGCTTTAATTTCTTGACTTCCGGTTTTAGGCCACTTCCGGTCGAAACTTGAACTTCAAACCAATTCTAGGCCCTACACTACCTTTTCTTGTAAATTACGAATCCGAAAATCGTTTGATGCTATCTCTTTTAGTTTCTGCCATCTGCGTGTGACGGATGAACGGATGTAGAAAAATGATAAACATTTTAAAATTGCCACCAATTAGAAAACCTACAATATTTTTCCCAAGTGTTTTTTCTACAGGATGTAGTTTAGCGCAGATGAATGATTTTTTAAATTTTTCTCATAAAAATGTAAGTTCATTTGTTGAGTTTTATTTGGCATCATTCACTCATGATTAGAATTTGGTTGTTTTTCATTATTTACATTGTGAGGAGAAAGTCGTGTGAGTGTTTAACAAAAAAAATTTAAATTTAATTATATAAAACATATATAATGTGCCAAGCTCAATCTCTTTTTTTACGTGTTCTTTCCATCAGACCTTGTGCTTACGGACGATTGAGGTTATTTATTTTAAATCATTTGAAATATTTAATATAATAGCATAACGATCAAGTGTTTAAAACCAACTTTTAACCAATACTTTCCTGCCTTCCAACGACAAATAATATAATATACTACTAATTAAGTAGACCACACTGATAAATTTTATATTATTATCTTATTGACCGCACAATCTAAAATAAGGAAATCACTAACGACAAGACAATGACCTTCATGATTCATAAGCTTGTCTGAACTGAATGTTATAATGACGTATCAGTGGCTACGACAATTTCAATTAAATAAATATAAAAACAAAATATACAGTAAAATGTATTCAATACTCTGACGTTTATTACGACTTCCCATTTCATAAGCGGCTTTTATGAAGTCTTTCAGGTACGTACGAAAAAAACTATACAGACATACTCTTCTAATAAGCGCCGATTCTCGCTTATTACGCTCTGTTTCTGTTCAATAAATTCTAAAAAAAAAATCTGGTGTGAAACACTCACACGACTTTCTCTTGCCAATTAAAATAATGAACAATATAACCTAATATTAGTAATAAAACATTACAAATAAACAAAAAACTAATCTCAATAAATATAACCTAATTTTAATCATAAGTGAAGTCGCAAAAAAAATTTACCTCAGTTTGGCTTAAAAATACGGAAAATCACTCTTTCACGATAAACTAAGCTCTGTAGAGAAAAATGCTTCAAATAAAAGTTGTAGATATTTTAATTTCCTATAAATTTTATTGTGTACATTTTTGTCGTAAAATGCATACTAAGACCGAAATCTTAAAAAAAATTAATTTTTCACACGTTTCGTGAGAAAAAAAAGGAAATTGCTAATTACCGCTTAACTAAGCGTTATACCATAAAATATTTGGAATAATAGTTGTAGAGGTTTAAATTTTCTATAACTTTTATTATATACATTTTTGCGCTAAAATGCATATTAAAGCCGTAATCTTAAAAAAACAATATTTTTACGTGAAAACAGCCTCATCAAGAATTTCAGCAAACATGGCGTCTACCCTTTCTTGTAGAGCATAAAAAATTTAGTAAACCAGACGATTTTTTAAAAAATCGTAGAACCAGTTTTTGAGAAAATCGCAAAAAAGTGAAAAATTACACGTATAAACTACTACTTCCGGTTGACCGATTTTGATGAAAATGTTTGTGTCGGGTGCGGTAGTGGTATGTAACTTAAGTTTCAAGTTTCAAGTTCGTACGATGTTCCGTTCTTGAGATTGTGTTCACACACACACAGACCAATCGCTAAAAACATGTTTTTTTGGGTTCAGGGGGTCTGAAAACGTGTAGATCCGGTGAAAAGTCGATTTCGAAAAATCGACATGAAAACAATACTTTCCTTCCTATATATTCATATAGGCAAGAGAAAGTAATAATATTGTAATAGTTTTGTTTAAAATCACTTTCATTTTAAAACCCCAGGAATAGAAAGAAACAAGGGTGATTGTTTCTCTTTTGACAAAAACACAGTCTACATCCCAATCCAAAAACAGCTATAAATGGACATCATCAAGGTCCATCAAGGTCTGACAGCCGTGTGATAGATAATTCTGTAGCCTTTCAGTGTGACTTGTGCCTGTGTACAAAACATAATTGTTTTTCTTTTGCAGTTTTGCTTCACTACACCTTAACTCCCAATCTTCAAGAACAAAACTGTATTAAAACTATAGGAGTCCTGAAGCAGTTTTTAAAATCCAAATTTCAATAAAATTTCTTAGATATTTCAAAAAGTTACATCTTAAACTTAATATTAAAATTAGGCCTAATCTAGGTCGTATAATGAACCAACAAAAAACAAAGAAATCATGAGTTCTCCCATTACTTTATTTATCACAGTTAAATGCGGCCGGCCGCATTGGCGCAGTTGGTAACGTGCTCGCCTCTCATCATGCGGTCTTGGGTCCGAATCCCATTCAGGCAAGGCATATTTTCATACGTTACAAAAAATCAATTCACCCTTCACCGTCTGCATCAGCAGTAATTGCAGAACATTTGGACGTTAAACTAAAAAAAAAAAAATTATCACAGTTATTTTACGTTTACCAGAAATCTGCTGTGGATATAGTAATTTTTGGTTCTGTTCAACTCAAACAATAATTTTGACATTGATAGAAACAGATTAATAAAATTGTTCAGCCGGTCGTTGTACGTTGAATGTTTTTACGAATTTTTAGTTCTGTTTTACGTCAATTTCATGAAAATTAAACAGGAAATTAGCTGTTTCCTGCTAACGCATCTATCTATTTGATACCTCATCACGCTAAAACCTTTTTATTTTTTCATGAAAATTGGCGTGACAAATCAGCTCAACTTGAGGAAGTAATTACAAAACTCATATTCGAATACTTATTTAGATCTGGTAATTGATCTTTGATAGAAATACGTTGTGAGTTATAATTTTTCTGAGGATAATTAAAAATTATTGAAATAAAAATTAAATTTCATAAAATTTACAGTTTTTGAAGCAAACATAACTAAATTTAAAGAACACCAGATTTTTCATTTCATATCAAATAAATATTTTAAATAAAAAACCAATGTTACTTTTTACATCTCTTGTAGAAATATTTTTGAAAGATATAAAAACACGTACGGTAGGCTACTACCTCAATTATCATCTACACGAATTGGGATCTGTAAAAAAGGGAAAACAATAGGAAGTCGAAAAAAAACATTTCTTATGGGAAAGCTTACCGTTTTTTTATACTTCCTTATAGAGAAACACACCACACTATTTGTATATTTACATATTTACAAGTGTTTAGTTTTTCTTTATATATTTTTATTTATCAAATTTTTATTACCACATCTTATGATGACTTAAGCTTATTATTCTTAAAGAAACCTTAAAATGTAAATCTTATTCAAAAATTCGAGTGACTGTTCGTATTTGACTTGGTACCCTAGGACCTCCTATTTTTACTTTCTCTTGCCTATATGAATATATAGGAAGGAAAGTATTGTTTTCATGTCGATTTTTCGAAATCGAGTTTTCACCGGATCTATACGTTTTCAGACCCCCTGAACCCAAAAAACATGTTTTTAGCGATTGGTCTGTGTGTGTGTCTGTGTGTGAACAGAATATCTCAAGAACGGAACATCGTACGAACTTGAAACTTGAAACTTAAGTTACATATCACTACCGGACCCGACACGAACATTTTCATCAAAATCGGTCAACCGGAAGTAGTAGTTTATTCGTATAATTTTTCACTTTTTTGCGATTTTCTCAAAAACTAGTCCTACGATTTTTTGTAAAATCGCCTGGTTTACTGAATTTTTTATGCTCTACAATATAGGGTAGGCGCCATGTTTGCTGAAATTCTACGTGAGGCTGTTTTTACGTAAAAACATTTTCTTTTTAAGATTGCGGCTTTAATATGCATTTTAGCGCAAAATGTTATATAACAAAAATTGTAGAAAATTTAAAATTCTACAACTTTTATTTCAAACATTTTTTTGTATAACGCTTAGTTTAGCGGTAATTTGCAATTCTCTGTTTTTTTCTCACGAAAACGTGAGAAAAATTGATTTTTTAAACATTTCGGCCTTAGTATGCATTTTACGACAAAAGTGTATATAATTAAATTTATAGAAAAGTAAAAGATCTACAACTTTTATTTAGAGCATTTTTCTCTACAGAGCCTAGTTTAGAGAGAAAGAGTGATTTTCCGTATTTCTAAGCCAAAATGAGGTTGATTTTCATTTTGCGTCTTTCACTCATGATTAAAATTAGGTTATGTTTTTTGAGGTTAGTTTTTTGTTTATTTCTTATGGTTTATTACTAATGTTAGGTTTATTGTTAATTATTTTCACTGGCAAGAGAAAGTTGTGTGAGTGTTTCACACCAGATTTTTTTCTTAACCCTAGAATGGTAATCTATGAAAAAGTTACACTATTAGTAATCATTCGTAAAATTTACTACTTTATGTTTATGTACATATTTTTAGAGAAAGGTGTGCAAGAGAAAGGCGTTTGTTGGTAGTTTTTAATAATTATATATTCCTTAATATTTTTACATAACATACTAACTTAAAAAAAAATTTGAACTACGCTAAATATAGCATTGGATTAAATTTTGTTCATTTCAAAAATTAAAAAAATTAAAAATTAAAATTCTAGGTTAATTTTGGAAAAAACTGAAAACAAATTTAAATTAAAAAAAATAGTCTTTTAAACAAATGAAAAAGAAATAATAGTTATATTATTTTAATTTGCAAAGATACAAAATAATAATTTTTAGTCTTCTTGACAGCAACTTTCGCAAATCTGTCCTCTGTGCTTCCCACAGAATGCTTCTGTACAGCGTATACAGTAGTGAGTTGTCATGCTCCTTTTACTTGATGGACAAAATTTACAAACTGTACGTTTGTTATTTACGGGCTGACGAGTAGTGGGGTCTTTTTCTTTGCGCAGTTGTTGAAAAATCATAGTCTTTATAGGACGTTGAAGAGTCTTAAGTTGGCTTCTACGTTCAAGCCATGGTGTTACTAACTGCTCATTCAGATCTTTCATATATTGTTTTCTCGAAATTGGTTTTTTGTTACCACGTTCAAGTACACTTTTATATATTATCCAAGAATTAATGCAAGCCATGTTAATAATCCCATAAAATATGCATAATGGCCACCTCTTGGTTTTCCTCGAGCATGACATTACGCTGCACATCTGGTCAAAAACGTCCACCCCTCCCTTTGTTTCATTATAATGCTCTATTATTAGGGGTTTGCCAGATGCTGCAATTGTGCGATCATTATGCATGGTTTGCAAAAGGCATACAACCTTATTTTGCTTTGCCTTGTGAGAAACCATGGTAGTACATCCATCAAATAGAAAGCGGGAATCACCCAAGAACCTCCGTTTTGGGTTAAGCATACAGCTAGGAATTTCTGCCTTGTTTTTCCTAAGAGTTCCTAAAATTGTTAATTTGTATGGTTCTTGAGCCATTTTGTTTGCAAGAGGGACACTGCAAAACCAGTTGTCCATGGTCACATTTCTTTGACTTCCATGGTAGGGCTCAGTCAGCTTTGTAACATAATACTGGCTTACAGGAATACCTTTCGGTGTTGAGCCCTTTCCCAAATACGGTTCAGCGTTAACCATATATTTTGTTTCAACATCGCATAATAACACCAGTTTGATGCCATATTTGGAGGGATACTGCTATTTTAAAAATAGCAGTACTCTGTTTATAGTTCAAATACAACAAAAAATAAAACAAAATAAATAAATAGCACGAATTATATACAGTTGTATTTACAAAATATGTAAAAATCCACTAAAAACCATGAAACGATAACGTTTACAAAAAGTACCGTTGTTGGTAATCACTCGTAAATCTTACGACGTAAGGTTCCCAAGCGAATATGGAACTAGCCACGCACACTTTGATACATGCACTGAGGGTGGGAAGGGAAAAGAAGCAATGGGACCCAAGGTCAGTACAGTCCGCCTAAAAACCACTACCCCTCCGCAAAAATAAGAAAGCGCGTCGTAAAAATTACGAGTGATTACCATTCTAGGGTTAAGAAATAAACCATTTATTTTTCAATACTTTTTTTTATGATGTTTAAAAGCAAGCAACATTGTTTCACCGTCATAAGTCCAGCCGGTGTGGTGTTGGGCTGCTGCTCCACGTATGCTTTGATGTTGTCCAGGGATGACTCGTCGAGCAAATATATCTAGTAACGTGCGTTCGATCTTTAGTTCGAGGCACTATAACCGTATGACTCTGCTCATAACAGACAGGTGGAGTGTCAAATTATTTACACGCAATCTGTTTGTTGCAGAGCTAAAATAAATAGTCTGTTTCTTAACACAGGGTCAGTCAATTAAATGACTGAATCATTTAAGAACATAAGAAGTTGAGGTGTAAAAGACACTAATCAGAGTTATCTCCTCTGAAAGTAATGAATTTCATTATACAGCCAGACCCTGTGCTGAACGAAGTGAAGGTGTCATTTGCAGAGTGGAGAATAAGCACATATTATGTGCTTTTCAGAGGGCCCGGCATGCTAATAAGCGTAATTTTCCATTCAGTGAGGAAGATAGTGGTAAACCACCTCACTTCTCGTTTTACTTAGTAAAACCTCTACAGGTTCAAACCGGCCATTTGGCTGATGACCTAAACAACACATAACCGTATGGTACGTACTGTAACTACACAATTTGTGTATTTAAATTTGGTAAGTATGCAATACTGTATGTGTTTTACAGTAAATATGTACTGTATATTGCAGTGTTCAAATATTGTATGTTGAGTAACGCGATTTTATGAATAAATTTTTTCCTGATCCAGAATATACCATATAATTCAGATATCCGGGTAAACCAGGGGTGGATAAACAAGTAGTTCTGTACTTAAGAAAATTTTTATCTTGCATCCAGGAGACTCCAAAGGGAGTATAGGACATGTCAAGGTAAAACTTATAAACTGAAAGTTTATCACCAATGATAAGAATGGAAGGAGTAGTTATTGAAAAGAACTCATCATTGCAACGAGGCGATGCATTTACAATATGAATGAAGTATATTAACATACGTTACGTAATTAACATAAGGTATTAGTAATAAATTCATTTTTAAAGTTTCCTTGATGACTATTTATCTGTTGTACATTTAAGCTATTTTCCATTAATTTCGGGTTATTTCATAACTAGTATGACTTTCTCTTTCGTATTAACTATATATTTGATCTTGCAAAGATTTCAGATTTAATATTTTTGTGACGCACGTAAAACATAATAGGGTTAAGTGTTAAGCGAGGTTCAATGACCCGAATAATTATCATAAATTAAAAAGATAATATCTCAATAGTAATTAATTTTTCCAAACCTGAATTACCATTGCGACCTCAGAGGCAGCTGCAAATTTTTTCTTGCCTTGCAAAAATTATGTTCAAGGTTTTACTCGTGATAATATCTATTCCATTCTTCTTTCCTTCAGGTAGCTGCATTGTTTCTTATCTTAACATTTCATCGACAGAAAATAATCGAATAGCAATAGCGCCCGCGCGGCGCACAAACGCAATTCTATTCTCATAGGGATGTTTTTTAGTGTTGGCCTCTTCAATCATCTCCACTTTTAGCCAACCCATTTCACACCACCACGACGCGATGGGTTGAATGAGCCGGCGAATTAAAATGGGGCGTACAGTGAAACAGCCAACAGTCGAACAGCTGTTTTCAATTGAAGCCAACAATAAAACAGACCGTTGCGTTGGTTCTTTAGTCTCGGACACTATTAGGTTGATGAAGTAAGTACAGTAGAACACTTAATAGAAACTTCAACATACTGGATTTTAACGAGATTTATTGGGAACGGAAAAACTAAATCACGGGACAAGTCACACAAAAGATACATTAAATTACCTTTACAAATCCATATTATAATCTACCTTATGATAATGTAACACTTTAGCTAAGGTCCTTTCTGGATCTGGGTATAATAAATAATAAACGAACTTGTAACGACTTAAAACATTTATTTATTGACACGATTTATAAATTACAATTAATTATTATGTTTAGACTACTAACAAATTACAATTTGATTGCTTGAATTAAATCAATTACAAAACTTAAAGCTTAAAATAAACTCAACAATAAATAATATGCTGCCACTTAAAAATTAAAACAATTATTCACCTGTCCCACAATAGTTTGCTACCACCCGTACACAAACACACTTTTAACTAAATTCAAAACTGGTTTCGTAACGATGCTATTTCGAAACGTCCCGACAGCACTGTTTCCATTCACAATCCAAATACTAACTAACTCACAGTAAAGGCGTTAACTAATTTCATACTTCACGTCTGATAGTTTCTCAAACAATTGAGACCCTTATAACAATTTTCCATTTTACCAGAACATGGTAGAAGGAATAAAAATAAAAGCAAACGGTTTTACTAGCTTCGATTTCTGAGAACACCTATTCAAAACATTTCAACCCATTCCACAATTTAATAATTTAATCAATAACACAACTTCTTACAATAAAAACAATTGATTACCTTAACTATTTCAAGAATATCACTATTATAATGTTACATTAATTTATATTGGTTTAATAGTTATCGAGGTTACCATAGGAACAAGTGAATCTAGCTAAATATGAATCACCATAATTTAGCATCACCATAATCGACAAACACATATTAATGGTAAACACAGTGAAAGAACACTTTTCACCAAGTATTTGAAAAAAAATAGCTTTTACGCTAATCTGGACAATTGTGTTTTTTGTAATGAGATGTGATTAGTTCGGATTACGCAGTTATATTAATTATGTCCAAAGAAAATTGATTAATGGGTTCTTTGGTATTGAAATTTAATTTTACAAATAACGTTATGAAAGTTTTGCAGGTCTAAGTTTATCGATATTAAGCCTAATGTTCGAGGCCGTATAGAATTTAATTGAACAGCCTTCGAACAATTTATAAATTGAATTTCAAAAAGCATAAACCTTGTTCGTTTTATCTGATAAAATGTATTTAGCAACTGATAGAGGATTTTTTTATTTTCCTTGCAACAGTATGCATCTATCATTGTATCATTTAGTGCCAGGGTTACTTAAGTATTCAAATGGTTTTTTATTTTGCCCTTCTTTATACCTTATTGTATTTGTATTTGTTCACCCATTCGGTTAATTAGATAAAATTCATTTCTATACCACCTGTAGCCTATTTTTTACAGGGATATCTAAAAGATACCACTAAAATTTTGTTAATGTGGGGCGATTTTAGACATACCTGGAAACTCGTTTTGCGGAATATACACTCTCAGAACTCTTTCACTGTGAGCAATCCTCCTTTCATTTCCATCGTCCATCCTCATTTTTGTTTTCGTGGAAGCCGTAAAATCAATAATCTGTAGATTGTTCTTGAATCGATCCAACATTTGTAATTCATCTAATTTTTTTAAAGTCCTTACTGACATTATTAAACTAATGCGACATCGTAGGTCTTTCTTAGTACTCTTAAAATTTACCTTGTCAACCATTATAATTTATTGTATGCAGGTGTCCATTAAATATTAATCTCGCTTTCTCATGTTCCCATTTAATCTGAGTTCTCTTGGGAATTCTTTTGGAAAATAGAGCTTACTCTTCCAATACAATATGTATGAAAATGGAAAAACAAGTAATAAAAATATTGGTCTTTTATTAAATAAGCACAAAAAAGTACGTGTTTAGACTAGTAATTATACAAATCGAGTTCCTCGTAAGTTCATTGTTAGAAAAAAGTAATTTGATCAAGTTAAGGGATTTCAGTACTTGGGAAACACCTTAAACCACAAAAACGTAATGAGAGACTTCATACGAGAACTAATTTAAGTTCAAATTAGAGCCTATTTTATCAATATAAAATGTTATTTAATAAATTAATTAACAAGTAGAAACATAAAAATGAAAGTATGCATGTATTTTGTGCGACCAGTTGCCACCTAAGCTGTGAAACGTGTAGCCTACTTTGTCAGAAACAAAGAGATTTCTGGAGCGGTAAGAGAAGGAAATGACTGGAGAGTACTTAAAAAATAAGAACCGAACTATATTTTTGAGGGCATAGGTATAGTTTGATTCATAAATGTCCAAAACTTGAGGTGATTAGAGCACATTGACAAAATGGAGTGAAACAGTAATGTTTAAAGTGATATGGAAAGAAAGACTGTACAGACGAAGAAAAGAGACGCGTCCTAGGGAAAAGTAGATGAATGTAAAAGATTATTTTATTTTGCTGGGTGTGAGAGAATGGAGGACGTAAGGAACTAGCAGAGTAGAATGGAAAACAACTATGAAGAAAGCCCAGGCCCACCAAGGGCTGTAGAGCTACAAGATGATAATGAGAGTTTTTCTCCTCCTCGTAATTCTTACTCCCTGTTTATTAACTTCCCACAAGTCTTCCCGGTTATTCTAAGGCATGCACACGTTTACTTTGTTCACTCGTGTATATCAGTTAAAATAATTAAAAATAGATTTTCTATAGTTCATGAGTTTTATTCAACAAGACTTACGCACTAATTGAACGATTAGAAACAACACAATCCTAACATACGCAATTAAAAATATCAAATAACATAATTGCATACACGAGGTGTGACGTAACGATACAACGAGACTGACGTTGTAAAAAAATTTATTTTTATTTTATACATTATCACTTATTGTCACCTTCAATATACACTCCTTCTCTATCCCTACAACGCTCCATGCGAATTTTCCATTGTTGGAAACAGTGCTGGAAGTCAGCTTCTGTCAGCTCCTTCAGGACACGTACCACTCAAAAGTTTTTGAAATGAAGCTCGCAAAAATGTTTGTACTGACACTTTTTACGCGATTGAAAATGACCCAAATTTTTTGGAAACGATAATAACATGTGGTGAAACGTGGTTATTTACTTATGATCTGGAAACGAAGCGCCAATCCATGCACTGGAAGAGCTGAACTTCACCGAGAGCCAAAAAAGCTCGAATGAGCAAGTCAAAATTTAAAGCAATGATGATTGTATTTTTGATATCCATGGGATTGTGTACCTTCACTGGGTTCCTGAAGGCCAAACAATTAATCAATATTACTACGTTGAGGTACCTTGAAGTACTTTCTTAACTAAGTCACAGAGTAAGGAAGGCCCCAAAATGTGTTTCAGCACATGTTATTATCGTTTCCAAAAAATTTGGATCATTTTCAATCGCGTAAAAAGTGTCAGTATAAACATTTTTGCGAGCTTCATTTCAAAAATTTTTGAGTGGTACGTGTCCTGAAGGAGCTGACAGAAGATGACTTCCAGCACTGTTTCCAACAATTGAAAATTCACATGGAGCGTTGTAGGAATAGAGAAGGAGTGTATATTGAAGGTGACAATAGGTGATTATGTATAAAATTAAAATTAAATTTTTTACAACGTCAGTCTCGTTATTTAATAGCCACACCTCGTATAAGAGTATAAATGAAAAAATAAAACCAAAATAATTTTGAATTATTGTCATTGCTTTTTTTAAATAAAAAATAATGAAATGAATTAAAAAATTAACACGAAAACAAATTACTTAGCAATGATGGAGCAAAATTTAAATGAAATATAATTGCTATTTACTGAACATTAAGCTAATCGTTTTTCTTAACTGTATTTGTATCATAAAATTGTAATTGTATTTGTAGTCGTAATAAAAAATTGACAGTTTATCATGAAAATGAAAGAGTTCAGTGTTTGTGGTGCTAAGTAGAATCCCGGTTAACCGAATCCGAGTTGTCCAAAACGACCGAAAATCAATAAACTTCTGTTGCACGTAATTTACATAAACAAACTGAAAATAAAGTGCACATAAAATTGTGTTACAATAATTATACTTCACTTTTCGCTAGCTTTTGCTTTTATAGTGTACAATTTCTAGGCCTAAATAGTGTGTGTTTTGTTTATTTTAACCAAAATATTGTGTAAATGTAAACGCGTTGTTTTGACTATCGTTAAAAATTAATAGAAAAGGGTGAATTTCTGCGCACTATTTCCGCGGATCTTAAAACTTAGTAATCTAATATAAAATAAAGTATGCACGTAAATAAATTAAAAGTATGCAAATCGGTTTATTATGAACAAAAATACTACCTTACCTACTAAGAAAATCTTCACTTATAATGTGATATGTGTATATGAGATATGTAATCCGTAGCCCTAAAAATATTCAACCACATATGGCAAGAAAAAGTTTTTAATAAATTAATCTTTCATTCCTTGTTACTTCTATATTATTTGTTAATCCGAGTAATCCGAAAACATCTGTCATCCGAAAAAGGTTCGCCCCAATTATTTTGGATAACCGGTATTCAACTTTGTCAAAAATACAATTTAGAAAAAAATTCCATTTAAGTTCTAAGGATCCAATTTTTTGTGAATTATTGTTTTGTTTTTTACTTTCTCTTGCCTACATGAATATATAGGAAGGAAAGTATTGTTTTCATGTCGTTTTTTTGAAATCAACTTTTCACCGGATCTACACGTTTTCAGACCCCCTGAAGCCAAAAAACATGTTTTTAGCGATTGGTCTGTGTGTGTGTGTGGTGTGTGTGTGTGTGTGTGTGTGGTGTGTGTGTGGTGTGTGTGTGTGTGTGTGCGTGTGCGTGTGTGTGTGTGTGAACAGAATATCTCAATAACGGAAGATCGTACGAACTTGAAACTTAAGTAAGATACAACTACCGGACCCGACACGAACATTTTCATCAAAATCGGTCAACTGGAAGTAGTAGTTTATTTGTGTAATTTTTCACTTTTTGCGATTTTCTCAATAACGGGTCCTACGATTTTTTTAAAATCATTTTTATACATGTGTAATAAAATTTATGTGTAATAATTTATAATAAATTTGTGTGTAATAAAATTTATAGAAAATTTAAAGTCCTACAACTTTTATATGAAACATTTTTTTTAAAGATTTCAGTCATAGTATGCATTTTACGATAAAAGTGTATATAATTAAATTTATAGGAAATTAAAAGATCTACAACTTTTATTTAAAGCATTTTTCTCTACAGAGCCTAGTTTAGCGTGAAAGAATGATTTTCCGTATTTTTAAGCCAAACTGAGGTTGATTTTCATATTGCGTCTTTCACTCATGATTAAAATTAGGTTATGTTTATTGAGGTTAGTGGTTTGTTTATTTCTAATGTTTTATTAGTAATGTTAAGATTATTGTTAATTATTTGCATTGGCAAGAGAAAGTTGTGTGAGTGTTTCACACCAGATTTTTAAATTACATGTATATTTCATCGCCCAAGATTTCTAGATTATTAAGCATTCAATATGAGTTGCTTTATTACCACAGACAATGTAAAAACCAATTTACAAACAATAGGAATATGAATCGTAGCCACAAGGAAATACAACTTTATTTACCAGTTTAAACTGTTAACTAAACGTTTCAATGGTTTTTTTAATTTACCTAACAGAAAGTTTGTAAATATATTACTTTAATTTTCATTGTCTATTTGTATAGTTCAAAGAATTCGCTAATGCTCCGGTAATACATCGAAATCTTAAAAAAATCGATTTTTCACACGTTTTCGTGAGAAAAAAACAGAAAATCGCTAATTACCGCTAAACTAAGCGTTATACAAAAAAAAGTTTCATACAAAAGTTGTAGGATTTTAAATTCTTTATAAATTTTATTACACATAAATTCATTATAAATTATTACACATAAATTTTATTATGTGTTTACAAAACTAGTTGGCAAGTGTGCAGATTTTCTAGTAAGTATTGCAATAAATCTTACAAAGTTCCAGAATGAAAAAAAATCTGGTGTGAAACTCACAAAAAACGTTCTCATGACAATGTATAAAATTTTAAAAATAAACCTTTTTTTAACCACGAGTACCTAAACAATGTTAAATGAAAAACAAACATAACCAAATTTTAATTATGACTGAGTAACGCCAAATGAAAATCAACCTGTTTTGGACTTACAAATACGGAAAATCACTAACTGGCGCTTAATTAACTGACGCACTGTTGAAAAAAATCTTATAAAATAAAAGCTTTTGATTTTTACTTTCTCTTGCCTATATGAATATAGGAAGGAAAGTATTGTTTTCATGTCGATTTTTGGAAATCGAATTTTCACCGGATCTACACGTTTTCAGACTAATATTTTTGTAATTTTGAAAAATCGACTTTGTAATGCGGGGGGGGGGGTTGGCGCTACTATTCATGTTGCTAGTTTCTGGCGTGACATTCTGTCGGACTGTCTACCAGAATTGACAAACTGCATTGTCAATTCAGGTAGACAGTCAGTTCCAGGCAACATGGGCTGATAGTTTTACGCTGAATAAAACGATGCTTTGCCCGTGCCGAACGGTGGAGCGGTTACCGAGATAGCAAGGGTTCAGAATATTGTTAATAAATCAAAATTTAAATAACGTACGATTTTGAAATTTTGTACACGTTGTAAGAAAATAATTGTCTATGTTGTGTTAAAATTTCAAACTTTTCGCTCACATAATTATTGAGTTACATCTCTCTAAACGCATGAAATTTGTTGCGGTGGCAAAAAACCCGGGTCTTTTTGTCTTCCAGCTTCAATATGACATTTTTTATACAACATTAAAAATATAGGTTTATTTATGGATCAACGCAGAATAAAATGAACTAAATTTTGATGTAAAGTAAGTTGAAATCCGACTCATAGTTTTGGAGATGCAAGGGTTCAAACTAGGGTGTCTATGGTTATGAAACCGATAGTAGTAGATCTGTACTACAGTTAAAATGCACAAGAGCACCAAAAGTCTTGGGCGCGGGCTTAAGTCAAATTGACCACTTTGTCTCGGTGTACTTTATAAGAAAAAACAATTAAAAATAATTTCCTTCAAAATGAGTCACGTCAGAAATTTATGAATAGAAATATTATAAATAGTATTTTAGTAACGAAATCACATGTTACCGTTCTTACCGTTATCATGTGACATGCAATTTATTAAGTACAGTTTTTGACAAAAATACATGTAGGTTAAATATTACTCATTGTTTTTATGAATTATTACTTTGCTTTAACAGTACATTAGTCGATTATGACGTCAGTCAAAGAATAATGGCATTACAAACGTTGTGGGTTCTCACATTTTCATTGAAAAAGCAGTGGCTTATCAAGTGTTTTGTATGTACAGACTGTGGCGCTTATTGCATTCACTGGTTAATGTAATCAGCTGCTAATTATGATAATATTCAATATAACGAATTTAATCATAATATGATTAATGAGATATATATATAATTAAATTCATACTATATTTATTATATAGTACCTTTAATTATCTTTATTACCTTTAATTATCTTTCATGCTTAGAAGTAATTGTTTTTTACTTTCTCTTGCTTATATGAATATATAGGAAAGAAAGTATTGTTTTCATGTCGATTTTTCGAAATCGAGTTTTCACCGTATCTACACGTTTTCAGACCCCCTGAACCCAAAAAACATGTTTTTAACGATTGGTTTGTGTGTGTGTGTGTGTGTGTGTGTGTGTATGTGTATGTGTATACAAAATATCTCAAGAACGGAACATCGTATGAACTTGAAACTTGAAACTTAAGTTACATACCACTACTGAACCCGACACGAATATTTTCATCAAAATCGGTCAACCGGAAGTAGTAGTTTATTCGTGTAATTTTCCACTTTTTGCGATTTTCTCAAAAACTGGTCCTACGATTTTTTTTTAAATCACCTGGTTTACTGAATTTTTTATGCTCTACAAGATAGGGTAGGCGCCATGTTTTCTGAAATTCTTGTTAAGGCTGTTTTCACGTAAAAAAATTGTATTTTTAAGATTGCGGCTTTATTATGCATTTTACCGCAAAAATGTATATGATTAAAGTTGTAGAGAATTTAAAATTCTACAACTTTTATTACAAACATTGTTTAGTATAACGCTTAGTTTAGCGGTAAATAGCAATTTTATGTTTTTTCCCCACGAAAACGTGTGAAAAATCTATTTTTTTAAGATTGCGGCCTTAGTATGCATTTTACGACAAAAGTGTACATATTAAAATTTATAGGAAATTGAACGATCTACAACTTTTATTTATAGCATTTTTTCGTTCAGTGCTTAGTTTTGCGTGAAAGAGCGATTTTCCGTATTTTAAAGCCAAACAGGTTCATTTGCATTTTACGTCTTTCATAAATATGATTAAAATTAGATTATGTTTATTGAGGTTAGTTTTTTGTTTATATCATATATTTTTTATTACTAATGTTAGGTTTATTGTTAATTATTTGCATTGGCAAGAGAAAGTTGTGTGAGTGTTTCACACCAGATTTTTTTGTTTTAATTCTACGTTTTGACTCCACCGCTTTATGTTCATGGCTGTTCAAAAATGTACTGTAAAACCGCGAATGCAATATGTCATAGATTCTAATGCACAGCGTGGTTTTTTTATATCTTAGGTTAAAAAAAATCAGATTAATTTAATTAATTAAATTTATTGGTTTTTTTTGTTTTTTTTTTTAGTTTACGCCCACATTGGAGCACTTTAATCAGCCTGCATTAATTTTAGTCTTTGAAGGATGAGCTCTATATTTTGTATGTAGCATCCTCTTTCGCTCCCAAAATTTCTTCATTCTCTCCACTCTGGCCGCCCTTTGTTCGTCACTCAAGGTGTATGGTTTTCGTACGAAGGTTTTCAATTTAAGTCGTGTGGCTGTATTCCTCAAAATTCTCTACTCATCTTTGTTCTCAATCTGCTCCATTGTTATGCCCAACTCCTCTAAATCCTCCTGGATCTCCCTGAACCAGTTGTTCTTGGTCTTTGTGTTTCAAAAGTAGTCGTATAATTGTTTTGTGAGTCGAGTTTCTGGTAATCTTGATATGTGGCTGAAGAAGGCTATTCTCCTTTTCCGCATTGTATCCACTATTGATTCGCTCTCTTTATAAACTACTTCATTAGGTAGAATCCACCACTGTCCATCCTTTTGGTGCTTTTTGTTGATAATTGTTCTTATGATTCTCCTGTCCGCCTTTTGTAGTTTATCCGTTGTTGACTTGATGTTTAAGTTGAATAGTGTTTCGGAGGCATAGGTTGCTTCTGGTTTAACAACAGTGTAATAATGTTTGAATTTGGTGTTTATTGAGAGGGATTTCTTCTTGTAGATTGCCCAGGTGATCCGTTGTGCTTGTTTCAGCTTAGTTGTTCTGTTTTCTATTGCTGCTTTCTCACTTAGGTTCCAAGTAAGGATCTCGCCAAGATACTTGAACTTACTTACAATTTTCACTTGTCTGCTGTCATCCAATTTAATGGTCGAAGCTTCCGTTTGGAAGGATGGCATTATTTCCGTTTTTTCGAATTCATGCCGCAATCTTAAAAAAAAACAATATTTACCGATTTCAATTATAAAATAAGGAAAATAACTAACTGATACTAAACTAAGCATTGTAGAAAAAATATTTGAAATGAAAGTTGTAGCTTTTTAATTTACTATGTCTTATGTATACTTTTATCGTAAATTTCATAATACGGACGCTTAAATTTTAAAAAGGAATCTTTAAGAAATCAATTTTTACTACGAAAGCACAGCCCCCCGCGAATTTCAGCAGACATGCCCCTTACCCTATCTTGTAGAACACAAAAATGTAAAGGTTTTTTTGAATATCATAAGACACGTTTTTGAGAAAATCGCAAAAAAGTGAAAAATTCACTAGTAAATTATTACTTCCGGTTGACCGATTTTGATGAAAAGTTTTCTGTTAAGACCCTTAATGATACCTAAGTTAATGTACAAGTTTCAACGTCATCCGGTATTCTGTTTTTCAAATACTTTGTTCACACACACGCGTGCGCGCGCGCACACACACACACACACACACACATACCAATCTGTAAGAGCATGTTTTTGGTTCAGAGGAGGCCGAAAACGTGTATTTTCGGTGAAAATTCGATTTCAAAAAATCGGGGTTAAAAAAATATTTTCTATCTTTATATACTCATATAGGGCAAGAGAAAGTATAAGTCAAGTAGCATTATTCTCAAGTATTTTCATGTAGGCCTACTGAAGCATCTCTATTTTATAACAATTGTTTACAGATGCGTAAATTTAGTATTGCCAATAACAGGTAGTTGAAGTCTTAAACTTTTTTTACACTTGATCTGCCAGTTGCACGGCTACAAAAAGTAGTTCTGTTTCTTATCACGA
Source organism: Catonia carolina (assembly GCA_035578175.1). Classification (NCBI taxonomy): domain Eukaryota; kingdom Metazoa; phylum Arthropoda; class Insecta; order Hemiptera; family Achilidae; genus Catonia; species Catonia carolina. Next base: position 52,993,455 of record JAQMRL010000007.1, read on the forward strand.
GAGCAGCCAATTTTCGACTAACACATTTAAGAACAGAAGCGGTACAGGTGTAAGAAACACTTGCCAGAGTTTTCTCCTCTGAGAGTGTATGATTATACAGCCAGACCCTGTGGTGAAGAAAGTGAAGGTGACATTTGCAAGGTGGAAACTAGTAGATTTTGAGAAGGCCTGTCATGCTGATTAAAACACTTTTCCACTCATTTAGACGGCCATAAACAAAACAAAATGGTAAACCATTTCACTATTCAGTTTATATAAGAAAACTTTGTAATGTTGAAACTAGCCTAAAGGCTAATGATCTAAAAAATGAAATTAATTGTATCGAGAATATAACATAACATCTCATTATTTAAAGATGCTGAAGTCACGAGATTACCTTTTGCATATGTATGGGCTGTTAGGAAGGGAAGTGAAATATCTGTAGTGCTGCCAACCTCAATAGTGAGACACTACTCGTACATTTCGCTACCGTGCAGTTTTTAGATACATTTTTGTGGTTTATTCCAAGAAAATGTTTTCTTCTTAAACCTTATAAGATATAAATATGACCTCTAATATTGCCTATAGCTTAATTACATGACTAGAAATGTTTGATTTACAGTAATTACGAATGAATCGCCTTCTTTAGGCCTAGTATTGCTGTCATCGGCGTTTTAATATTATCAGTCTCTCTAGTATCTACCTAACCGTTTTATTTTTTCACCAGGTGTCAACAAAACTGTAAAAAGAATAGCTTCTTTACGTCCTTGATTTCCTTCTTTATTTTTTCGAATTGTGCAAAGAGAAACATCACAGTACTTAGCCGCTCGCTCACGGCTTTTGTTGAGAGGCACGGATAGGCATTTTTGTTAAGCTTCAACTTCACAACATTTTATTCCATTGCGTTCAGCACTGTAAATAGTTCGACCAAGTTTTCGAGAAACCGACATTTGTGTATATGGCAACAAACAGTTATATTCGTACAGTTAACCTACAAAACGTTCCGTGAGCTTATAAGAGCTTCATAATAAAAAGGCAGTTTTCTTTGTTTTTCCAAAAAGTATGATTTTTAACGTACCTTTCAGGTGTCTGTTTGTGTCGAGTGTTGGCTACCATCATACCAATTTCACTCTCTTACACCACGGAATAGATCTTGTGCGCTTTTTCCAAATCAAATTCTCAGATTTTGAAGCCACAACACCTTTCTTCTGCCAGGTTCTCTTCTTCGCTAAATTTCACCCTACAGAATATCTTGAAGAAACAAATAACCCGGATTCATTCCTCATGAAATGTCCTAAGTACTGGAGCTTTCTACACTTCATTCTCCTAAGGACCTTTAGATTTATTTTGCGAGTATACAGTCCAAGTAAACATGAGCGTCTAAAGCCGTCGTTATGATATAACAGATGGCATTAATATTTGACCCTTTTATTAACTACGCATCTTCATTTGAGCATGCGTAAGTGTTTTAATATACACTTCATTAACTTTAACAATGTAGCATCTAGCCATCAATACTTAACTAAAAATAGTAAATGATCACACAGATAGATGTAGATCAAGCCTTTTTAATAATAGTTAGAGATGTACTAATCACAACGATCCATACATTTGCAGTCCAATTAAAGTACCAATTTATTTGGCTATATTTTTATTGCTTCATTTTAATAGACAAAATATGGTTAATTGTATGAATTGTTATTCAGGGCACAATATTGATCATGTTAAATAGAAATTAATTGATGTCAATTCATTATTTCAGATGTTATTTTTTTCAGCTTGAGGTTACATATTACACCATTAACTGTAATGGTAAACCGTGCTAGTTTTCTCGCTAACCTCCAAGCAGTTCTATATTTAACTGTCGAAATTTACAACCTATTAATAATTGTGTGTACATAAGTAGTTTCACAAACCTGACTTTCAGAAACTCGACATTCCGTATAACTTTACACAGTGGAAGGATTGTTTTTGTATCCGATTGTTTTTCATATTAACAGGTTGACTCCCATGAGAAACTTATACGTTTCTCACCAGATCTGTAAAATTTATTTTTGAGAGACTGATCCGTCTCTCATGTAATAGTGTTTTAATAGAATCGTGAGACGGATTGGATGCTCGTTTGCATTGAATCATATACTGAGCTGTTAGAAATGAGTTCAAAAAACATTTCCCTAGTCATGGTTCGTGATTTACTCGATCCGATCGAGTCAAAAATAGTTGGTGAACTTGACAGCTTATTATTGCCATTACCAATATTGCTATCATTACCAATATTATGTAATCATAATATTGACTATTATTATAGTTTATTATTGCTTTATTATAGATGTTTTAATAATATTGTGACACTTATCGCTAAGGTCCGTTTCGGGATCTAGGTAATTAAATAATTAATACACTAAAGTTTACAATTACAAATATTTATTACAACTAAAATATTTACAAAATAAATAATAAACTAATCATAATGGAGTAATACAATAAATAACTTAAATAATTTACTAGTACTACTTACAAATAATTATACCAAAGCACATACACAAAAACTGAATATAATGCACATACACAAGATAATATAACAATAGTTAACCACTACAATGCTCGGATACGTAACCTGTACTACGAACCGTTAACCACTCAATAAACACTCGTCAAAGATCAAACGGATACTAACTCCTGACCGCACTCGAGGCTCTATTTATATGGGTGAATCAAAGAATCCTCTCGAAAAACAACGAAATTCGATACAAAAGTCCTTTCTGGAGAAGTCTTATTAAATGTAAACAAGTAAATAGATCTATTGTAAATAGAATAAAAGGTGTTACAGGTAATCAACCGACCTTTCATAAATAGTTATACAACAAAGACCCTACCTTATCATACACAATAGCGCGGCCCTTTTTAAACAACCTTTTATAAATAGGTATCCCTTTTGTAGCTAACCCTATTGTTACTTTTTCACTCTATTATCTACTCTTTACAATTTTATGAATGAAGTACTAGAAATTTCACGAACCGTATCCTTCTTCGATATTGTCACAATATTATATAATGAAAATCATTTTATCTCTTATTTTTTTTATCGTTTTCATATTACAATATTTTTTGCATTATAAAAGTTGACTCTGATCGCTGCCTCTATGTAGATAACACTAGTACTCAAGTTTACAACTTACCGAACAACTGCTTGATAGAGAAACGCATCATCAATATTTATGTAGTTTTATTGAAAAATAGTCCAAAGTAAATTATTTATAAAATATAGGTATATAATATTTTATAGACATACAAGTAAAATTTCAGTGAGACACACATCATTCTTTCACAGGATTTTTGATTTTTTTTACTCTTGAGTACCTGATCAGTCTCTCACCTAAAACAACAGCGCCAAAAAATTAAGCCTTAAAGAACTCTAGACTTGAAAGAAAATTCATTAAAAAAGCAAAGAAACCATAAATTAAGTATGGCTTTTCTAACCAAAATTGCAAAAGTTGACTTGGGAGTCAACCTGTTAAAGCAAATGCAGACGATGGAGGCTGATGAAATCAGCGAAGAAGAAATAACCTGAATGGGAATCGAAAATTTCTGAATTGGTAGACGGCGAGATAGTAGGTAGGGATTTGAACATTACCAAGCAGAAAAAACCAAAGGAAATTTGTTAAAATAGTAAAAACATCTGGTGTGAAACATTCACACTACTTCTTCTGCCAATGCAAATAATTAACAATAAACCTAACATTAGTAATAAAACATTAGAAATAAACAAAAAAAAACCTCAATAAACATAACCTAATTTTAATCATGAGTGAAAGACGCTAAATGAAAATCAACCTCAGTTTGGCTTAAAAATAACGAAAATCACTCTTTCACGCTAAACTAGGCTCTAAAAATGTCCGAAAATGTTCTGCATAAGAAGGGGCAGACCGGACATTGGCTTGGAGTAGTCAAAAGATATTGTGCAAAAACCTTGACCACAGGACAGTTATTTCTATTATACATTGTATAAAATAGAATAGATAGATAAAAGAACTAACCTTACACCAAACGAATAAAATAAAAGATGACTTAATTTTACCAATCACCAATAATTATTATTTCTAAAATTTAAAAATTGCGTAATTCTATTTACAGTCAATGCTACTCAGGAAGCTCTAAGCTTCCAACAGTGAAAATTTTTTGAAATCTGTTGGTAGTTTCTGAGATTACCTCGTACGAAACAACAAACGTTATCTTTTTTATAATGTTAGTATATTGCTTGTAAGAAATCTATATTAATTATTTAAGTTTTAATGGAAATGAACGAAGTCTCTTCCCATTCTAGGTTGCCGACAAATGAAGATTTATTTATGACTAGCAACCCCCGCTCGCTTCGCTTCACAGCAGCTAATGTAGGCCTCATTAAACTATTTTAAAACCTTTCTATATACAATAATTGTGGTTTTTTTGCCCTATTGTAGCAAAATAAATTGTTTTTCTGCACTTCCAGCTCTAGAAAGTTTGACAAAGTTGTCAATGAGTGAAGGAAGCACTCATGTCTCAAATCGATGCCCACCGTCTTAAATGTTTGTCCCTGCGATTTAACAGAATTGAATAGAATGCATAGAAGAATACCGATGGAAAAGAAAGAGACAATTGATATATGGCTGAGATAAGAAACAGTATTACGTGGGTGCGATACGCAGAGTAATTGGAAATATATGACTCATTCACTACCTGTCGAATGAAAACAAATATGAAATACAGTACAAAAATAAAAATTTTGAATATTTCCGAATTTTTAATGTTTTTGGAATCGATTCTTATTCTTCACGTTTTTCTATGAAATAAATAAAAGTTGAATCGTGCTTCTAGCCCAAAAAATACACCATCCAGAGGACTTAGAAAAAATAAAAGTGCTATGCACCCGATAAACTAAAACACGCGATATCGTCACAGTTTAAGTAGCTTAACTCACTTAATTAAAGTTACCTTAAAATTGAAAAATAGCCTATATTGATCAGGAATCTCTAAGCTATGCAAAAATGAAAGATTTTTAAAATCAGTTCAGTAGTTTCTGAGAATACCTCATACAAACAAACAAACAAACTAACAAACAAGCAAACAAACAAACAAACAGACGTTTCTTCTTTATTATATTAGTATAGAGTATAGATGTTAAGCTAGAAAGCCAATCTGATGGTACAGGAAAGTAATTGTATTTACAATTCTTTGAAATTGGTAATAATTTAAAACACGGACACTAATGGACCGATCTATAGAAAGCAAATCGGCAGGTTAATCAGGTTTATGATTACTTAAATGATTGAAAATACTGAACGGGGAAATTTGTACGATATAATACTGCATAAATTATTGACCAGATGTCTTTCTAGGAAATTCCCCTAGCATCGTCAAAGACATTAACCCGTGTTAGTATGATGTACTAATGTCAGAGATTCATGTTATGGTAACAGGAAAATTGTAGTTTTATTTGATTTATTCTAAAGTAAACAGGTATTAACTTATCTTTAAAGAGTAACAATTTTATAAATGGCTCGGCACATTATAATAATCTTTTCACTAATCTTTAAGGATTTCCACATTTTACACATTGACCGATTATGATGTACAACAGTTATTTAATGCAGATTGTTGACCACATGAAATTATAAAGCCCCTCATCCACATTTGAACTTGGCCGAGCATGTTGGGATCAAGCGGCTAGTGCAACTTAACCGACAGTGGATGCGTTCTCTCCCAACTATCTAAACGGATTTGTTAGGTTCGGCGCTCGGCTCGACGGGAAGCCCCAACTGGGGCCGCTCGCCTGATATGTTGGGACGTGGATTACCAAACACAGCTTCAGTCTCTTAATTGCAGTGTTGTACAGTACTGTACCTGTTATGTTAATCATTTCAAAGTGACTTTTAAAAATAATAAAAAGCTCTAGAGTGAGTTTATAGGACTGTATAGGGACCACCTTGTGTTATGGGATATAAAAAGTAAAATCGATTGTAACAAGTAGCACATTCAAAAAGAAAAGTTATATTGTACTGGTGGAAAAAGCAAAAGAGTTTTTTTGGATTCTGATGAAAAGTTCGTGAAAGAAAAAACTCAATCTCATCGAGCTTTCTTCCGAAGAGAGTTTAAACAGTATAAATCTTGAAAAAGTGGCCTACCCTTTGGTAATACGACTTAATGAGTCAGCAGGTAATACGACTTACATTACTGAGTCAGCAGAAAAGGTGTAAAATTTTATGTCTCATTTGTGGCACGTTCTTACAATTAAGACATATGGCTTAATTTATTTCGGTCTTAAAGCCATTTATTAACCCCCACGCATGGAGGTTTGGAATTTCGGACAATCCGAACTGGTTTCTAATTTTTAACATCCTTTTTACGTATAATACGTGTTTTAAAATAAAAACTAAGTGCTTTAAACCCGCGAATATAATGCACCATCGATTCTAACACGCAGCGTAGTTTTTCATCTCTGAAATTTAAAAATCGCTTTATTGAAATTTTTAGGAATGGAACAAATGTTTAAAATGGAATTGAGTTTTAAAATTGTTGAATATAGGAAAATAACGACAAAAATAAAAGTGTGAGTAAGAATTTAATAGAAATAAAACTAATTTCAAACTTTTTATTTTGTAAACTGTAGAACTAAAAAAAAGAAGTAGTATTTCCATACCAGCTGACCGTTTCATTTTACTAACAGTCATCTGAGATTTCAGAAAAATATGAGTCAACACTACTACATCCACTTCTAACATTTGATGATCTTTTTAAGGATTTTCAAGTACTGGACATACGACAGCTTTATGTACGAGAAGTTCTCAGGCATTTAAAAGCACAAACATCTTCCCTTCAACAACTCATCGCTACAATACCCAAAACAGGCACTTGGTTGCACTCCACAGAGCTTCCACCAAATTATACCAAAGACAATCGAGTTTTAACTCCTAAACTATTAAATCTATACCTACTGATATCAGAATTCTACCGAGCATCATAAAGTTTAAAAAGGTAGTCAATCTGTAGTTGCTTAGCCAAGATAAATACAAGACCCACCGGATACTGACCCCTTCTAATCCTTAACTGCTTCACTTATTTTAATTTTGAGCCATAAAACCGATTTCTGCCCTAACCGGAAGCACTCGTCACGTACACTCTAAAATATGGCTGTGCCATAGTTGGGTAAGTTAAAAGATTTAGTTTTTAAATTTCCGGTTACATAATACCCTTAATAAACCCTCCTTCGAAGCTAGCAATAAAGCCGCGGGATAAAAATTAATTTTTAATTAGGCCTACATGTTTTATAAGGAGGTAATCGTTTTTTATAAATTTAAAAATTAAATTAAATTATTAATTACGTTGTAATGTTTTTACTCGTTATTTATTTTTGCGGTATACTTTATTGTTATATATATTTCTTTAGCATGTTTGTATTGAGTCAATGTTATCGGTAACAAGCAAACAGGTTTTTTTTTCTTCAGTAAATGAGATACTTCGTGGAAGTATTAAAACTTCGTGTCTGGTTCGTCTCATTATTTGTGCTAGTTTTTTCGTCGGTCAATCTTTACTAACGCTACTACATCGTTCTATCATTTTTTATTTATTTTTTGTTCTTTCATTCGTTTTTGTTTCATTTGACTGGTTAAGATTTATAGAAATCAGCTGTTATTTCTGAAGAAATATATCTTAAAAATTAATCGAATAACCTACACTACATTTTACTTTTTACCTTCGTGAGTTCCATCATGAAATATGAAATTATAAAGTAAAAAGTCTGGTGTGAGTCACTCACATGACTTTATCTTGACAATGTGTTGTTTAGGTCAACAGCCGAAAGGCTGGTTTAAACCTCTAGAGGTTTTACTAAGTTAAAACGAGGAGTGAAATGGTTTACTATTGCGTTCCTCACTGAGTTGAAAGCGTATGCTTATTAGCACGACAGGCCCTCCGAAAAGCACCCACTTTCCACCCTGCAAGTGACACATTCACTTCATTCACCACAGGGTCTGTCTATGTAGTGAAATTCATTACTCTCAGAGAAGATAACTCTGACTAGTGTCTTACACCTCTACCTCTTCTCTTCGTAAATAGTTCAGTCAAATAACTGGCCGATCATATGATAAGAAACCGAACTATTTTTGTAGCCCTGGGACCAACAGATCAAGTGCAATTGATTTAACACTCCACCTACCCGTTATGGGCACTTGACAATGTAAATATTTAAAAACATAATTTAATTTTAATCATTAGAGAATGACGCTAAATGAGATATAACGCTGAATGACAAATGAATGACGCTGAATAAGGGGGAGGGTATTTGATGAGAAAAATACGGAAATCTTATTGACGCTAAACTAAGCTGTAGGCTATAGAAAAAATTATTGAATTAAAAATTAACGGTTTTATAATTTTCAATAACTTTCATAACAAATACTGTGACACTTATCGCTAAGGTCCGTTTCGGGATCTAGGTTATTAAATAATTAATACACTAAAGTTTACAATTACAAATATTTATTACACTAAAAGATTTACAAAATAAGTAATTAAATTAATTTTCATGAATAATACAATAAATGTCTTAATAATTTACTTAAAATAAATAATAAACAATCAATAACTTATATAATTTACTTAGCACTACTTACAATCAATTTTATAGAATACACATACAAAATGAAAACTGAAAACACAAAACTGAATTTAATACAGATACACAATAACTTTACACGATACACACACATACAAAGTCAGTATAACAATACCTCGGAACCGTTAACCTGAAATAACGCCTGACAGTCACTCGTCAAAGATCAAACGAATACTAACTACTGACCGCGCTCGGGGTCTATTTATATAGAGGGGGTTCAAAGAGACTTCTCGAACGACACAGAGATTCGATCAATAATCTTTTTTATTAGTTCTCGAAAAGTCATAACTGATAAACTGTTAAGTCGCATGCGATTACTGCATGCAGTAATCGATGATCACACAAACAAAACCGCACCTTAAGTTATTTTATTCACGTAAACACACAGGCGCGCGCGCACACACAAACCGATCAGTAAAAACAAGTTTTTGGGATCAGTGGGTCTGGAAACGTGTAGGCCTATATCTGGTGAAAACTCAGTTTCGAAAAATCGACATTAAAACACAACTTTCCTTACATATATTTAATACAGGGCAAGAGAAATTGAAAGTAGATTTTGTTATGAAATGAAATGGAGTTTAGATTAAAGCTGAAAACCACTCGCTTTGGACACAAGGGCGCTGTTAGTTCATTCACACAAGTATTATTATGGCTTCAAGTATATTGAACATTTTTAACTAAGGGCTTTAAGCCAATACAGAATAAGCATTGTTATTTACAATCAATATTTTATTCAAATACATAAAATGTTATTAAAAAAGAATTAAATGGGTAGCAAACCGAACTTTCTCACTAATTTCCACGCAATCCTACATTTTACTCATTTTACCAAGAAATTTAAAACAAAAAAATGTGTTCAACTCTTTCACCTAACTTTTTTATACATTCTTCTACGTAAAAATGTGTATTTTTATTTTTGAGCGATTATAATAACTTTTCATCAATTTTTACTTTCTCTTGTAAATTACAAGATAAATTATGTTTTATGTTTTACTTTATAAATTACAGAAAAGAAATCTATTGTTCTCGTATAGTTTTTTTCAAAATCGAGTTTTCACCAGAAATACACGTTTTAGGCCCCCAGAGCACAAAAAATCATTTTGCCGATTAGCCATTGTGTGTGTGTGTATGTCTATGTGTCTGTGAACAAAATAACTCAAGAACGGAACATCATGCGAAGTTGAAAAATTGGATTGGAAGTTATGTTAGGTAACATTAGGGAACCTGGCACAAACATTTTTTTTTTAAATCTGAGATGTTTTTTTTACAGCCGGACGTACCATTTGGGAACCTGGCAAGAACATTTTTTTCAAAATCGGAGATGTTGTTTTTTTGTTTTACGTCCGGCTGTAAAACAAAAAAACAACATCTCCGATTTTGAAAAAATGTTTGTGCCAGGTTCCCTAATGGTACCTAACTTAACATATAATTTAATTTGCCAGGTTGACTTAACTTTCAATTAACTTAACTTTCAAATTCTTTGTGCCAGGTTCCCTCCGATTGTTTTTAAAATCGGAGAAATGGAAGTAGTAGTTTATACGTGCGATTTTCTCAAAAATGACGCCTACAGTTTTATTTAAAATCGCCTCATTAACTATATTTTTTGTGCTCTACAAGTAAGGGTAAGTGGGAATCTGCTGAAATTCGAGGAGGGTTTGTGATTTCGTGGAAAAACAATGGTTTTTAAGATTACAGCCTTAATATTCATTCTAGAGTAAAAGCAAATTACGAGTATATCGAATTTGTAGAACATTTTAAAACGTACTACATTTATTTTTAACTTTTTTCCACAGCACTTACTTCAGCGTCAATCAGTGATTTTCTGTATTTTGCTCTTTGAAATCGGTAAAAATGGGTTTCTTAATGATTCTGGCCTTAGTATGCATTTCTCAACAAAAATTTATAACTAAACTTAAAATATATAACTAAAACTATAGAAAATTAAAAAAAAAACCTAAAAGTTTTACTTCAAGCATAGCCTACAGATGTAATTAGTTTTCTACAGAGCTTAGATTAGCGTCAATGAGTGATTTTTCGTATTTTTAAAGTGTAATATGTTAGTTTTTGATTATCATCATCCACTCATGATTAAAATTAGGTTATATTTTTAATTTATTAAAAATATTTTTATAATATTATTGAAAACGAACAGGAGTGTATATTGAAGGTGACAATAAGTGATATAGGCTATATAAAATGAAATAAAAAATTTTCAACGTCAGTCTAGTTATTTAATAGCCACACCTATTCTATTTTTTCAAATTTCGGTTACGGGTTTCCTCAGTATTAAGAAGATAAAAAAAATATATTCAACTAATCTATTCTATAATTTTCATCCCTGTTTTGTTCACTATGAAATTGTAAAGAATCTAAGTAAATCCCGTGTTTAGTTGTATCAACAGATGATCGGCGGATGAACGATTTAAAAACCTGTTTTTTACCAGTATTCACGTAAAATATGAACTAAAATACATCATGTTATCCTTGTTAAATATTCACTAGTTCCTGTTTCCATCTGTTTATTAATTCCAATATAATTATTATAAATTTGCAGGACAAGTTTTAAATAATACAATTTAGTAGCCTATATCGCATAGGACTACACGAAAATATACAGATAAATTTGTTTATTTCCCCCATCACATAACAAACATCATAACAATATAAAATTACTTTCCTTAATTACAACTTAGGGAAGATGGCACGATGGTTTTAACTCAAAATTTCGATTTTTGGTTTTTCATGTTTTTCAATAGTTTAGGCTTAGATCTACCAGAAAACCATTAAATTACGTCAAAAATATTATTTTTTTATGAAAAATTAAGTTTTCATCAAGTTTACGCAGAAAAATTATCATGTTACCGAGAACGAATATTTTTTACAATTTTATACTGCTCATTTTAATGAAAAGAGAGTTTTAGTTTTTAAAATATCTGTATCACTATTTTTTGTATTTTCAGCTATTGGTTCAGCTTTCTAAACAACAACTGTTGATGGGAAATTTACTTGTTTGTGTACATTTTATTTTCATTTGTGCCTTCTTGTTTCTTGCGATTTTCCGTAAATTTAGATTTTTAACACTAGGTGCATTTTTCTCAGAAACCAATAAACTTACCAGGCTGAAATTTTTACCAATTAATTATCTTGTATATCCGCATATACCGACATTTTTATGACTTACCCAGGTGCTCCAAAAATCAGTAATACGCAAAAAACGTAGAAAACAATTTGTAAAAATTTTATGTTATTCGTAATTTTTTAAAAAGGTGGTATGGTCCAAAGATTAGATTGAAAAAATTTCAGTAGCTCGAGAAGAAACCCGACACTTATGGCGTGTAAAGTTTAATTTCCCTATCTTTTACCAATACTACGAAAAATGTACCTAAAACTACCATATTTAACATTGGAGGGATACAAAGTACAAGTCTCCCCTTAAATATCCCCTCCCCTTAAATATCTAAATTTATTTTTACTAACTTCATGGTGGTAAAATTAATCTGAACAACTATGGTCTCCCGAGTTCAAGAGTGCTTTGTGTTTATTTTCTACTATTTCAAGTACTGTATTAGTGTGATAGTAACTGAAGCTGTGTGTAAGTAACTTAAATACTAATTAAACTACCAAGAGAGTATTTTAAATATTTTGCTACAATACATGACTACTTGAAACCATGTACAAGAAAATAAGATATGGAAATATGCAAATAAAAAGAACTTATTCACAACCATAAAAAACTGATCATCGAACCGAAAAACGAGCTCATAGGATTACAGATGTAACCATTGTTTCCATCGTTCTTCTGGCTACTTTCATCAACTATATGATTATAACCACGAGTTCAAGCTTTTCCCCTGTCCTTGAGGACTGAATATACCGGTGGCTTAGAAGAGATGAGGCGCGCGGAGTCAAAAATAATCCTTGAACTACAGTAGCCGCTGATATCATTTCAGACTATGTAGTGTAATAATGAGAGTGGCTCAAACGTATTGGACCATTTTGTTTTATTGCCTAGTACGCTAGACATTACAGCTCACCAGGGCCAGACCTTTGAAAAATAGTTATATTCTTTTTTATACAGTCCGAAGTCCGGTATAGTTTTCAGGTGTAAGGGAAGCAGATTGTCCAGCTTGAGTGTCAGGTAGCAGAATCGCCTTGGCATAAAGTTTTTGAAACTAAATGTAAAAATAAAAATTCCTTGTTCTATGTTGTATAATGATAGTTTCTTGTGGGAAAATAGTTTCTATTTAAACGTGGTTTATAAGTAAAAAGCTTTTTTCGCAAATATTTGCGGACATCAAGTAGCCTACACGGAATTCTTGAAAAAGCTGCCCTGACGGATGCCTTGGTTGTTTTCTACTAACAATTAACAAACACAATTTGTTAGGATATGGTATTGTTATGACAAAATTATTAGATTTTACAAGAATTTATGAAAATAACGATACAGATTGGTCTTAGAACGTTTCAAGAATTCAGGAAGCAGTTGCTGACGTCAAAAGAAAAATCAATTTTTTACCAATATAATATAGGCCTAATTATTAGAGACGCTTAGTTTACTGGCATTTATTTTTATACATGAAAATGTTTATTTCAGGAACGGTCAAGCGCAGCAAGTAGAACTTGCTAGGGTATTTAGAGTTTTACTCTTACAAAAATAGTCTAGTGTGAAAAGCTTATAAAACTTTCTCTTTCCAGTAGAAATAATGGAAAACACAACCCGTGTTTTATCGTGAGTGGACAATGTAAGTTGGTTAACATAATCTAATTTTAATCGTGACTGGATGACACTAAATAAAAATCTTCCTCTGTTGTACTTGAACGAAATAAGATAAAAGAATTATGTTCGAAAAATAGTTGTAGAGCTTTTAATTTTCAAAAACTTTTATTATCTGCCCAAAATCATAACACTGAAAATTCTGAACTACGCATTTTTTGAGTTTTATAAAAAATACTTAGCCATGTTACAAAAAATTCCCATCCTAAAAATTTTAACCTCATTTTAATTCATAAATTTTTATTTTTATTTTTATTTCATTTTTTACCGATTTCAATGTGAAAATATGGTAAATTACTAATATTAACGCTGAATTAGCTCTGTAAAAAAAAACGCTAGAAACGAAAGTTGAGCTTGATAAACCTGCTCACTTTTCACGGTACCTTGTTCTAAAAAGTTAACCGTGGCATAGAGGTCAGTGCAACTGGTCTCTTTGCGAGGGTCCCGGGATCGATTACCGGTCAGGTTTAGCATTTTTTCATCACTTATTTACATCTGTCACCCTTCCCACCGTCTGCAATAGCGGTAATTGCAAAACGTCGGACATAAAACAAAAATAGATACAGAACATGGGCTTTGCGAGTCTCAGAGACTGTCAAAATCAGTTCACCTGCTGACGCGTAAGTTCTGATTTTTTGTGGATCGCGCACAACAAATATCACTGATCTCTGTCAGTGCCATTTTTTCTGCCCCAATGAACTGCTCTATTCACTAATACACTTTATCATGGTTAAAACACTTTTTACCATATTGTTTCAATATTTTAGAGTAAACTCCCCCCCCCCCCCCCCGTTATACACCTTCGGATAGCAAAAATCTTTTTGAACGTTGCTCTTCCGGCGTACACTTTTCAATAAGAGCTGACATTCTAAAATGAACAAAAGAGGTTATGTTTATAACAATGATCATGATCGAACACCTGAACAACTTGCTCCCAAGGTTGTCATCTTGACCCTCAAAATATTTAATTGTCATTGAATGAATCGTTTTTCCTCTATAGTAATTTTTCTCTTAATTTTGTATAGTTATAGGTTTCATTTTTACAGGCGTGATTTTACCTTCAACTTGTAAGGTCGTACGAGAAATTAAACACTTTAAGTGTAGTTTCCCGTTAGTCGTAGTGAGCGGGGGTTGCTAGTAATATATCGTAGAAATAGGTAATAAATTATAGTCTATTTCAGTTAAGTTGGCAGTGCCTGCAAAATAAATTCCGATTCACAGGCGGTGCATGAAGGAACAGTCCAAACCGCATTTTGATAGAGATCTACCCATACGTAGAAGTAAAACTTGAAGTAACTTTATAAGAAACTTTAAAAATGATAATAATTAAATGAAATTTTTGTTGCTTTGTCCAGCGAGTTGCTAATCGTGTTAACTCTGTTTCGCTTTTTAGTTGGAGATGTGACTCGACCAGTAATTTTCTTTTCCTTAATTATTCTGTAAACTGATCGTCCAGAGACAACTAGCATTGCTGAAGTTTTTGCTACGATTTCACTAATTGTTATATTAGCATGTTCAGTTTTAAAAGATTTCAAAGTATTTATAATTAATAGTTTTTGTTTAGAATTAATGCCTTCTTGTCCGCGCTTGTTTCGTTTAACCGGAGAATCCATTATTATTGATTTAAGAGAATATAACTACCAACTAATAGTACTACTTATTAAAATAATTAAAACAACACAATAACAACAAATATTAGTCTCATACGTTTAAAAATATCACAAACACTATTATAATATGAATAAACACTAATATTAACACGACTCTGTATGTGTAGCAGGTACTACACTATTCGTCGAATGCAGAAGCAAAACTGATATAAAATTGCATGTATAGGCCTTTTTTTTTTTTTTTGGTTTAACGTCCGACTGCATGTATAGGCCTACAAGTGAAACGGTTGTTGTGTTAAACACAAACAACCAATGAGCAGTTGCCGTCCCACATTCCACAGAATGAATCTACTGACAACTAAACTGGAATGAACTATAGTTAAAGAACGGAAAGTGTTTTGAACTTGAAAGGTTATCACTATTCGTACGGAGAGAAAATTTTGAAAGTAGAACCTCTACTAACTCACACAAAATATGGGAGCATAATTAATGGCCTGCATTTGAACTTACAATCACTAATTTGATAGCAATTGCGTAACAATAGTTATTTAATCGTGCAATTTCTCAGAAGCTACCACGGGTAAAATAACTTCAATAAATTAAAATTACTTGCCATTCTTATAATACGCAATCGCAAGTTGTCTTATTCTAAGGACAGTAATTAAATAGTATATTTCAAGGTAAAATCTTGTTATAAATTATTTTATGAAAAATAGGCTAAGTAGCCTACTACAAAAATATATGCCTACACAAAATAAAAATAGTTTAATTATTGAACCAAAAGATGTCCCGTCTCAAACAACAGATTTATTTAAAACAAATCTTGTTACTTTAAAGTAATAAAAGTATAGCAGGATTCTGGTTATTCAAAACTAGCAACCCCCCGCTCGCTTCGCTTCACAGCAGCTAATGTAGGCCTCATTAAATTATTTTAAAACCTCTCTATACACAATATTTGTGGTTTCGTTGCCTTGTAGCGGCAAAATAAATTGTTTTTCTGCACTTCCAGCTCTAGAAAGTTTGACAAAGTTGTCCATGAGTGAAGGAAGCACTCATGTCTCAAATCGATGCCTACCGTTTTAAATGTTTGTCCCTGCGATTTAACAGAATTGAATAGAATTCATAGAATAATACCGATGGAAAAGGAAGAGACAGTTGATATATGGCTGAGATAAGAGACAGCAATACGTGGGTGCGGTACGCAGAATAATTGGAAATATATGTCTCACTACCAGTCGAATGAAAACAAATACTGTACATGAAATACAGTACAAAAATAAAAAAAAATATTATATCCGAATTTTTAATGTTTTTGGAATCGAATGTTATACTTCACGTTTTTCTATGAAATATAAAAGTTGAATCGTGCTTCTAGCCCAAAAAATACACCATCCAGAGGACTTGGAAAAAACAAAAGTGCTATGCACCCGATAAACTAAAACATGCGACATCGTCACAGTTTAAGTTGCTGAACTCACTTAATTAAAGTTACTTAGAGTTGCAAAATAGCTTATATTGATCAGGAAGCTCTAAGCTATGCAACAACGAAAGATTTTTTTAAAATCAGTTTAGAGGTTTCTGAGAATACCTCATACAAACAAACAAACAGACGTTTCTTCTTTATTATATTAGTATAGATAATTAGGGCGTAACGGGAGCCATCTTGTAGCAACTACCCACCGATACGTGAGTAAACAAAATGGGTGGTACCAACGCACCAGACATATGTTCTGCTTACTATTTCGCAAATATGAAATATGTTAACTTTTCTTAGACTATATAATACAGTCACATAATATATTAAGACTCATTTTTAAAACCAAATAATTTTCAAGATTAATTGAACAAATTAAGTTATGAGAGCTCAGACTGGCACCAAACCATCTCCTCCTCGGGACCTACCGAAAGTGATCTACTGCGGATTACCAGTCACATCGAAACATTGAAACAGAAGCTAAAATTTTATTATTCTTCTCAAAAATATAATTTTTAAATGACAGTTTTGTCATTTTTAAATAATTAATAATTTTAAATACTAGTCAAAGTCAGTTGTAAGATGCCGGACAGGCGACCGGGAGGCCATCTTGTAGTATCGACCACCCACAAATACATGACTAAACCGAATGGACGGTACTAACGCACCAGACATAGTGTTTTTACCAGTTATTCCCAAATATGAGATCTGTTAAATATATTTTCCAGACATTAAGATACTATATTTGAAACCAACTATTTTTCAAGATTAACTGAACGAATTCAATGGTGAGAAAAAAGACTGGCACCATAACATCTACCGAAACTGATGTAGCCTACTGCAGATGATAGATCACGTCGAAGCATTGAAACAGAAGCTAAAATGTTACTGTTCTTTTCAAAAATGTAGTTATAAACGTACCGTTCTGTCGTTTTTACATAAATAATAATTAAATTACTGGTCAAAGTCAGTTGTAAGATTCTGGACAGGCGACCGAGGTGCCATTTTGTAGTAACGACCAACTGATACGTGAGTAAACAAAATGGGCGGTACCAACGCACAATTTTTATTGGCTTACCCTCGAAATTTGTACCCATGACCTCAGATTGAAATGAAATGAAATTTATTTCCGCAATAATTATACAAAATATAAAAAACAAACAAGTAACATTAGCATTTAATCCTAAAATTAAACCAAAAACAAAAGAAAAATGAAAAATGAATTAGAGAAAAAATAAATAACAAAGGAGACCTGTGCACAGGTATGAGTTTATTACGTTTTATTTCATTTAATATTTTAATTTGCAGTTACATTTTAATGAATATTTTCAACATAAATAAAAATAAACATTTTAGTGACTAAAAACAGTGAGGAAACATTGTGAGAAGCTGGATTTGCGATTCTTTAAACATTAAAAAATAAATAAATGTAATCAATAAATATTTAAAAAAATTAAAGATGTGTTAACGTTAATATTGAACTGATTGGTACAACATTCATAATTCCTTGAAAAGTATTTTCAATATATTACCTGAACGGATCCATTTGTCAACGTCCTAAGAAGTTTTTTTTTTAATTTTTTTAGAGGTAAAAACCATGGCGGTTATCATCACCTGTTATTTTACACAAGGGCGTAAAAAGCCCAAATGCAGAAAGCATTTTTCGTATAACACTTAAACTCTTACTAACTAGTATCACAGGCAATAAAATAAAATTTACATGAAAAGTAATATCACATACATGAAGGATCACAAAAAGGCGTATAGTGGCCACAAAATAAAAACATAGCCTACACACTTATAAATATAAACTTAAAACTTATTCGAATAACTAGAACATTCCATACCACCCAAGACTGTCAGACACTGGTATATAGACTGATGGATCGTAGAAATCTTAAAGCCGCGTCTAAAATAGGGCATTCGTCGCTTCCGACGCAGAGCTGCGTAACAGACGCAATCAACCAATACATGTTTCATTGTCAAAGGACAATCGCATCTGCTACACAATGGAGCGTCGCCAGACGTTATGAGATACCCATGGTTAATCTGGTGTGCCCAATTCTAAGTCGCGCGATGACAACTTCTTCCTTTCTGTTCTTCCTCAGCGACATAGGCTAAGGCTTAACTACATGCTTTATCTCTCGTAACTTGTTGCCATTAGAGCCAGTCTATTCTACCTGCCAGGAATCAGCGATGAACCGCTTCACCAGACTCACGAAATCCGACACAATCAGATATTGCGTGAAGGGCGGTTGGCGTGCTACCTCCTTAGCGGCCTCATTTTCCGAGATTCAAGCATGACCCAGAACCCAGCAGAAAACAACACTTACTCCTCTATTGTTTAGCTGCTTCACGGTGTCTTGGACATCTGTAACCAGCGGATGGCGTGAATACACATCACTGATCGACTGGAGAGCACTGAGCGATTCAGTGCACACCAACACCCGACGAATACAGGCTACAGATAGAGCTTTGCTAATTGCATAGCGTTCTGTCGTTTAAACACTGATTTCCGGAGGTAATCCAAATAGATACGTACTGCCATTAGCAGCAAACGAGCAGCCAACTCCACCATCCGACTTTGATCCATCAGTGTACTTAACCGTTGAGGTTTTAATAGCATCAACTAACTCAATGAATGTGCTATTAAATGCCACAGAGCTTGTGCCTACATTTGAGTACTTGCACATCTCAAAATTAAAATGTAACTGTGCTATGGTTCAGGGCGGAAATAAACATAGGTAACATGGGTGAATACGAGGAATAAAAATATCAGCGCTATTTCACATCTGCAACGCTCTGATCCCGAACGGTGAAGACTGTCGGGCGTTCGTCATAAATGTATATCATTACAGGGGTTGTTCAGAGTGATATCACGTATTTTTTTTTTTTTTGCTAAAGTACGTCAGTATTAGTTGTTAGCGACGCCTGTGTAACAACGTAAGCATTTAGGTAGTAGCATTTAGGTAGGTAGGCAGTGTAAGCATTTTGGTAGTCATAACCAAATCAAAAAATAATTAAAGAATTTAGGCAGGAATACCAAGGGAATATTAATTGTTTGTTACACAGTTTACCCAAAGAGAATCGGAAGACTGTTTTCAATTATTCTGATATTAATCAGAAATATCATAATTTTATTATAATAATAGTTGTCCAATTAAAAAGAAAGATGTAAAAAACATTGTCAGTGAAACAGATGAGTGGGCACAGGGAAAATTTATCCATTTTAATAGGTTGCATTTTAATTGAAGTACAGTATTATAGCTACTATAAATAAAAATTAGATCTACCTAATAATTTTACTGTTTTGTAATCGGAAATTTCTTTTGAACTTCATCAAATATTTCGTATTTGGATAGTTTTATTGTTTTTCTGGTTATTATCTGAACTCTATGCTATGATACTTTTTCCTATCTGAAACATTGACCCCAAGATCCGCGGCAACAGTACGCAAAAATTTACCATTTTTTTCTATCTTTACAACGGCCTTAAGTTTTTCAACAATAGTTAAAACAACGCAATTACGTTTATTCCGTATTCTATTTAAAAGAACAAACATACACACGATTTAGGTCTAGGAACTGTGCGCTATAAGAGTAGCAGTTAGCGAAGAGCGAAGTATACCGTAGAATTTCGAAGTGAAGAACTTCTACTACATTTCCCTTTTTGGAGTAATAGATATGTAAACACACAAGCTTACCTAAAAGGAAAATTATACCCAATAAAAAATAAACAAAATTTAGGATAACCTGGATATGACATTGTTTTACTTCTGATTCAGAAACGAAAAATCAGTACGCGATAATGAAGAATCAATCGTGTTTATGAGAACTTTGTCCTGTTAATAGTAAACATATCTTTTCTCGTGCGCGGTTCAACCGATTCCCGCAAGAGAGTATTACTAACAAGACAATAGTCTTACCCTCAACATAGTTGTTTGACTCATTGTAAGATAGCAGCACTACTTCGTCACTAACGGTTATCAATGATCGCTACTTAAAGAAAGCTGCTACAGACAAATAAGTATTAACTAAATTTTGGGGTAGAAGTGTAACGCATTCACATTCTCTAATGTTATAATTGGGTCATTTACCTAATTTCATTACAGTTACTCAAAAAATGAATGGCGACTGTTCTGCAATTACTGCTAATGTAGACGGTGAAGGACGAAATGATTTTTTGTAACGTATGAAATATGCCGTGTCTGAGTGGGATTCGAACCCAAGACACCGGTTTTTTTTCTGAGAGTTAATGTGATTACACTATTGATCACTTACAAAACTTAATTATTACACATTTATAATTTACATGGCTTAGTTCTGTAACTTATTCACATAAAGTGTACTTAATATTTAGGCACGGAGAGACAATCAACAGATGTGTTTTTAAACAAACACGTCACTATCCCTCAATACCACGTACAATACCAATACACGTACAATACCACGTTGTATGTGCGAAAAAGAAAGCTATTCGACAGCAGTAACTTAGTGTCGTTATAAATCCATCTTTTGTCCATTTTTCTTAATGTACCAAAAATTACTGTTTTAATCATTAATTTTATAAATTGTCACTGGTTAGGTACTGTATCACTTATCGGTAGAATTAATTATTTGTAGTTTTTGTCAATGCTGTTTTTTAGTAACTCAATGTGTAAAAAGTTTCAGAGTTGAAGTTAATATTATAGTTCCTACTTCATCCGTTCTTCAAATCAATGCGCTTCGTGTTTTAGTTTCTGTGTTTTGTGTAGATCATAGATTGTATAGACAGATGTTCAATTGCTTATCGCGTTACTGGATTGTTTGTTTTTGTTACTAGGCTACTAGATTTGTTTAAGTCATTCAAATTTTATTGTGACCTTTTTATAGAATAATGCAAAAACGTGATAATTAATTATTAGTATCTATTGGAAATTATGCATTGGATTTTTTTGAAACATAAGATTTAACTTTAAGAATTATATTTTATTCATGTGGTTAGTCAAACATTATATTATTGAAATTAAAATGAATGGAAATTTTATGTTTGTCCCATTCATTTTTGGAGAGGAGGCATGCATTAATCGTAATCACTCTCCAAAATAATGATAGTAGCCTGTCAAAATGTTGAGGTTATGATCAGAAATGGTTTATTTTATATAAAAACTTCTGCTCTGTTTCTACTTATTATGTAATAATATTGCCAACATGGTAATTTGTTTTTTATATGTAAAATAATCCATAGTGTTCGAAAATGAAATTTAAAAATTGTAAAAGAGTACATTTTTAAATTAAATGTATAATTATGTTGCCAATAAAATAAAAATATTGTTTTTCATGTCTGTTAAAACACAAAAATGAAGTAGATATATTCCTATTCATAGACCTAGTTCTTTTTTGGGTATGACAGTGATTGTTGAACAAGAATAGATGAGAAATTGATGTTTATAAGATTTCCTGAAAAACTGAAATTCTAATAGTCCAGAAAATACACTTTAATTGTGAACAAAATTTAATGTAGGTAACATATTGTGAAAGTCACATACTTCATGTATACAGATTAAGAAAAGCTATTTATTTTATCAGTACTTATTGTGTTTCTATTCCAAGTGTAAAAGATTTGACTGAAATGTAATTCTGAAACTGGTTAATTAGTCATAAAAATTTGTCTGTACCAGTCAAGGTTTTAGTTTCCTTTGATCACTCCAAGTGATGCCTGGTCAGTCTCTTTTTTTACACTTGTGATAGCAGAACCTTCCTATTCAGTATCCAGTAATTTTGTTGCCATTTATTATGTGTACTGTTTTATGAACTGCAATATTTAATTTGCTTACAGGACATACACCTCTGACTATGATCCCTTGATGAAAACTCCAGTTATTGATATTTCATTACAAGAATATGTATATGATAAAAGACGCCCGTACATACAGACTGAATTCAATAGTGTGTATCATTACTCAAATTACAATAGCAAAAGAGGTAAGTGTATTAGTTTTAAGATTGGGTAAATACTACAACAAAATTTAAACTTTGTTGCAAATTAATTTATACGAGGCGTGTTCAGAAATTTCTACATGAAAGCCCAAACCTTAAACTATTTTTCGACATAGTTTCCACCGATGTTCAAACACTTGTCGTAGCGGGTGATCAATTTGTCTATACCCTCTTTGTAGAAGGTTCCCGCCAACGAATGTAGCCACGACTCCACGGCAGTTTTCACTTCATCGTCAGTTTCAAAGCGTTGGCTGCCTAGCTCGCGCTTCATGTGCAGAAACAAGTGATAGTCAGACGGTGCCAAGTCCGGTCTGTAGGGCGGGTGATCGAACTGCTCCCAACGAAATTGTCGAACCAATGTTTAAATGTCACCAGCGGTATGGGGCCGAGCATTGTCATGGAGCAACACAATTCCGTTACTGAGCATTCCTCTCCGTTTGTTTTGAATTGCCCGCCTTAGTTTTCTTAAGATTTCTTACCTTGCCTCAGTAATGGTTTCACCTCTTGGGAGAAAATCAATCAGCGAAACACCTTTCCGATCCCAAAAGACAGTGCACATGATTTTTTGTGCAGACATTGTCGTCTTGAATTTTTGTTTTTTCGGGGATTGCGTGTGTCGCCACTCCATTGACTACTGTTTAGATTCCGGTGTGACATGACGGACCCAAGTTTCATCACTTGTCACAATTTTGTTTAAAAAATCCTCACCATCATCACGGTACCGTGTGAGAAAAGTCAAAACACTTCCGAGTCTCTTGGCTTTGTGCACGTCAGTGGCGGGAACCTTCTACGAAAAGGGTATAAGACAAATTGATCACCCGCTACGACAAGTGTTTGAACATCAGTGGAAACTATGTCGAAAAATAGTTTAAGGTTTGGGCTTTCATGTAGAAATAAAATTGTATTGAAAAAAAATTGTTTTACTTGTTTTTTTTTAAAAACGGTACTTACTTTCTGAACACGCCTCGTATTTATAGAAAAAGTTTAACTCTGAAAGACTGCATCAGAGATGTAACTGGTTGAAAAGTTAAAGTTCCGGATTTATTTTCAGCTAGAGTATGGATTTATTTCTCACTGTGTAGCTTACATGAATTAGATTAAACTCTGTATATACATATGCATAGACAATCAACCTCTCTGAAAAACATGTACGGTCAAGTATCTTGGTCTGACTGTCGATAAACGACTGACTTGGAGCATACATATCCAACAGAAACATTTATTACTGGATTCCCGACTTAAACTTCTACATTTTCTACTTCACAAACAATTAAAATTACCAGGGGCACAAAAATTACGCATATATCGGTCTCTTTTGTAACGTATGTGGACCTACAGCTCCCAAATTTACAATTCAACCAAGCCATCTAACTTGCAAACTACAAATTCAGCCTTATAGCAAAAGCGCACCTTTACATTAGCAACAAAACCTTATGTACAGATTTCAAAATACCATTTGTACAAATCCATCGAACACCTACCCAAACGCTTTCATGACAAGTTACAAGAACACGAGAACCGACTGGTACGTTCACTTCCATCTTACATCTACCTGGTAATCCCACTATTCGCCTTAAACGGCACTGGAGTAGAGACCTGTTAATTTAATATACAAATTTTATTCTTGGGGAGGCACCAATGGGGGCTTTACTTCTCTCATGCCTAACATATTGTTTACACAACTATCATAATCATCACATTTACTTGTAAAATTTTACAGTTGGACATATAGAATTACAGAGAAAAAAAGATGTTGATGTATGCAATTGACTAAGGAAAAACTAGTGACAAACTATAAAAACTGTAATGGTATTCTGCTTATAACTACGCGTAAGGTTTTAACTTTTAATCGTAGATAATTTTTCTGCAAAAATTGTGCGTCTATTTTGTTATTTTATTCTTGGAAAATGTAGTAATAAAAATTAATTACATATACCAAAATTTTTAGAACAGTTTACAATAAATTGTATAAAGTGTCTGGACACTCACATAAGAAAACTCCAAACGCACTAAGCTTAAGAAATGTTGAAATACGGTCTTTACATACACGGGACACAAAAGTCAACTGACCCCTTGCAGGTAGAATTGAAAGTAGGAGCACAGTCGCCACCCCATGTTGAATCCTGACTACCGTACTGTGTACCACAGTACTTTTTCCCCACTGAATGTGTTAATTTTTCAATGCATACACTACTAGCTGCCTCTTCTGACTTCACCCACGTATACTGTTGTTTTATTTCAATAATTTTTAAATTAGGGTTATAAATAAATTAAAAATAAGAGTTTTTGATAATAGACCTATTATCTGAAATGTATAAGTATTTAAGGGTTGAATACCTTTGTCAACCCCTTAAGAGTACATATTAAAAATTGTTAGGAAATAGTTTTTTAGGTGCAATGTCTGTAACACATCCGCCGAGTTTTAGTCACCTACCTCGTCTGGAACTTAATAAGCAAGTATATTGGCTTAAGGGTTGAACACCGTTTACAACCCCTTATGGGTAAATTTTTGAATTCGTTGTGTAATTTTTTTTAGGGCAACTATACATAACATTTCCACCAAGTTTCAGTCATCTAGAAGGTAAGACACTTTTCCCTCTAATATGCTAACATGTGGCTATCCTGTAAAAATGGTATTAAGTGAATTTTACTGTATTTGAAAGTTCTCTTAGGAAGGTATCCAATTTCCTCGAAGAATTTTTCAAAGAGCCCAGGTGTCCATAAAGGCTGAAAACGACTTAATGTTTTGAATGTAAGGAAATTTGTAGATATATTTATGCAAATGTGAACCTCACTCGAATACAAAATACTATTTTATGATAAATCAAAATATTTTGCCCACCATCTTGGATGTAACTTAAATTTTTTAACGAGCAAGTGGTCATGCAACACATGATTTCAACGCAATATTTAAAAATAATTTGAATGGAGAAACCACACATTGGTATCTCATACAGTTTCGAAGATATTCGCCTTTCTTTACATTTCATCATTATTTGACATTTTTGTCTTGGACATTAACATTTATAAGTATGATGTTTTTGTTGAATGTAATAAAGTAAATTATGTAACACAAAATAACATGTAATAAATGTTACCAAGTTTAAAAATCTGGTGTGAAACACACACACAACATTCTCTTGCCAATGCAAATAATTTAAACAATATAACCTAACCTTAGTAATAAAACATTAGAAATAACCAAAAAACTAACCTCAATAAACATAACCTAATATGTATCATGTATGAAAGATGGAAAATGAAACACCCTCAGTTTGGCTTAAAAATACGGAAAATCGCTCTTTCACGCTGAACTACGCACTGTACATAAAAATCGCTTTAAATAAAAGTTGTACATCTTTTAATTTCCTATAAATTTGATTATATACACTTTTATCGTAAAATGTATACTAAGGCCGAAATCTTAAAGAAATTGATTTTTCACACATTTTCGTGAGAAAAAAAAGAAAATTGCTAATTACCGCTAAACTAAGCGTTATACAAAAAAAAATGTTTGAAATAAAAGTTGTAGAATTTTAAATTCTCTACAACTTTAATTATGTACATTTTTGCGGTAAAATGCATAATAAAGCCGCTATCTGAAAAAAACAATTTTTTTACGTGAAAACAGCCTCCCCAAGAATTTCAGCAAACATGGCGCGTACCCTATCTTATTGAGCATAAAAAATTAATTATGAGGCAATTTTTTAAAAAATCGTAGGACCTGTTTTTGAGAAAATCGCAAAAAAGTGAAAAATGACACGAATAAACTACTACTTCCGGTTGACCGATTTTGATGAAAATGTTCGTGTCGGGTCCGGTAGTGGTATGTAACTTAAGTTTCAAGTTCGTACGATGTTCCGTTCGTGAGATATTCTGTTCACACACACACAGACCAATCGCTAAAAACATGTTTTTTGGGTTCAGGGGGTCTGAAAACGTGTATATCCGGTGAAAACTCGACATGAAAACAATACTTTCCTTCCTATATATTCATATAGGCAAGAGAAAGTAAAAATACACATGAGTAATTTTAAAATAAATATTCAATCATGGTATGTAATAATTACGTATCATGATTTAATACATGTGTAATTATTACACATGACATTCAGTGGTGTTTCTGAAGGTGTTTCTGAAGTGTACAAAAAGGTGAATATCTTCAAAATGGTAAGAAATATCGATGTACGGTTTTCTCCAATCAAATTGTCTTAAAATTTTGTATGTCGCATGACCACCTTCCCATATAAAAAATAGTTACATTCAAGATGGTGGAAAACATTTTTTGATTCATTGTAAAAAAGTATTTTGTATCTTGAAATTTTCCTTCCATTCAAAATATTAAGCTATTTCCAAACTATGATCACCTGTCATATTTATTTGTATGAACAGTAAGTGCAATAATATTGATTTCTGTTACAGATTTGACTAAATGGGTTAAAAATCAATTGCCAAAATTTTCTCCCATCTCGTTGCTTGTTTCATTCTTTCCTATCTTTAGATGGCTACCTGAATACAAATGGAAGAAGGATTTTTATCATGACTTAGTCTCAGGAATTACTGTTGCTATCATGCATATTCCTCAAGGTATTTTCCTCAAAAGTTATGATATTTTACTTTTTTGCAAACTAGGCTTATGTGTATTAATGATTAATAAAGTGCAATGGTGTTCAATTTTTGATTAATGAATTTTTATTATGCTTTATGTTTTGATTTCTAAAGTCAAAAATGTAAAGTAAATGGATGATCATCTGTTTAAGATAAATAAACTTTTATTGTCATAAAATAATATACGTTATATTTGACTCATCAAATTTAGGGACGGGAATCTGGAAAGTTATGCTTCTGCACAGAATGCAGAAGGGGGCTGACCAGGCATTCACGTGGAGTGGTCATGGGAAACTGCAAAAACTTTGATCAGGTCAACCATATCTATTAGCCTACTAATTAATGCTATTGCAAAAATATTTAATTTTTCACTGACCTGTTACAGGTGCTGTATAATTTGTTTTTTTTTTACCTTTTTTTCTATAAGCCTACTTTTTACTGACGTGTTTCAATGGATCCACCATCATCAAAGTTCACAAAACTGAAACTAAACTTTTTAAAAAGTAATTAAAATTTACAAAAGATGTTATTTTGCTGATATCTGCACAGAATATGAATGAAAATACAATTTGAATAATTAAACAGTTTTATACCAATGACCGAAGATACATAAAGCTTCTCTAAATTTTTATTTATTTTTTTTTAAAGTGTAGTTTCAATTTTGTGTACTGTGACGATGGTGGATACCCTCCGAAACATGTCAGTGAAAAGAAGAAAAAAAATTATTTAAAAAAAGGTAAAATAATAGTGATATAGCAGCTGTAACAGGTCACTGAAAAATTTAATATTTTTTACTCTAGGATTGAATATAGGCTCCAGGATGCGTTATAACAATGTATTTACTAATTAAAAGAACATGTCTTGATTTTCTTCACAGAGCTTTTACTTTCACAAGTCATCTTAACTGTTTTTTATAGATTAAGTAACAGTTTTAAAATAAGAAAAACAGTGAACCAATAGCTAATAACAAACTATGCATAAACACACATCTGTTAATATTGACTAATCTATTGTAGTCTATATTAATTTAATAGACTTATCATAAAAGATTAACATTTGCATATGAAAGACATTTCCTTTGACACCAACAGGTTGCATGCGGTACCAATGAGTTAAAATAGTACAAATGTACCTCTGGAAAACTTCAAGGAGGGCTCTGCTCTTGTTTGAAAA
The DNA here is from genome assembly GCA_035578175.1 of Catonia carolina. NCBI lineage: Eukaryota > Metazoa > Arthropoda > Insecta > Hemiptera > Achilidae > Catonia > Catonia carolina. The sequence goes on from JAQMRL010000007.1 coordinate 53,021,701, forward strand.
ATCAGGTTTCTCCCAAAATTTAGTCTTGATTCATTCTAGAACAAATGTTTGTATTTGTTTTTTGTGGTGACTGTAATGCACATTAAAGCTAATCCAGTTGGTGAAGAGTGGACAATGCGAAGGTGAATCAAATATAAATGGTAATTTTGTTATTGAGTGTAGGGAGTAGTAAACTCCCTGTGATAGGCGATAGAGTGCACGATAAAAAGACATTTTCTTTAGAGTGAGGGAACCGACTTACTTAGTTGCTACACTGTTTTCCCTTCAGTACAGCCATGAGTAAGCAGGAAGTGCATCCATCTGTTGCGCAACATATCATTATGTTTTGGAACACTACACTCTCACAAAATCGAGTGTATTTGTGGGTTTAAACATTTTCTGGGTGGGCATAAAACTGATAAAAACGACTGTGATGATCTACGTCCAAGGACAAGTTAAAAGACTGACAGCATCAGTGCTGTTCAAGAGCTAATCGACCTTGATCGCTGAAATTTTTTGGAAGCCAAGATTATCGGTGATAATGGATTGGGTACTCCCATAGCTAATATTCACTTTTAAATGCAATTTCTTCATTAGTAAACTGGCGATCAAAAAAAAAAATACTAATGGGCAAAAGTGGTTTAACATATTACCCCGCACTGTTATGATATAGATTTGAGATATAGTCAGACTTTGATAAGGTGCTATTAGCAATGTTTTTTCATTTGATCTAGCAATTTCCAAATATCCTAGATGAAATTTTACAACAGATTTGGTTGGTATAAAACACCTACAAATGATGTCTTGTGAGACTCCTTTGAACTTTGTTGTTTGTATGCGTTGTAGGATATTATTATAAATAAAGACATTTTATGTGCACTAAATTAAAGAAAATTCGTCTAGATGTATTTACAGAAATGTTACACTCTTTTGAGTGGTTATAAAGAAAATGAAGTCAATATTTTAAGGGCATGTATTTTTTTCAGGTTTAGCATATTCTTCATTAGGTGCAGTGCCTCCCATAGTTGGTATTTACATGGCATTTTTTCCAGTGTTAATTTATATTTTTATGGGTTCTTCTAGGCATGTTTCGATGGGTATGTATCTTTCTTTTTATAATACTAGTTATAAAACTACTGATCATAATGTATATATAACCTATAACTCTATGTAACTATATAAATATAAACTACTATTTATAACTACTGGTCTGGGTTGGGTTATTGAATTTTTGGAAAATATATTTTAAATAATTAAATTATATTCTGATCTGATTATATTCTGAAATGATTATAGATCTGATGTTGCTGCTACTCCTGTGGTAACATTGCTAAGTTTTGAATTGCCGCACAGTGTGTACTCCATTTCTGCTTACTAGCCTACATCTAATTTAATTACTGTGAAACTTCTCTTTACGGCCACTTTTAGCAGCAATCGCCCATTTTTACTACAAATTTTTTGAAAACCAGTTTTATTTTCGGTGAGGTCCGTATATTTTTAACTCTCTTAAATGACCAGCCTTCTTCATGATCAATGGTTACCATGCCATTGGTATTTAATTTTTGATGCGGACATCAAATATTTATTGAGAGAACAAAATTTTGTTAATAGTTTAGGATAAGTCAGTGGATACAAATACTGTAGACTCCCGCTGGTTCGGATCCCTTTGGTTTCGACTTTCGATGCTTCAGATGGCCACCTGTGCATGAGTCGTGCACTCACTCACACATGCTTCGTTACCTGTTACCAGCAATAATGAGCTGCAAGTCACATCCTGTCTCTCTAACACTGTATATATATATATAGTGCGTTTTTGTTTAGTCTGCTGTTGTCTAACATAGTCTTTGCTGCCATTTCGTCGTTGTATTTGGTACAGTACATTTTTTGTTGCGAGTGCATGACAATTTCGTTTCTCTAGTGCTTTGTTCATTAAGATGAGTGAAAAACAAACATACTTTCATATATAAGGAACAAAGGTTAAATGCACTAGAACGGTTAGACAAAGGTGAATCTGTGGCAAGTATTGCTAAAGATCTTAAAGTTGGTAAAAGCACAGTGCACCACTGGCATAAAAACAGAAAAGCTACAAAAGATAAAGGTGATAAAGCACTGACAATTCGTTGCATCCAGAAAAACCTAACAACGAATTGATGAATGATGCTCTTTGTGGTTCATAGTAGAACATAGAAGAAGAACACCAACCAGTGGTGCTTAAACAGCCTTTTTGCTCATTTTTACTAACAGCCTTCCATTTACAGTATAGTGCTACTTAACCAGTCGTTTTTGCTGACTTTGTTCGGACTCATTTTAATTGGGTCCGGTGCCGAGTTATCCAAACTAGGGGGAGTTTCTATCCATCGTTCTAAGTTATTACAGCAAAAATTTCTTCTATGGATAATGATGTCACTCAGGATTCATCATGTGAACTTAATTGTTGTGTAATCTTAGTCGCACGGAAATTAAGTTTAGGCCAACTAGTAATTGTTTAATATTTTACATACACAGCAAAAATGACCAAGTAGGCCTGCAGATCTGTGTGTGTTATTGTACATTCAAGAAAAAAATATCAATAGTATGTTTATTATTAAGGTAAGTTATATAAATTTCAGTTTGTAGGCCTAAAACTGTTCAAGTTAAATCTTGTATATAAATGTATTATCAAAACTTTTACGTGCAATTTGTAAATCAAACGGTTTAGCCCTAACCATAAAGAAGTCCATTGTGTGTGAAGAATTCTATTTCAAAAGCTACCAAACTAAAAAATTGAATGCAACACCAAATAAAATTTGTAATTTTTTGCGTTTAGTCTTATGACTGAAATTTTTTAATTAAAAAATTAGAAGGTATGGAAGTTTACGCATAAAAATTACATGGTTACTAACCGGTTTTCTGTTAATGAGCTGTTAAATGTCTGATACTTCATTCAGGGTGTAATTATATAAAAAAATCAGTATTCATGTGTGTTAAGAATCATAGTTTTCTCTATAAAGTTTGTACTTTGAAAGTAATATCTGACATTTTTTTTTAATATTGTGTCCATTTTAAAAAGAAGCTGTTGGTTCTGGGTAAAGATAAGGAAATAATTTTTGGACTGAACCATGCATTATTACAAATTCTATTGTGCCAAAAATAGCGTTTTAATTTAGTTATAGTTCTACAATAATTGTTGTAGGGAATTTTCAGAAGTAAAGGGAAGCAAAGTAGGTAAGGGGAATGCATGGCTGCTGCCATGCTCTCTGGTTACAGAGTGGTTATCTGGTTATCTCGGGTTATCTTTATATGGGACTAAATGAAAATTAAAGATCAAATGTTAATTTCAAGGTATATGCAGACTATAGCTAGGCTTTACTGTTCATAATACTAAAAATTAAGTTGAAAATTGTCATAAACTCTGCTGTTTTTAAATGTAAATTTTTTTGTATTTTTCTACCAGGTACATTTGCTGTGATATGTATGATGACAAGTAAACCCGTTTTAGAATACTCTACTGTTTGGGACACAGATGGATTCAATAAAACTAGTTCAATGTTACCAAATATGACTGACAGTGATTTAACACCAGTCCAAGTTGCAACTGCAGTTTGTTTAATTGTTGGATTATGGCAGGTAATTTTAATCTCAGTTCTTCCAAACCTACTACGTTCTTTTCCAGAATGATTATTAATTACCCTCTGAACAATTTACAAGAAATACAAATTGAATTTTGTAAACTATTTTATAGAAATAAATCTGATAGATTATAATTTGAATCTGTCTCCAAATTGTAGGATGGGAATATAATTATATGGAACCAAATTAAAATTAAAGATCAAATGTTAATTTCAAACAAATTTTTAGAGCTGAATCAAAGATAATAATACCACTGAGCTTGTTCCAGATGATCGTGTACTTAAGTTAAAATAGTGCTAAAAATGCAGATCTTGTGAACCATAGATAAAAACCATTTTAAGGAGAATCCTGCATTATATAATGACATAGACATGAGATATATATATTATAAAATGCTACTCATGGTTCTTCTCTTGATGTTGGTAATGGATTGATCTCTCCACATTGACATCCAGGGCATCTACCATCACAATTCTTATTCTGAGTAAACATCCCAAAACCATGCTGTTGTTAGGACTGTTATATAATTGCCCCAGTTTTATTAAAGCATCAGAAAATTGTGATTCTTTTATTTTTCTATTAAAATTGTGTTTACGAGTGGTACAAGTGTTTTCATGATGATCACACAACAGTTGAAGATGTACTGGATGACCTTCCACTTTCACCACAAATGAGAATGTTGAGCACGTTCAACAACTTGTGCATGCAGACAGGCTTCATTCATTATGAATTTATTCCTGAAGAGAAAATAGTCAACAAAAAGTTGTACACAAAGCTCTTTAAACGGTTACGAGATGCAATTCGACAAAACCGACCTGAAAAATGGGCTGGAAATTATTGGTTTTTGTTGCATGACAATGCCCCGTCACATCAATCTCTAATGATGAAACAATGTCATCACTCTCCTCCCTCTATAATCTCCCAATCTTGCACCACCGGATTTTTACCTGTTTCTACAGCTGAAAATGACCTTGAAGGGACATTGTTTTGCTGATTTATCATGTGATGGAAAATGCGATGAAGCAGCTGATAGAAATTTTGAAAAACAGCTTTCAGAAGTGTTTCCAACAATTGTACGAATGGTGGAATAAGTGTGTAGATGCAGGAGCAGAGTATTTTGAAGGAAAATAAGGTAAAAATGTTGTACATACTTTCAATAATATTTATTAACCAATTCCAGGAACTTTTTGACCCTGCCTTGTATGAGAATCTAATGGATTGAAGCATACAGAAACAAGCACAAAGTAAGCTATTCAAACATGCACAATACATGACCTGTTGATGTATGTCAGCACTTATATTATCCATACTGTATGCTGTGCAGAAATACTGTTGGGGTTGCACAATCCATTTTACATCATTCAGAACTGTGGGAGATAAAATATGTTCGAGCAGAAGGATTAGATGGATGCCAAAGCTAATTGCAGTCATTTTTTGGCTTTCTGTCCAGAGGTAGCATGAGTAGCACTAATAACTGTAATTTCATTTTCAGATACTCTTCGGGTTATTACATTTGGGCTCTCTCAGTGTTCTTATGTCAGAATTTCTTGTCAGTGGTTTCACAACTGGAGCTGCAGTTATCGTACTCACATCACAAATGAAACACATATTTGGATTGAAGTTACCTCGCCATTCAGGATTTTTAAAAACTATTTTCGTAAGTTACATGTGCAAATAACTATGTTAGAAGAAGATGAATTTTAAAATAGACTAGCATATTGGACCCATGTAAATAAATTTGCACATTGTTCTTGGGCTTCAAAACTTTATCTTTAAATAAATGATTTAAGTTAACAAACTTAGCCGTTCTTAGAAGAATGGTGAGTAACAACTAAAGCACAGTAGTACAATATTTTTGTCCTGAAAAGAACAGTTTTAAACTAAAACTTTAAATAAAACGATATTAACACACTAACTAATACCGAATGAGTGTGTTGTGGGATGAGAAGAAAGATGACATATCCTGTATGCTTATGGAGTATGACTGTGAGGGGGTAAATGTGGGAGAACCACATTACATTAGGGTAAGCGCACAGTGAACGCTGGTTGCTGGTCGCAGGTACTGATTCATGGTGGCGTACGTGCATAGTGGGAGCATGTAACTACGCGCTTAACCTTCATTCAGTTGTCGGTATTCAACATGAGTTCCAGTAGCAGCAATGATGATGAATTATTCCTAATGGAAAACGTTTCCACGAAATTATTACCATTTAAAGACGATACTGTTAGTAACATTAATAAGAACAGAAAATTGTTCGGCATAATCATCTTTTTCCACAATTAAAAAAAGATAGAGACAGGTTTTTTAAATGCATGAGAATTACTCTGGAAACGTTTAATTTTATATTGTCTAAAGTAGAACTTGTTTTCTAAAACAATGGTGCAACTTGCTCAAGCAACCAATATTACCGGAAGAAAGATTTGTGATTACTCTGAACATTTTAAATGTATTTCGAACTTTTTGACTACCGATATTCAATATTATAAAGCATTGTTTGACCAGTAATAATCTTTTAAAGTTAGTTTTATTAACCATGTTAATTAATTAACAGGTTGTTCTTATTTATGAATACGCATTATATGACGTCAAGTACATTTAGCAACCTGCCAGCAGCAGGCAGGTTTATTCAAAACAAACCAGTGAGCTGATATGCACAGATTACCAGCGCACAGCTTTTTCCACCAGCGTTAACTGTGAGACGTTCGATTAAAATATAATAGCCTATTCCTACTAGCAGGCTCCCACTTCTAAGCGACCAGCGTTCACTGTGCACTTACCCTTAACGCTGTATTACTGCTATGTTGTAAACAAAATTTGCTCTTTTTCATTTCATAAAATGAAGCTCATATTAGTATGAATTTCAAGTTAAATTTTTTTGAGCAAATCAGGAAAGAATTCTCTTTAAAACCATGTAAAAATTATAAAAATCCGTTTTGGTAGATCTTCGTATTTAGGAGTTAGTAAAATTCCTATTTAAAGTACTTTGGAAGCGATTTTGCGTTAGAAGTATATAGATGTGGTGTCTACATAAATGTGACAGTCCTCACTCACATAGCTTCCTGATCACCTGGAGAGCTGAAATTCCTAACAGACTTCAGGATTTTTTTTAAGTGGTTGTAATTTCCGTACGGATATAAATTAATATTTCTGATTATTATTAATAATGATTAATATTTATTAAATTATTAATAATTATGAGTTATTTTATTTTATGTATTTATTTATCAAGAACAAATATAAAAAAGCAAGTCTTTTATAAGTAATTTTCCAACTCTCACATAGGTGTAGCCTGTCTACAGGATGGACTTTTACACTAAACTAAATTATTAACTAATACTAAACTTTGTAAAACTGAACAGTGTATAAAGCTAAATCTATTTTCATTAATCTAACAGTAATCTATACAGTTATTTATAATCTAAGTAAAAATAACTATTAATTTTTTTAAACATATTTATTATTAACTAGCCTACCGTAACGATATTAACAATGTAAATTTGAGCTATTTTAAAACATTATGTCACCGGATTGCAACATTAAGTGGCAAGTTAAAAACTTTAATTTTGGTGGCCCTGAAAAGGGTCATTTAAGCGGTGGTCGTCTTGATGGGAGGCATCGGTCATAGTTGTCGTGGCAGTCGAGGAGCTGGGCGACACAGCATGTAATCGTCCAGCGGAGACATAATCTTCTTCCCTCGTAGTAGTACGTCGATGGCTGCTTCGTCGGGTCCTGTGGGCGTAAGGCTCGGTCGAGGGACTGCTGTGGGCATTGCTTGCATCAGCGGACGATGACGGTCCGGTCGACGCCATACGGTGACTGGACAGCGACCGGAAGCATCATCTTCTCTCTTGCGGGGTCGTCGATTAATCTTCTCTGGAGTCCGGCAGCCGTGTGCCGTGGTGGATGTCTTGTCAATGCTGTCTGGATCGGAGTTGAATCCCTCTGTGTCTTGATTGATATTGAATCGCTCGGCTCAGTGCAGCGCTCTTTATATAATCGCCGAGAGCGCTGTGGTAGAGAGCGGCTACTGGCTTGGCCTTGATGGCTAAGGCCTCTGTTGGTGCGCAGCCGAAAGGTTTGTCGGTATGCCGTCAAAAGGCCTATCGTGCCGACAAAGGCCGGAAAAAGTATTGAAGCCGGCAACACAGTAAATGATCAATTAGAAGAGGTGGCGGTGAAAATTATTTATAATGATGATATGTATACAAATATTTACATAATAAAAATAATATAATAATAAAAGTGTGTTTATTTTCACAAATCAAAATAATTTATAATAATATCTTCTTTTTCCAATTTAAATATTTAATTATACAATAAAATTAAAACCTTCCAATACAACTTAACAATTATTCCTTAGTCACGTGCAAACTACACACCAAACAAGACCAAATTTTGGTCATCAGTCTGACTGACAGATATCCCTCCGTAGCCTACCAAGTACTACCCAATAACAATATAAACAATATAAAAACAATAATAACAATATGAAAATAAACAATAAATCACCCTTATAACATAAACAGAAAGAAAAAAAGGAAACTGAATAAAAGAAAAGAGAAAAAAGGTAATCCTACATAATTAGAGTGAATCCATTTTGGATTCACACTAATTATTTAGGATTACCTGGATTTTACTATACGACCATTCGTTCATGGCGTCCATCTGAACCAGCTGGGAATTTTAAGATTTAAATTATGGTTTTAAAACCCAGCGGCAGCAAATGCCCACTATTTGCAGTTGATAAATTTCAGGAAATTTGGTTTCAGGGGTTTAGAAAATGTATTTTTGGATTTCTTCGTGCAAAGGTTAAATGTTTTTACATGAACATGTATAATGAATTTGTTATATGTTTAGTTATTTAATAATAATGTCTATTTAGAGTTTTTGTTTTCCAGACGTATTTTGATGTTGCAGCTAATATAGAGAACTCAAATTTTTTAGCGACTACAATGACATTAACAGTTGTTATAGTGTTGACTGTATACAGTGATATACTTAAGGTGAGATTGTTTTTATTGATAATCTTTAACTTGTTTTAATTATAAAGAATGACTGACCCATGTTTTAGTAGTTAGCACTACTGGGTTCTACACCAGGAGTCTCGGGTTTGATTCCCGGTCAGGTCTGGCATTTTCATCGCTCATTTTCATCCATCACCCTTCAGCATTTAGACATAAAACCTAAAATAAATATAAAATAAAAATCTGGTGTGGAACACTCACACAACTTTCTCTTGCCAATACAAATAATGACCAATATAACCAAATATTAGAAATAAACAAAAAACATAACCTTATTTTAATCATGAATGAAAGATGCAAAATGCAAATCGACCTCAGTTTGGCTTAAAAATACATAAAATCACTCTTTCACGCTAAACTAGGCTCTGTAGAGAAACATGCTCTGAATAAAAGTTGGAGATCTTTTAATTTCCTATAAATTTGATTACGTACACTTTTGTCGTAAAATGCATACTACCTGTAAAGCTGAAATCTTAAAAAAATTGATTTTTCACATGCTTTCGTGAAAAAAAAAACAGAAAATTGCTAATTACCACTAAACTAAATGTTATAAAAAACGTTTGAAATAAAAGTAGGATTTTAAATTCTCTACATTTTTTATTATATAAATTTTTGCGCTAAAATGCATATTAAAGCTGTAATCTTAAAAAAAACAATTTTTTTACGTGAAAACAGCCTCACCAAGAATTTCAGCAAACATGGCGCCTACGCTATCTTGTAGAGCATAAAAAATTGAGTAAACCAGGCGATTTTAAAAAAAATTGTAGGACCAGTTTTTGAGAAAATCGCAAAAAAGTGAAAAATGACACGAATGAACTACTATGTCTAGCTGATCGATTTTGATGAGAATGTTTGTGTCGGGTTCAGTAGTGGTATGTAACTTAAGTTTCAAGTTTGTACGATGTTCAGTTCTTGAGATAATCTGTTCACACACACACACACAGACCAATCGCTAAAAACATGTTTTTTGGGTTCAGGGGGTCTGAAAACGTGTAGATCCGGTGAAAAGTCGATTTCGAAAAATCAACATGAAAACAATACTTTCCTTCCTATATATTCATATAAGCAAGAGAAAGTAAAAAATCTGGTGTGAAACACTCACACAACTTTCTCTTGCCAATGCAAATAATTTACAATATAATTTAACATTGGTAATAAAATATTAGAAATAAACAAAAAACTAACCTCAATAAACATAACCTTATTTTAATCATGAGTGAAACACTCAAAATGAAAATCAACCTCAGTCTGGCTTAAAAATACGGAAAATCACTATTTCACGCTAAACTAGGCTCTGTAGAGAAAAATACGTTAAATAAAAGTTGTAGATCTTTAAATTTCCTATAAATTTGGTTATATACACTTTTGTCGTAAAATGCATACTAAGGCCAAAATCTTAAAAAAATCAATTTTTCACACATTTTCATGAGAAAAAATCAGAAAATCGCTAATTACTGCTAAACTAAGGGTCATACAAAAAAATGTTTGAAACAGAAGTTGTAGGTTTTTAAATTCTCTACAACTTTTATTATATAAGTTTTTGCGCTAAAACTTATATTAAAGCCGTAATCTTAAAAAAACAACGTTTTTACGTGAAAACAGCCTCACCGAGAATTTCAGCAAACATGGCGCCTACCCTATCTTGTAGAGAATAAAAAATTGAGTAAAATAGGCGATTTTAAAAAAAATCGTAGGACCAGTTTTTGAGAAAATCGCAAAAAACTGAAAAATTATACGAATAAACTACTACTTCCGGTTGACCGATTTTGATGAAAATGTTCGTGTCGCGTCCGGTAGTGGTATGTAACTTAAGTTTCAAGTTTCAAGTTCGTACGATGTTCCGTTCTTGAGATATTCTGTTTACACACACACACACACACAGACACACAGACCAATCGCTAAAAACATGTTTTTTGGGTTCAGGGGGTCTGAAAACGTATAGATCCGGTGAAAACTCGATTTCGAAAAATCGACATGAAAACAATACTTTCCTTCCTATATATTCATATAGGCAAGAGAAAGTAAAAAAGAGTACTTTTTGTGTCATCTTTTTATCGATATGCGTTGAATCGTCTGATTTTAGCTTGCAATGTTTTTTATGGTAAAATATAAACCGGCTGCGAAAACTCTTACCGGGCGCATTTCAAGCGAAATGCTTGATGTAGGCTACTGCTATAGTTAACGAATACTGACAATGACAGTGTGGGCTGCAAAAGTAGCTTCCAGAAATGTCTGAAGCTAGTAATTGGTCTAAAATTGGCCCTAAATGAAAAACATCACACAAACTATTAATTACTTTTTTTGAATTTTATTTAATTTACTTTCTCCTGTAAGCATGTATTTTAATGACATCTACCTTAACCCTTTGGAAATGGACTGTCATGTGTTAAACAGAAGAACTGCAAAATTCAAAATGTGCTCTCAAAACAACTGTTTTATCTAACGTCACTACTGATGAAAAATTCTGAAAATATTACAATATTTATTAATAAATATATTTTTATTTTATATTTTTTACTATAACAGGCTTAAATTTCAGTTTAGCAAAAAAATTTATAAAACATGTTTTGTAGACAAGAGTTTACTGGAATAAATGTTATTTTTTATTTAAATTTCCGTAAATATTTGACAAAGTTACAAAATGTTCAACACGAGTCCATTTTCACATCACAGGGAAGCATGAAGGAATGGTATTTTACATTCTTTACGGTGATGTCACAGAGCCACTATTATATTTAGGTTACAGCTGTAAGCAAAGCAATGTAGAAAATTTTTCTCCCTACAACCGCATGTTTTGAAAAATTCTGTAGTGTGGTTAGAAGGAAGCTGTTACACGTCCTTTGCAACCCAGCAAAGTGTCGAATTTTTTGCCTCTGTGATGGTAAATCCCTCCTGAAAAGTAAAATGGACTTGTCTTTCCTTTTCTAGGGCAAATGTCGTAACAGTATCATCATAGCTTCAACACAAACTAAAGAACATGCATGTACGTTGACTTCCACATGAGCTTCACGAATTTCCATTCAAAACCAACAATTCCCGAACCATCAATGCTACCTACACACTATAGAGGGAATAAAAATTTTCCCTGTTATGATATTCTATTTCTGAAAACACTGTCAGTTGCGTTAAAGAATTCTCTACTAGAAAAGTGCAATATTTACTGGTCTCTGATTTATACTGACCTTGCAGAAGCATATTTTATTGCCCCAACCACAATCCATTCGGCATCATCTAAAATAAGATTACCAGTGTGAACAGGATTAAAATACAACGTTAGTTTTTTAAGTAATAAATAATTTATTTCATTTTATGATTTTAATATTTGTTTTATTGTTAATTACAGCCATATCTTAATAAAAAGTTACCGATACCTCTACCTATGGAATTAATTGTTATTACTGGAGGCACTTTGGTATCAATGTTTTGGAATCTTCCATCTGAGTACGACATTTCTTCTGTTGGTGATATTCCTACTGGGTATGGATAATTTTGTTGTATTTTAATATAAATAACTCAATTAGCTTTTACCAAATCTTGGTATATAATTTTTCTTTTATTTCTTTTCTCTTCAGTAAATGAGAAATACAGCAGCAGTTATTGCCATGAAATATCATTAATTAAAGTCTCAAACTTTACTTAATATGGACTAAGAGGGTCAAGTTTTATGGAAATGTAGAGGGAATCATTAGAACTCTTTGTTTGATTACATAAATGCATTTATTATCAACTAAATTTGTGCTTATTTATGTTATTTACAAAGTGTTAATATGAGGGGCATCCAAAAAATAAGTTTCCCTTGTCAAGGAAAAATTACCAAAATAATTAAAAGGATTACAAAATATATTTATTCATTTTTGTAAGGAATTACCTATTTTTCTACAAAATCTCCTTCCCTTTCCAAGCATTTATGGTACCTAGGCAACAGTTTTTTAATTCCAGCTTCATACCAACCTGTCGCCAAATTTTGAAGTCAGTTATCAACCTCGTTTTTCACATCATCATCAGTGAAGCATCTGAGCTCTGAGATGATTTTTGAGCTATGGAAACTTATGGAAGTAGCTTGGAGCAAGGTCTGGAGAATGTACAGGGTGCTCGGAAATCTCTCATTGTTTGCTCTTAGAAGTTTAATTTTCAAACCGTGTTTCATCACCAGTGACTATTCTTGAAAAGAGGGCGTCACCTTCATCTTTAAACAATTTCAAAAAAGATTGTGCAGCTGTCAAGCAACACTGCTTACGAGCATCAGACATTAAATGCAGCACCTACCTTCCACACACTTGTAAGAGCTGAAGGTCTTCAACCATGATGTTATGAAGAGAGCACCGGCTAATTTCAATATTTGGTGGCAGTAGAGTCAAGATTTTGTCAAGCGTTAGCTGATTGTCAGAGTCAATGACCTCAGAGACAGCAGCAATGGCATCGGCTTGGCGAGAAGTTGCGCTGATCATCATGAACATTTTCTCTGCTTTTGATTGACATCTTCACCATAAACACTGCATAACTGTCTATGAATTTCAACAACTGATTCATTTTTTGCAGTCAAAAAACGAATAACACTGCAGATTTCACAACTCAGGGCAGAACAAAGGGGAACCTCCATTGTGTTCAGTTCGCCCCTGGTGCCTGGTCTGTTTACAGCCACCAAACTGAGTGCAAACACTGCCACTACATCAGATATAAAATTCCTCGGGCGCGGAAACTGCCCGCTTCATTCGTACTTCAATATAAAACTTAGGGAAACTTATTTTTGAATTCCCTCGTATAATAAAAGTAATATAAAAAAATATATAAAATACTAGCAATCTATAATCGTTACACTTTTTTTTCTTTTTTTTTTTAATTGTATAGCCCTTTTAAGAGCGCAATAGTTATGTAATTAAATTCATTTTCCCTTAAGCTGTTTTGAGAGCTGTCGCCTCCTTGTGTGGTACTCCCTCATCCTCCTACTCACCACCTGTCTCTCCTCCTCTATCCAGATTCTAGTCTTGGACTCAGCAGAATGGAAATTCCCGAAAGTCTTAATCTTGTGCCTAAAAATGTCTCTGTTCATAATGTCGTTGCCCGAGATGTCCAACGTTATGAGGTCTTCCTCCACTTCCTTCAACCAATCGTTACACTTTATAATAAAGTAAACTTAAATCATTCAACTTTTCACACAAACTTGCACGTTGAAAGCCAAATCATGCTATACAAATAAAACCAATTGGTTCTGAAAAAAGGAATATTGTTGTCATTGTATAAATGCCCAGTGGAAGGGGAAAATATGGCCTGATAAGTAAGTAAAATGTATATTTTTTAAATTGATACAGTCTCTTTGATTTGTAGAAAGTTTACATAACTTTCAATGCAGAAATTAGATAATGCTGTTTTATTTTTATCTGTCCCATAAATAATTTTCAAAAATTTTGAAAAAGGAAATAAGTAGTTATATTGTACTCTGGTGTAAAAGAAAAAATTATGCATATTGAACAGTGGTACTGTACTGTACGTGATGCCTATGATCCCTAAATGTACTATACTTCACTGCTAATTACAATAGATAAAAGAACTAACTCTTCCAATCAAATAGAATGAAAGATGGCTTCCTTTTATCAATCACAATTTTTTTCAAAATTAAAAATTTATGTAATACCATGTAACATGTGTTACATAAGAAGCTCTAAGCTTTTCAACGGTGAAAGAATTTTTTAAATTGGTTGGTTAGTTTCTGAGATTACATCATACAAACAAACAAAACATTTCTTCTTTTTAATATTAGTTATAAGATTCTTGAAAAATACTTTGTCAAAACTTTAGAAGAAATAATTTAGTGTGCATCTAATTCTGAGTAAAAAATTTGTGATATTTTATTACTTACCACTTTGGTTTTTACACTCAGTGACTTTAACACAAAGCCTACTTGAACGTAGAGTTTTACTACTTGTTTGAATGTAATAAAATTTTTAAATCTTTTTGTTTTACAGGTTTCCTCCACCAAGACTACCTCCATTATGGCTCCTTCCTAATTTAATTATTGATGGATTAGTTATTGCTTTAGTTGCTTTCTCTATAAATATATCAATGGCATCTATATTTGCAAAAAAGTCAAAATATGAAATCGATGCCAACCAAGAACTGATTGCATCTGTAAGTAACTTTTTTTATTGGAGATGAAAGCGTACACAAACACTGGATTCCACCTATTAGAATCACGGGATAATGTAATCAATTCTCTAAAACCCTAACCAAAATTAAGAAATTACATTTATGAGGGTGGTTTTTTAACCTCTCGTGAACCATAAAAAAAAATGAATTGAAAAAAAACTGAATTTTTTACCAAAAGTTGTGTAAGTACATGGTTACTTTTCCACATAATAGCTGTGAAAATTCAGGTAACTGTCATGTTGGTGTAACTTGGTGGAAGAGCTTTCCAATCTGCTCTTCAAAGAACATTGCCACCAGTAATGTAAGTTGGGCCTGAACATTGTTTTGAAGCTACCTATTGGTTTAGAAGCTTTAGCCTCCTAGTCGCTTCTTCAATTCAAGGAATAAACAGCTCGAGAAGCTGTTTGTTTACTTCAAATCGTGCAATTTTTACGTACATATTTTACTTTCATTATTATACCTCTGTAAAAAAAGTAGTCATTCAAAATTTTAATAAGAGGAGTCCAACAATCATTGTCGTAATCGGAGACCCTATGATAATTCTTAATAAACTTAATACATGTATAAATTAATAAGTTTTTATTGTCACGTAAAATAATACTTATTCTATATGACATGTCAAATTTTTGAATTTAGGGATTAAGTAGGTTATGCTCATCATCAAAGAATGCAAAAAGGAGACTAATCAGATATTCACTTGAAGTGGTCAAGGGAAACTTTGCAAAAACGTTAACTGGGATAACCATTTCTATTACATATTAATTACAGAAAAATGTCTGATTTTTCCCAAAATGTTCTATTTCACAAGTCATCAATTTGAACTGATTTTTATAGTTTAAATGGACAATTTTAAAATAGCAGAAATAATAAAACAATAGCTAATTTATAGAACAAACTATGCACGTAAAGACAAAACTGAAAACATTTACCAATAAATACAACATAAATATTATTTTGCAATTAAAAAAAAAATTTGGAAGACAAGGCTTGCTCTGCTTGTACTGTTTTTGCCTTTCCCACTCCTGTGCATTGATACTATTCCTCTACTTTTGATCCAGCTGTTAATCATTGCTGATGCTGCTCCAGCTATCATAAAGAGGCAGTTAGAGGGAGAACTCTTTCCCAGTCTTCAGTTGGCATGTGCATAAGAATTTTCTTACTAAAAATTCTCAAATTTTTGTTTCGGTGTGTGAATCTGTAAATTAACTATTTCTTTAGTCTATTAGATCTTTTTAAACAATTCTAATAAAACCATATTGGATAGTGTTTAATTTTCTATTTTTTGATATAGGGATGTGGAAATGTGTTTGGATCATTCTTTGCTTGCATTCCATTTGCAGCTTCATTATCCCGTAGTTTGATTCAGCATTCTGTTGGTGGACGTACTCAGCTAGCCAGTGCAGTGTCTTGTGTTCTCTTAGTTTTTGTATTACTTTATATCGGACCATTTTTTGAGCCTCTCCCAAATGTAAGTAATTTATTTTATTTGTTATTTTATTAGAATATTTTGTATTGTGTGGTTAGGCATGTGAGACACCGCCTAAAGTTCCATATTAACCTGTTTCGATATCTGGCTAAAATTAATTATGTATGTGTTTAGAATGATAAGGTTTTTCATTTAGTTTGGTCTCAGCTCTCGCTGGACTAATTCTGTTCAACCCTTCTTTTTAAAATAAACCCTCCACTGCAGATTTGCCGTCAACAATCATTATTTTATCTTAATTTTAGATTAACTCAGAAAATTGAAAATTAACGGTGTTTTATAACCCAGTTGTTTGAAAATTATTGTACTTATACGTGCTTTAATTGCTTTGTGGCCTCTATGAAAACTAAGTGGTGCTGTTTGCTAACCTATTCAAAGATTTGGGGTTTCATGAAGTTTCAGCATACAAAACAAAAATGACTGCTAAGCCTGGGTTTTAAATTACTGAAGGGGAACTTGTTTTATCTAACTTAAATTATTTATGAGTGATTGTTTTGTTTAGAGGGGGATTTTTTTGGCCTTATGTCCAATTGTTTTGCAATTACTGCTAATGCAGACAACAATGAAGGGTGATAGATAAAAATGAGTGCTGGAAAAATGCCAGACCTGGTCAGGAATTGAACCTGGTATCCTTGGCGTAGAAGTTAGTTGCACTGACCTGTAGGAGGAAGTTAGTCACAGAATTGTCATGGAAGAGTGAAGTGCATAGGCCTTCAGTACAATAAATCACACAGTATTCACATCTTTATATAAACTGTTGTGTTTTTGTGTGCCAAAATATAATATCCTGTACAAATGATAAACATTGAAAACCTGAAAATTCAGTGATCAAATGAAAAATTAAACAAAACCATATTAACAAATAGGAATAACTGTTTCACTAATGCAGGTTCACTGAACATACTCTTAATATTGTAATCATGTTTCAGTTTGATGGTCAGGCTGTTACTAATGTGGTTTTTGGATTATTATCACCGTTTGGTATGATCAAAAATTTGGAGTACAGTAGAACCTTCTCGTTACGGTTTCAGTTTTACGTGGATTACTGCGTTTGCAAATTTATTTCACTTTTATACAGAGTTTTACTAAAGACCACTTAAATTGTTGTTATGACTCACAAAAGCAAAACTATATGTACTGAAATGTGTAGTCCTTGAATAACCCAAGTGAATTGGAAAATGTTTCGAACCAGAGCCTAAAAATTCACCTCATATGGCCTTGTTACTAGAAATTAAGCTAAAAAGTTGTATGAATGAGTATAAGATGAATCTCCTACAAACAAAACTTTAAAAGAATTTCAATCAAGCTGTGGATGGTATGAGAAATTTAATCATCATTTCTCCTTGTGCAATTTGAAACTTTTCAGCGAGTCAGTATCAGCTTATCATGAGTTTCTGTGGTCTTTAGCTGAACTTTAGTTTTTTGTTAATTTAGAGTGAAGCCTATATACGATATTTTTACAAAATCATACTTTTTCCTCAAATTTTTTCTTGGCAAATAATATTCCAATGTTTGATTTTCATTATTATTTATTACCACAAAAAGGTAAGTGTTATTTTAGTTTGTTGATGTTTTGTAATATACTTTTGTTGGTGCTGGAGTACTTTTAATTTTTATTATGCACAATATGTTTCATTCAATCCAGTTTTGCACTTCGTGGTATCCCTGGAAACTGTCGCCGACCGAGGCCGACGACACATGGCAAAACCTTGGTTGCGAAGTTGGTGGCCCTGAAAAGGGCTGTTTAATTGGTTGCGAAGTTGGTGGCCCTGAAAAGGGCTGTTTAATTGGTTGCTGATCCTGAGAAGGACAGTTTGGGTTATTGTGGTGGCCCTGAAAAGGACTGTTGGTGGTCGGAAGCAGCGAGCCGGCGTGTAGAGAGCAGAGCCCGAATAGTGACAGCTCGGCTACTGGGTTCAGGCCTAGCTCTCCCTCAGCAGCAGTACCCAACTGCCAAGGGGTGGGGACCCACCCCACGGCAGCATGATAGTGGTGGCCTCCAGAGCCCTGCAGTGTCGGGGCGGCCGAGGTGGTTCTCTCTGGTTCTGGGCTGAACTCTATCTTGCCGTGGTTCCTTCAGGCACGCACGGGCTTCCTTTGGCTGATCGGTGCAGGAATGTGCATCTGCCACAAAACCCATTAACCAGGATCAGGAAGGTTTTGGAATACCAATGTCATAATAATAAGCAGCATCTATTGAATTGTTATTCTGTATTGTTTTTTGTATTAATGATATTACCAGGGGATTTTCCCAATATCAATCAAGGAAAAATTGGGGAATTTCACAAAAAGATTGAGGTAGACATCCTAAATTAACTGCATCTTAATGTTATTGGCTTAAGTAATTTTAAGTGATTTTGTTTTTTCAGTGTGTTTTGACAGGTATTATAATAGTTGCACTTCGTGGTATGTTGATACAAGTGAAAGAATTTTGGAGAGCATGGAAGCAGTCAAAACGAGATGGACTTATCTGGTTAATTACATTCCTATCAGTTGTCATACTTGATATTGACAAAGCTCTGATAATTGGTTTAGTTATTTCTGTACTTTCGATTGTCTTGGTCGGTCAGAAACCAACTGTTATTACATTAGGACATATACCATCAACCAGTATTTATTTAGACATCAAATGCTACAGCGGGGTATGTAAACAAAAAAATAAAACTTTGTTCTAGGTATTCTAAATCTATATTAATTTTATAAAAAAATAACATTTGTTTGTTTGTATGAGTTAATCTCAAAAACTACCCAATCAATTTCAAAATTTTTTTAATTGTTGGAAAGCTTTGAGCTTCCTGATTTGTGTAATTATTCAATTTTGAAAAAAATTGTGGTTGGTATACTGGAAGCATCTTTTATTTCATTTGTTGTAATGTCTGTTGAAAAGGTTAGTTTCCATCGTTTTTATAGATCAGTTCTATTCTATTCTACAATCTGTTGTATACAATGTATCGCATTATGTAGTCAGGTATTAGGTACATTGCAGTACTGTCTCACAATATCACATCATCCTTCACTCTTCCCTTTTCCAAAAAATTTTAAAATTATTATTGTTCTTATTTTGAATAGGTCACAATGACCACACATTAGCCAAATTACAACATTCACTTTTTTCTTCCTTTTAGCCAGATTTGCTTTTTTCCAAAGACTTGTCATTATTTCAGACCTCATTTCCCTTACTTCATCAGAAATTACTGTTGGAGCTGATTCTAGCTCACTTGTGTGAACTATTCTAAGATAATCAATTTTTCTTCTATAATAATCTCTATACAGGTAATCTATTTCTTTTATTTGAAATTTATTCTTTTCATCCATTTGCTTTTTCAAGATGCTTGGCACGCTTTTGATTCGATTTATGAGGTTTGATAAAACAATTACGGGAATTTTAGTTTTTCTTACAAAATTGTTATTTATTCATCTACATCAATTTTGTCCTCAAGTAATCCTCCTCAGATAAGGCCGTGTCCATCAAATATCGTAGATGAGGTAACATAATGGTGTTGTTGTTTGCCAAAAAATTATGGACAAGCAGTGAAGTGTGTGTGAGCAGTTGCATTATCGTGATTCAATTTCCACAAGCGGTTTTGCCACAATTCTGAGCATTTTCGGCGTATTGCTTCATGCAAACGGTGTGTAACTCCCAAGTAGTATTACTTCTTGACTGAACAACCATATGGCAGAAACTCAGGATGCCAGTGAGAAGAACCTTCACATTTGATCAGACTGGTCAAATTTTTTTCAGTGTTGGCTCTTCAGGCAGCTTCCATTGGAATGACTGGCCCTTGGTTTCGATGTCACACCCATATACCCATGTTTCGTCACCTGTTTTGACCATTTACTAAAATTCTGGATCATTGTTGACTTCATTCAGGAATTTGGGAAGGAACTTTGCTGCCACACGTTTCATGCTCAAAATATCCAAAAAATTGCTTGACAAGATCCAATTGATGTACCAACCTCATCAGCAACCTCTCTGATAGTGATTCTGTGATCTTTCAGATTCATTTTCCTCACTTCTACGAAGCTGTTGTCGGTTATTGATGTGCTAGAACGTCCAGGGCGGTTGTCATCTTCAATGTTTCCGCAGCCATTTTTGAACCATTTTTACCACTCGTAAACTCCTGTTTTACTCATAGTAGATTCACCAAAAGCCACGGTCAACATTTTGAATGTGGTACTACACTTTATATCATTTTTCACACAAAATTTAATGCAAACTCTTTGATCCATTTTTTCGGAAGTTATAAATCGCCAAGCAAATGCAAGCAGGTGTATTTTTTCAACTACTTACAATAAATTGCACGTTCAAAATGGGTGCAAATGTAAACATACGTTAGAAACAAGTGTACCAACAAACTAAATAAAAATTTGGAAATCCGATTTTCAAAGCCTGCAAAATTAAAAAATTTGTGTTATTTTTTTGATTAAACCTCGTATTTCATAAAATATCTGTCTGTTTAATCTTTTTTCACCCATTCCCACCGTGTGACCATAAAATTTAAGTTTTTACTGTATGTTCTTTTGTGTGCTGGGTTGTCACCAAAAATCTTCCGGTATTGTTTTTCTTTTCCAATTTATGCATTAAAATCACTGACTAAAATTCGGACATTCTTTTCTGGTGCTTTCTGTATATCATTCAGTTGCTGGTCTCCGAAAGCTTCCACCTTTTCTGAGTTTTTCTGGTTGTGCACATTGATAAGGGTGAAATTTTCATGTTTTCACATTTTACTGTTGAAGTACAGATTTTTTCAGGAGGTGAGTGGAACTTTGTTATGTAGTCGATGATCTATTTATTTACTCAGAATGTTGCTCTAGGTTACTGTAGGTTCACTTCAATTGTTGGTCCTTGTTTTCATTCAAATATCTTGCAATTTCAGAACCAAAAGTGTTGTATCAGTAAATGTGTCTCTTGTAATGCAAGTATTTTAATATTGTGTTTCTTCATCTCATCCTGTGTTCATTTTAATTTACCTGTCTGCAGAAGTGTTTGTATGTTCATTGTCTGAAAATAATGTCATTCTTTGGTTCATAAGTTTTATTTTTCTTATATTAAATTATTTGTATAGATGTCCAAAAAATAATGTCACATTCGATTTCTGCATAGACAGTTATGTTAACCTCCCAAAAATCAAAAAGTAGAACTACTAACTTGCACCTAATATGAATTATGTTTTGATCCACATCAAAATCTTATATTTTCTATAGTTTATTGATGCAAGTGAAAACTTTAAATAAACTTTTATGCTTTTGTTTATAAATGCTGTTATCAGATGTGTAACTTCTTTTATTATTATTGCATTGTGCAACTCATTTGTGTACAATATTTATTACAGTTTTACTCTTGTATATGCAATAATGTAATTCTAAACAAATTTTGTTTGTTTCACACAGGCTGTGAGTGTTCCACATATGTTAATATTACAAATTGCAGGTGCTATGCATTTTGCAAATAAAGATGCTATTCGTCAGAAGATTACAAAGAGACTGGGTGAAAATATTAAAGCTTCAAAAAATAATGAGGTATTTTATATTTTAATTTATATCTTGTATTTTATAAGCTGAGTGTAATTGGCTATGTCTGGAAATTCTAACCCGCAAGGACGCCTTGAAATAAAAAATACTGAAGACCATTTTTGTTCCTCACCCTCTGAAACCCCCTGGAAAAATTTAAAATTGGTACAATATTCTTTTTACGTTTTTGTTTGAAACTTGTTTTGTTAAAGGAGTTTTTTTATATATTCTTGTACTTTAAATTTACGCTAATATGTTTTAGTTTTTTATTTAATTTCTGTTCTTTTACCTTAACATTTTTATTTCAAAACTTAACTTTTAAAATGTTTTTTTAAAGTTAATTAAAAAAAAACATTTTATAGATAAATTTATTTCAAACATGTTTCAAAGCAATACAATTGTCATTAACCTATTATAAAGTGTATTCTTAATAACCAAGATTTATTTTAAAAGTTAAATGAGAAAACCAATAAATTTTGAACGTACATAAAAAGTGTGTAAAATTATTTAACTAAACTAAAAGCTTCAGTAAATGTATTAATATTATAAAAAATAAATAATAATATGTCTATAGTAATAGAAACTGACATTTCCCTTTAGGTCAAAAAAATCACATTCATGTAATACTTACATCCCCTTTCCCAACTAGCATTGTTCCTCTCCGCTAGAACACATTTATACCTTTATTGACAAATGCTTGCACACCCATTCACAGAAATGAGGTGTCAA
This sequence comes from Catonia carolina, assembly GCA_035578175.1. Taxonomy (NCBI): domain Eukaryota; kingdom Metazoa; phylum Arthropoda; class Insecta; order Hemiptera; family Achilidae; genus Catonia; species Catonia carolina. The sequence continues at coordinate 53,044,181 of JAQMRL010000007.1, forward strand.
ACTCAAGTACTATGAGTTGATATGATGGGATGGGAGAAGCATGGAAGTGGTACTATACGTAGTCATTGTAAAAGTCTCTATTGAGTTGATTTCTAATAAAGTAATATTATTATTGTTTTAATTTATGAGATAATAAAATTTTATTTTAAATTAAAATTTGTAATTTTTCATGTTACTTGTAAAAATGAATTTAAATATAATATAGTACCTTGTAATAAGAACTCTGTAGATCCTTTGTAATATAAAATCATTTATGCATCTTACAAAGTTAAGCCTCAAACGATGAATGCGTCTGTCCGTGACGAATTAAGTAGAACAAGTGACCAGAAAGTGAGAATAGGAAATAGAACGTAGGTGGAGAGGGAAGGAACATAGAGATTAACAGTAGTGTGATCTGGTAAGTCATGCATGATGCAGTAATAACTTATACAAGACGAATTAGCAGTGAATGAGCGCGTATATTCAAATCAACTACGCGTAAAAACAAAAAACTAATTAACCCAGGTGTATTGTATAGGCCTTAACAAGTTCGAAGAAGAAAGTTCTAAGTTTGATTACTGGCAAGAGTCTGGAAAATAATTACACATTCTGTACCCACTGTTCCTTAACCCAAAGTATTCACTAGTGACCAATATGTGTAAATAAACTAAAAAATCGAAAATTTGGAATTCTTCTTTTTTAAAGTATTTATATGAGGTATAATCTTATATTTTATTTCTTTAAGTACAAATATTGATAGTGTATGGTTTTCTGTTTTCAGAATGCAAAAGCAAAAAAAAAGAAAAACGTAAATTTTAACAATGATTCAGATAGTAGTGGTGATTATGAAAAGGTGATTAAACAAGTAAGTTATTTAAATTTTTGTATACATTTTTCTTTTGTAGAATGTTGCAGGTTTGCATATTGTGAAGTGTATTCTGGTTACTCCAGGATCTGGTTATTTTTTAATAATGTAACTTTTTTAAATTTAAAACAAATATTTATTTACAAATTCATTACTTGCATTTATTATTACTGTTTTAAAACATAACCAAGACTTAAACAAAAGTTAAAATATTCGTACCGAGTCTAAAACTGAAAATTATTTTTTCGAGCTGGATGGATTTTTTAAAATTTTTCTTCTTAAAATTTGATTATTTTTTAATAATAGATATATCATTTGGTAAAAATTTGAAGAATACCGGTATCTTTTTTTATTTGAAAAAAAGATTATGACAGATTCTCACATCAAGTCATCCAGTTGGCAAAACAATCTTCTTCTTAATATGATAAATATTCCTGTTATCTTTATTCAGTGCTGTTTTTATTATTTATTATGAAATTGCATGATAAATAATGTATATATAACTTGACAGAAGTTGGGTTTTTGGGCCCATCAAATTAAAAAAAAACCTATTAACGATTTAAAAAAATTACACAAAATACTAAATTACTAAATTACAAAAATGAAATAATTATTAAAAGTTACAGAAGAAGGAACTATCATAAATAATCTCAAATAGAAAAAAGCACTAAAAATAAGACGTTGTTTATAACAAACTAACTACCATACTTAGTCTGTAAAGGTGTATAGGTACATACTTCGAAGACGTGTTCAGTCATATTAGCTCTTTGGTAAAGATAAAATAACACATTGTCATGTCATGTTAGCCTCATTCTGTGGACTAAAAAGAAATATGGCCATTTACAATCAAATAATTAATTGTAAGTTACAAATTAATTACAGTAGTACGCTATTACTCCGTCACAAAGCAAGTGCTTCAATACACAACGCTCAAACAGGTTTAACCTGCACAAGTTTTAATTAAAAACAGGTTTTAATGCACAAACAAGTTTAACAACTTCACTTCATGCCATTCAGAAAAATTCTGACCGACTAAGAAAAAGGTAGTCGGGTTCTGTTTGTTTGTGTTGGCCCTAGGTCAGTTTCTAGTCTAAGCACAAAGTATTTTGGCACCCCCCCCCCACCAAACTAATCACTTAAAAATAAAAGGTACAAGATAGTGGTGAATAGAGTAGATAAAAGAGTTACCTAACAAATAACAAGTTTATTTACATCATTCAGTTCATATAGTTAGCCTACATTACATATAATTAATCACAAATTAACTTACGTTTTATCTTAACAATTAACAGTATCACCACATAAGGGATGTAAAGCGAGCCCAGTCGGCGTTGGTGCCCCTCTCCACTTGGTGCCACCCGCGGCCGCATAGTTCGCTTATTTCTCTAACCTCGCTGGGTTCTGTTTAACTGTGTTGTTTTCTTGGAGGCCACAAATTGATTAACCCTTTGCGGTCTCTAAGCTATTTTAGGAAAGTTACTCTCAACTCGAATGGCCAGCCCTGCTGTACACGGCCACGTTTTATATCAGCTGTTTGTTGTTTTTAGTAGTACAATCCTCTCAGGTCGTACGGCCAGCACTGCTGGCCACTACTGATTTCCTCTTCAGCTCGTCCGGCCAGCATAGGTGGCCATTCTAAGCAATTTATTTAAAATTGTTTAGTATTTTTCCGGCAGGTTGCACCACGCATAGGGAAAAGACAATTGTAAATAGCATCTAAAGTAACAGTAATTATTTTGTCCATTTTTAACATTTAATAATTTATTATGTTTTACAGTACTTAGCAAACTTTAATTGTCATTGTATTTGCCATTTCATTAGCTTTCAATAAAACATAACAATATCAGACTTTGAATTGGTTTTGGATTTTTAATGTGTAAAACCTTAGGCCTTATCACATTTACAGATTGAAACAATAAACTTGATACAAGCTGGTGTACCAGGGATGGCAGAATGGTGGCCAACCTAACAGAGAAACCACCATGGCCAGCAGTGCTGGCCGTACGACCTGAGAAGCACAGCGCTGTGAAAACAATGATGAGCTGACTCAGTAACAGCTGTGGGCAGCACTGGTGGCCATTCGAGGGCAAAGGGTTGAGCTCAACATCAGTGCTAAATCTTTAAAGAACCGTGTCATAAAAGAACACATTAATTTCTATTTCTCCATCAATTGGGAATTTGAAAGGTGTAACAATGGGAAAAGGTAAATCTGCACGTGGAAACCTGCATTTTAAAAAAAGGGTGACCAGAATCAGTCTAGTAGGAGCTGAGATCAAACCTGGCCAAACAAATTCTTGTCCTTTTTAATGTGTTATAGATATAAATCTACAATAATCTGATGTTTATCTAAATTTCATGTCAATTTTTTTTACAGAAAGATGATAACTTTGAGGTTAGAAGTTTGATATTAGATTTAACTACTGTTTTTTACATTGATCCTTCTTCTGTTAAATCTGTTATAAATATTTATACTGACTTGAAATCACAAGATATTGATCTGTGTTTAGTAGGATGCTCAGGTTAGTACAGTTTGCGTCTTTTATTTTCTAAATATGTTAAACACATTCAGTGCAGAGCACAATGTATATGTTGTGCTCCTATTCTCAATTCCAATGTGTATTCTCACAAGGAAGGAAGTATGGGAGAAACAAACAAATTTTTAAGCTTTGTGCATTTGCCGTTTCTTAGCGTGCTCCAGTCATTTTCTACAATTTTTTTGAAAATTGTTCTACAAATTTTGGTACGTGTAATTTATTTAAACATATTAAGCGCTGCAAAGAAAAACACAATGTTTGGTTGTAAACTGGCATCAATTGTAGTACAAATGAGGCCAGATGCACTGATGCATTCTCAGTCCAGGCCAATAATGTGACTCATATATGCGTCCACAGTCCTCTTAGTGTGTTTTTTTCATCAGTAATTTTGGTAAAAAGTAACATTTTATCTAATATTATAATTTCTTTAATAACTTCTTATTAAAATTATTATAATCAGAATTTTATTTGTTATTACTTTATTGTGCTGGGTTATTAAGTCAATTTTTGCTTTTGCTTATGTTTAGAAGGATATTTGTACAATAAGCAGAAAAAATACTGTAATAAAATATTTCAGTTGAATCATTTTTACTTTCTCTTGCCTGTATGAATATATACAAAGGAAAGTGTTGTTTTCATGTTGATTTTTTGAAATCGAGTTTTCACCGGATCTACACGTTTTCAGACCCCCTGAACCCGAAAAACATGATTTTAGCGATTGGTCTATGTGTGTCTGTGAACAGAATATCTCAAGAACGGAACATCGTACGAACTTGAAACTTAAAATTTAAGTTAGATACTACTACGGGCCCCCACACGAACATTTTCATCAAAATCGGTCAACCAGAAATAGTTTATTCATGTCATTTTTCACTTTTTTGTGATTTTCTCAAAAATGGATCCTACGAATTTTTTTAAAAATTGCTTCATTTACCAAATTTTTTATGCTCTACAAGATAGGGTAGGCACCATGTCTGCTGAAATTCTTGGGAAAGCTGTTTTCGTGTGAAAAATTGTTTTTTTTTAAGATTGCGGCTTTAGTAAGTGTTTTACCGCAAAAATGTATATGCTAAAAGTTGTAGAGAATTTAAATTCCTACAACTTTTATTTCAAACATTTTTTTGTATAACACTTAGTTTTGCGGTAATTAGCGATTTTCTGTTTTTTTCTCACGAAAATGTGTAAGAAATCAAATTTTTTAAGATTTCAGCCTTAGCATGCATTTTACAACAAAAGTGTAATAATAAAATTTATAAGAAATTAAAAGATCTACAACTTTTATTTAAAGCATTTTTCTCTACAGAGGCTAATTTAGTGTGAAGAGTGATTTTCCGTATTTTTAAGCCAAACTGAGGTTTATATTCATTTTGCGTCTTTCACTAATGATTAAAATGAGGTTATGTTTATTGACGTTAGTTTTTTGTTTATTTCTAATGTTAGGTTATATTGTTCAGTATTTGCATTGGCAAGAGAAAGTTGTGTGAGTGTTTCACTCCAGATTTTTTAAATTTGTAATAAAACGTATTTGACCCAAAAAAATAGCATGTACAGCGTTTTGAAAATGCACTATTGAATTGTTCCTACTTGCCACAATATATTACACAGATGACCAATGCTGGTAAAACATTGTATGTGCTAGTTTGTGTACTTTTATTCAGATATAATTAAATTTATTTACATTTTCCTTATTCCATGTAAATTATATTTGCTTAATGTTTTACAGGAAAAGTATATCAAGTATTAAAGAAATGTGATTTCTTCAAGTCATTTCCAGAGTCACAACTTTATCCGACAGTTCATGATGCTGTTCTTTTGATACAATCGGGTAAAAAATGAAATTTTAATGAATTAGGTGATTTTTTTTTATTAAGTTATTATTTAAAATAGGTATTTATTCAAATTGTTCATCCATGTTTATAGTATTCATTACAAATTTTGTTCATACAGACAGTATTCTTGATACTTTTTATACAGGTGATTGTTACTTAATATTATTGTCCTGTATAAAAATATTAATGTACTTAAAATTAAATTTGAAACTTACTTCATAATTTTTTAAATTTATGTTAAGTTGTATCAACTTTTATGTCACCAGTGACTACTTTGCCTTAAGGAATGGTGTGTTTGAACATATATATTTGTGTAATAAATTTTCTATACCCAAGCTGAAAATCAAACCCAGGACCTTCCGCTTGACAGTGTAGTGCCACTGAAGCGGCCAAAATATTCTTTTTCATTTAATTTCGGATAAACTTATTGTTCATTGAATAAACAATTGTTTGAAAGTGTTGTTTGTGTAAATTGTTATCAAATTTTAAAGGAATTTTTTATTTTTGATGTAATAATCCTGGTTTTTTTGGTACCCTCTCCATACATTTGAACGTAATAATTCTTCAATTCTCAACTTTTCTTGATCTGAAAACACAATAGTTATACAATTTTTTTAATTTGAGGTACAGTAGTTACTTGCCTAATCCAGACTAGGGACTGAGGGTTATTCATATGATTGAAAGTCAGATGGACTTATTTAAATCTGATGATCCAGACTTTCAATTATGTTATCTGGCAATACGTCATTAAAAGTACAGTTTGGCTAAATTTAGAATAAATGCGAGTGCATTCATTAAAATGAATGCAAAAAATGGCGAGTGAAGTTATTAAGATATGCAATGAAGAGGCCTTGAACAAAAAACTGCGCTTAAAACGAATTTATCAAATTTTTAACTGTGTGTAATACAAATATGATAAAAATTAAATTGCATTAACAAAAAGAAAATGTTTCATGTTTGCAACATAAACTTTATTACTTATACATTATGCTTTTTTTGTAACAGTATTTTTAAAGCGGTATTAAGAATTACTATAAATGTTTTTGCGCACCTGGTTCAATACTTCTGTCAACAGTATGGGTAGAAGAGGGCCACAACTCAGCTTCATTCCTTGCATTCATACTTATTTAGGCTGAACCATACATAACCTAAAATACAGTAATTAGTGTCTGTTTACTATTTTCAGTCCGTAATAACATATTAAATATTGCCCCTATCAAGAAAAATATTGTATATCTGTAATCTACCCAGTTATCTGAGTGGGTTGATACAAAAAAAAATTTTAATGCAGCTTCTCCACCCCCATTAGTGCACCTTACCACCCTGATGGTCAGGGTGGCAGTAAAAAAAAGAGAGGGGAAAAAATTTAAGTGCATCAAAACAGCCAAAAGACCCTGGTATGTTACATTAGTCAAAGATTGACGCTACAAGCTAGTAAAGAAATAACATAAAACTTAAAAATTCAGGATATACAGGGATGCGAATTCACAATGTCTCTTTTTCTTGGTGAAGTGAATCGTCCCTACCTAAAAGGGCCACAGTTCTAAACAAAAAACTACTAATATACACTTTCAAATCTGGAGCTGTTCTATTCAAATGTTTCTGAATTTCAAATCAGTTCTGCCACCTTTTAGGTCAGTATATGAAATAATTAAGGTACAGAATCTGTGCAAAATGTTATTTAGAAAATAGCCAAGGATAAACCGTAGAAGTGTGAAGTTGTTGATTCATTGAACAAGTTGTGTTTTGAAATGATGCAAGACATTATTTTCATATAGTTATCTTGGGATTTTTAAGCATTAAAATTTTTTTTGAGCTGTTCATAATAAGCATATACTACTCTATTCTATTCTGTGCACATTTTTTAATCAAATTAAATTAAGTTTAGTAGCTACCAGGGGCGGTTTCAGGGAAGGGGCCATGCCCCCCCCCCTGAAATACTAGGAAAACTTAGTTTAATATTTTCTATAAGCTATTATTTCTAACAAAACTGAATCCCAATACTCGTACCTATCAATTAACAATAATTATTTTAGTATAAATATGAGTCAAACAGAAAGTATCTATTTTTAAATAGTATTAAGATAATAATCAGTGTCAGTAGTCAAAAGCCACTCGCATCCAGTCAGTGCCTTCATTTTTCAAGATTTTCTTGATTTACAAGGACTTTGACGTAGCGAAAATTTCTCAATGAATTAAAATTGTGGTTACAGCAATACAGCATTAAAGAGGACTTTTCAATGACTCAATTACAAACAGTAAGAGCTACATAAAAACAAGATAGCCCCCTCCGAAAATTAACCCTGGAACCGCCCCTGGTAGCTACACACAATTCAAGTTTTTTTGTAATCGTTTATGTTATTGTCTGAATCTTATCATTAAGTGACCATTCGTTATAACTGTGATAACTATCAATTTGGCAATTATAATTATTTGTTGTTATTTATGGTAAAAATTACAACATTGTTTATATAATTTATTTTGTAATTAAACTAAGAAAATTTTATTATACAAACTGTTAATTGTTGAAATTAATGTCTTAAATTTGTAAACAAATATATATTTTTTATAATACTGGAAAATTTACGATAAAAAATATTCATGGAGCTTAAAATTACACTAACTTAAGGAATGTATAAAATTTTAAAGGTTAGTTCAATACTGCATAACTTTAACAGATAACAGTTTAAATTGTAAAATTATTGTCTTGTTTAATTACCTGGAAACTGTTTTGACTTCTGTTATAAGATGTAAGTTGCCATTTAACCCCAACTAAAGATATATTTGAATATTAAAATTTACTTGTTTATGCGATTTCAAATTCCTCACTTACTCACAATATATGTGTTCATAAATATCCCTTTAAAAACTTTAAATATAAATTGAAAAACATTTGATATTAAATTTACAAAAAAAGAATAAAAAAAATAACGCCATGTATTATAGAAAATGTATGGAGCTAGATTATTCTTTGTTAATTGCATTCAATAGAAGATATTTCGTTTCTGCAAACTCACTGCAAGCATGCAGAGCTTGTAATGTGAGAGATGGACTCTATGTCTAGATGCACAGTGGTTCTAGTGCAAAACAGAGTGGTGTGTGTTAGACAGTCACCAGTTTGGTGTCAGAAGCCAGTCAGTAAACATTATGCGCTATTGTAATTTGTGAAAATATCAGACAGTCTTTTTATGAAGTAGCATTTCTTTTATTATTGTAATATTTTTAGACTTTAATCCTTTCACTGTCAAATATGATTATACTTGTAGATGCTGACACACCAAACACAAGTTTACTTTATTCAAATTTTCTAAATGTTGGGCCAGACACATCAAGTAAACTCGTAATCCTTGGAAACCTTTTAAATTCTTGCTAGGGTATGTTGCCAACTGTATTCCATTACCACGAAGCAATTAGATGTAAATGAATTAATTATTTTCGATGAAATCAAGTAGTTTCTAAACACATGTTCAGCTAGAATGGAATGCTTGTTTGTCAACTTGAAATGCCGTCAATTAGAGCGAGTATTGTGGGTACAGATAATTTTATTTAGTTTTTTTAAATAAAATGATTCCGATTCTAAAATAGCAGATGGTGATAGATAGCGATGATTTAAACGTATTCGATGAAAATAATCGTGATTGCAATTTTGAACAGTAGTGCTACAGAACCTACAGCTAAACAGTGTAAACAAGTTAAGCGTACTTTGAAAACTTTAGGCTTCTGATGTATGTGTTCCTGATTTTACAAATGACAACTTTTTCTTTACATCCAAAGTAATGATCAGAAATACACAGCTTGGACTGTTTACAGTAAACCATGAAACCTGGCTGTGAAAATGGTTAATAGTTATCTGTTATTGTTTAGGTCATCAGCCAAAAGGCTGGTTTGAACCTCTAGAGGCTTTACTGTCACCACTGTCTGGCTGTATAATGAAATTCATTACTCTCAAAGGAGATAACTCTGACTAGTGTCTTTTACACTTCTACCTTTTCTGTTCTTAAATGCTTCAGTCATTTAATTTTTGACCATATGATAAGAAAGACATATTTTTGTAGCCCCAGAACTAGCAGATCAAGAGCAAATAATTTAACACTCCACCAGCCTGTTTGGGCAAAATAGTTATCTATGAAAATTATATATTTCAGTAAGGTTTTCTTGATTTATACTCGTAGTTCTTGTTATTAATGTAAATTTTACTACTACTAGTACATTCAAAATTATGAACCCATGTTGTTTTCTTCTTCTTGATGTGCCTATCCGTTACGAATGTTGGCGATCATCATGGCAATCTTCATCTTGTCTGCAGCAACTCGGAAAAGCCGTACCGAAGTTGTATTGTACCAGACTCTGAGGTTCTTCAACCAGGATGTTCTTCTTCTACCTGGTCCCCGCTTTCCAAAAATTTTCCCTTGTAGAATGGCTTGCAGGAGGGCATATCTGGTTGCATTTCTCATAATGTGCCCGAAGTACTGTAGCTTTCGAGACTTGATAGTGGTCAGTACCTCCCGGTTCTTCCCCATTCTTCTGAGAACCTCTTCATTTGTTACTCGATCAGTCCATGTTGTTTTAACTAGAATAATACTTATGAATTGGGCATAATAGTATCAGACAGGCAGACGCCTTTGCTCCTCTCTATTTCAGTTTACCTCATCATGGTGCCACTGTTCATGCGACATTACATAGCTCATGTCCGCATTACATACTCTATATATTACATACCCCTTACAGTCCGACTTGGCTCCGTGCAACTTTTTTTTTGTTTCCCGGACTGAAGAGAGAGCTGAAAGGAAAGCATTGGGAGTCTGTGGAAAACATCCAAAAGCATGTTACAAGATTCCTATCAGACATTCCTGTCGAGGAGTTTCAGGGTGCCTTCCAGGCATGGCAGACATGTCTCCACAAGTGTATTGATGCAGGGGGAGAGTATGTCGAAGAATTTAAAGCATTTGTATCAGTACGATCAATAAATCTATTTTTCATAGAAAATGCGCATTACTTTCATAATGGATCCTGTATGTATATCTTAAAAACATAGCCCACTGTACATGGCCAGTAAGTGAACAACTGATAATGGTAGCTAACTCAGTTACTTCCATTTCATTTACGATGCTTTTATGAGTAGAAAGTAAATTTGTTTCAGGAAACTATATTTTCTTATTTCCTGATTTGGATAATTGGAGTTTACTGAGTTATTGTTAATGTGATACTTAGGAAAAGTAACGTGTGAATTGAAATCGAAAACAGCAATAAACCAATTTATTTAATGTACCTTATAAAGCTTAATGCTAGTTGTTTCTAACTAAACAATGTATCATAGAATGTTAGTTTTATATCTCGTTATATGTTATGAATTGTATTATATTATGAAACTAGTAATATTTTTTTACGATTAGCTTCTGTGATAATTATTCGATATTATAAAAACTGTACTTAAAATATTATTCAGTAATTATATTTTCTTTAACAAATCAAATTAATGTACCACAATATAATATTTAAATATAAAAATCTTATCCAATTATGTGAAAAATGTTGACTATTTACTCGTACCTATGCATAATAATACTAAATTTAAATTTATGTAAAAAATAAAGTGATTTATTTTTAATGGGTCTCACAGGGAATTTGTTACTCCAAAAATGTTGGAGGGAGGAGTCATCCACGATTACTGAAGCTCAAGTAACGTGAACGTTAAATGAGTGATTACGTTAAACATCACCATACTTATGTACTATTTAAAACTCCCTAATCAACATACTTTGGAGTTTCAAATTGGTTTATTGAAATATATAGTGAGACATACTGAGTGATTATAAATTAAATAATACTTTGATAGCTTATATATAATTTATTTTTCACAAATTTAAATGATTATGTAGATTACTTCTTTTTATGTACAGGATGATTATAAATGAAATAGACAGTTTCGATAGCTTATAGAAAATTTATTTTTGAAAAGTTAAGGTAATTACTTACATGATTATATAGAAGAATTCATTAAGTTTTTATTGAAAATATTTACAGATGTTCAATGTATGCACCTTTTGTAACATGACAGATATCAACACGGTAGTCGAATTCTTCCCACACACGATCAAGAATATTATTATGATGGTCAACTGTGGCAAGAGCATTCGCGATACGTTGTTTTAGATCATAGATATCTACAGGAAGCGGTGGTACAAAATCTTTGTCTTTTACTTAACCTCTTAAGAAAAAGTCACAGGGTGTTAAGTCTGGACTACGAGGTGGCCACGGCGTAAACACAATGTTTTCCTCACTTGCACGGCCAATCCATTGTCTAGAAAGACGTTCAGCAAGATAATTTCTGACCTGTAAGTGCCAGTGAGGCAGAGCTCCATCTTGTACAAAAATGAAGTTATCACTATCTTCCTGGAGTTGAGGCATTAACTATTCGTTTAACATGTCCAGATAAATTACTCCGGTTACTGACACTTCGTGAAAGAAGAACGGCCAGTAAACCTCTTCACGAGATAATGCGCAAAAGACATTTACTTTAGGGGAATCGCGTGTATGCTGTAAAGTTATTTTTGGGTTTTCTGTGCCCCATATTCTAACAATATGTCTATTAACTTTTCCACTAATGTGAAAATTACATACATCACTGAAAATTAAGCGATTAAAGAATGCGTCGTCATTTTCAACACAATGGTCCATCTCCAGACAAAAATTTTTACGTACGACTTTATCAATGGTATTTAAACTTTGTACTAACTGCAATTTATAAGGTGTCATTTTCAAATGTTTCCGCAGAATTTTCCACACTGTCGGTTGAGGAATTTACAATTTGTAAACTTCCTGATCTAGTTGATTTTCCTGAACTTCGTACATAAACATCACTAACACTATCAATTTGTTCTTCTATAACAGAAGCTCTTCCAGTACTCTTCCTACACAGACATCCACTGTTTTCAGAATGTTTATACCAGTCATAGATTGATTGCCTTGTTGGTGGTGGTTTACTGTATCTTGTTCTGAAATGACGTTGCACAACCGTAACCGAGTTTGTTTTGGCTAAATTCAAGAACACAAAAAGATTTCTCCACTTGAGTAGCGGCCATTTTGCTAGACTGGTCGTCGTAACAGCAGCCAACAACAAAATGCTAGCAACAGTTGTACCAACATAAACTTTAAAAAATTCCCTACAAACCTATATCATTTACTATATTCAAATACATCAGTTTGATGTTTAAAAAGCTGTCGAAAGTGTCTATTTCATTTATAATTACCCTGTACAATTATTCAATATATGTACGGTTTGTAACACAACTGACATAGTTATCAGACTCGTCCTTAATCCACATGACTGTTAATCTAACACAATAGCAGTTATACCAACTTAAGGTTAAAGAAATTCCCTATAAAATCATGTCATTTACTGTCTTCACATTCACAAATTTATTTTTTTATAAGGTATTGAAAGTGTTTATTTCATTTATAAAAAGCTGTATTGTTAAAGCTCTGATACCTGTCATGTACTTTGTATCAAAATTTTTTGGTAATTACGTATATAATGTTTTGTGAGTTTACTGCTATACAAACATAATTTGGCTGTAATAAAGATATAACATGCACACACAGATTGCATTCACTGGTTAATGTAATCAGCTGTGTATTGTGACAAATGAAAAAAAAACTGAATTTAATCATAAAATTTATGTAGCTTCTTTTGTTTCTATGATCACAGATTTTTATTCCACTGCTTGATATGTTCAAAGGTGTTCAAAAATTAACCAACTTATCTTCACTTAATACAAAATTATTAAAGGGGAGTTTATCTTATCTAACAAAACTTAGCTCCGGATAAGTGTTCTGCCTAATGAGAAGTCAATCATAGACTAATTAAGGAAGAATGAAGTGCTTAAGCCTTCAGTACAATTAATCACGCAGTATCCACACGTAATGTTTTTTTGTGGGGGAAAAAATCTTTGTAATCTACTCAAATCTGAATGTACTTTAATAGAGCTTTCTAAGTGACAGGATGGCAGATATCAGAGCTTTTATTGTACTAAGCATAATTTGTTGTATTAGTAAAATTATATGTAGTGATATTTATTTTTATATTTAAAACTATTGTGTGATTATTAATATTTGTGATCATAATGTTATTTGTGTATATTAATTTAAGTATATGAAAAATTATTTATTAAGTTATTTTTATTAATAAAAAGAATATTTTATGTTTAGTTTTAAAAAAATATGTCTTATTCATAAAATACAATACCTGGTTCCCACGGATGTTAGATGTTTTAGAAGTTTATCTGTTACGGAACTTAAGTGGTAGAATAGTACAAAACAAGAAAAGATAATCCTGTTCTTTATGTCGTTCCAGTATAACTGATGCTGGATCCACAATCTTGCAAAGTTGCCTGAAGTCAGCCAAGGAACCAGAGTGTAGTGCCCATACTCTACTTGCCTCGTCTCTGTTTACTTCCGTCCAGAGACGGTTTTTGTTTTACTGAATCAAAGGACGTGCAGCGCAAGTTGAAGTTCCTAACCACACTCTCAATTATTGTGTGCGGTTGTGTTTTTGTTTTATAATTTTATATACTACGTTTTTGTTTAGTTTTTATTTTAAACGTGTGGTTGGACTCAAGATTTACAACTACAATTTCTTGATCTACTTCAAGGCGAATAAATAATTTGGGCCCAAAACAGGCAGGCCACTAGGATAAAAAGAAGGTGAATAACGCTTGGATGTGTATTCAAGATGCAATTGGCATACCAGTTAAAGAATTGAAATCAAAAAAGACTCTCTCATGGCAACATTTTCAGGTTATTTTCGGAAAAAAGCACCATCTATAAAATCTGGTGCCTTGGAACTCATCCCAACAGAACTTGGAATGTACATTACAATGTCCTTGTTTCTGAGTAGTACTACAGAATTTTTGAAAATTATATTTTTTCTAACAGTTCAGTATAATGTAGGTGAGTTGTTGGACTGGTAAATGATTTAGTGCAGTGATCAACACTCGCTAGGAATTTACTGATACAGTTTCCTTATGTCCTCAGTTTTTTTAACATTAATAGGAAGTTTTCCTTGATAAGCAGGGTTGTTTTCAATAACTATGATTTTACTGTGAATTTTAACATCCTAGTAAGATTTGCGATTCCTCAAAATTTCAACCAAAAGTTAAAATATATTTAATAAAATTTATATTTTAGATATAGAAGATTTATTATTCTTTGCCATACCTTTGGTAAAATCTATTTCGTCCAAAATTTTGGAGTTTATTAGAAGTTTATAAGGCTTTGGCACATTTCAAATTGCATACAAGCGTTAAAATCCGAAAATTGATTTTCTTAATTTTCCAAGTAGACTCCCCTTAATCATATGAGAGTGTAGGTTTTCAGTTTCATTAATAGGCTATGGTTTATACAAGACCAATTAAGCCAATATTATAGTTAAATTATATAATATTAAACCCATATTTTGATTTAATGTAAGATCAGTGAAGAATTTAAGGAATATTTGGAAAATTGTCCAGTATTAGCCTCATTGTGTTGTTGTTTAGGTCATCAGCCAAAAGGCTGGTTTGAACCTGTTGAGGTTTTATGAAGTAAAACGAGGAGTGAGGTGGTTTACAATTGCCTTCCTCACTGAGTGGAAAACTGCGCTTATTTCTTATTATAAATATTTCTTATTCATAAAATACAATACCTGGTCCCCACGGATGTTAGACGTTTTAGAAGTTTATCTGTTATGGAACTTAAGTGGTAGAGTAGTACAAAACAAGAAAAGATAATCCTGTTCTTTATGTCATTCCAGTATAACTGATGCTGGATCCACAATCTTGCAAAGTTGCTGTGAATTTTACTGGGCCCTCTGAAAAACACATATTTTCCACTCTGCAAATGACACCTTCACTTCATTCACCACAGGGTCTGGCTGTATAATGAAATTCATTACTTTCAGAAGAGATATCTCTGATTAGTGTCTTTCACACCTTTACCTCTTCTGTTCTAAAATGATTCAGTCATTTAATTGGCTGACCATATGATAAGAAACAGCGCTATTTATTTTAGCCCTGTAATGAACAGATTGAATGTAAATAATTTGACATTCCACCTGTCTGTTATGGGCGTATGAGCCTCAATAGATGAATTTGTAGTATTCTGTTAAGAAAGAGAATAAATGAAGAAGCGTGCAGTAAATTATTTATTTAAAAAAATGTACCCACTTTTGTTACACAGGGAAAGACAGACATAAATAATTATCTAGTATTATTTCATAATTGTTACATACACTTTTTTCTGATCAGTTAATAAGAGGAATTGTTGGACTCAAAATCATTTTTAATTTTTTCAGCATTTCTGGTTTTGTTATCAGAGCGTTTTCCAAAGCTTGAATTAAAGCTTCCTTCTAAACAAAGAAACATATAAAATATACAATTAATACTTGTATTAACATTACAATTAACTTATGATTGAAATTTTTGTTAATAATGTTAATCATCATTTCTTTGCCCGCTCTTCCAAGTTCCTCAGGTCGGGTCCAACACAAATCCTCTTTACCTCTCAATATTGTCGAGCGATCTCTCTTCCATTGATATTTTGACATCACATCTTCTCCCCAATTCATTCATTACATAACCTATCCACTTTATTCTTGGTATTTTTTCTTCCATCTCCAAATACAACATCCTTTAAGGAAATCTACCTCCTTAATCCAAAATCCTTAATGCCTACCTCCTTAATGACCTAATCATAATCACTTTGTCTGTTCAATTCTCCTTGTCAGGGTGTTCTTGTGTCCCTTAGCTGTTTCAATAATGTGGAGAATGCTTTCTTAATTACTTATCTGTAGAAACATTACAACTACAGAAGTCCCGGTTATTTAATATAATTGGAGCAGACCCATTTCAGAAAACCAATTTTTATTGTATTACCCGGATTTAACATAAAATATGGATGTACATGGTAAGAAAGATTACTTTATTATGAACATCACTTTTTTAAACTAACAAAACTGTGTATTTAGCAAGTATTCAATCTATTTTAACTATAGCTACAATGTTGTACTAACTAATAAAACTTAAACCTTATTATTTTTACTGAATTTTTAAAATATCAGAAATTGGTTCTGAGCTTCATTAAGTTTTTACTTTCTCTTGCCCTATTTGAATACATAGGGAAGGAGAGTACTGTATTGTTTTCATGCCGGTTTTTCGAAATTAAGTTTTCACCGGATATACACTTTTTTAGGCTCCCTGAACCCAAAAAAACATGATTTTAGCGATTGGTGTGTGTGTGAACAAAATATCTCAAGAATATTGTGCAAAGTTGAAACTTAAAACTTAAGTTAGGTACCATTGGAGGACCCTATACGTACATTTTTATAAATATCGGTCAACCAAAAGTAAGTTTTCTTTGTGATTTTTCACTTGTTGCAATTTTTTCAAAAATGACTCCTACAATTTTTTTTTTAAATCGCCTCATTTATTACATTTTTTATGCTCTACAAGATAGGATAAGCGCCATGTCTGCTGAAATTCTTGGAGAGACTGTGCTCTCATAGAAGAAAATGTTTTTTTTTATATTGTGGCCTTAATGTAATAAAGGTCAAACATGTAATAATCAAAAATGTAGAAAATTTAAAAACCTACAATTTTTATTTCAAACTTTTTTGTACAACGCTTAGTTTAGCGGCCATTAGTGATTTTCTGTTTTTCCAATCAAAATTGGTAAAAAATGGGATTTTTTAAGTTGCGGCCTTAGTGTGCATTTTACGGCAAAAGTGTATGACCAAAGCTATAGAAAATTTAAAAATCTACAATTTTAATTTAAGCATTTTTCTCTACAGAGCCTAGTTTAGAGGCAATTACTAATGGTCCATGTTTTTTATAAGTCGGACAGGGGTTGATTTTTATTTTACGTCATTCACTCTTGATTAAAATTAGGTTATGTTTGCATTTTACATTGTTTACTCATGATTAAACGTAGATTATGTGTTTTTATTTACATTGACTAGAGAAAGTCGTGTGTGTTTCACACCAAATTTTTTTATCTTCAGACTTTTCATTGTTTTTTGTGTAGATGTCTTAACTTTATGCTGTTCTGCTTCTCTTTATTTTTGTCCAATCGGGTAAAGTAAACTGGACGAGGCCATCTACCTGAGGGACCGGAGGTTTAAGGAAATCTGTATTTTATTCGTGTAGAAAGGGTCGCCTATTGTGTTTTATTACTTCGCCTATTGTGTTTTATTACTGGTGAAAGGGTCGCCTGTTGTTATGATCCGATGGACTCGTCTAGTTGTCTAAAGGCACTTTTACAGTTAACCTGTTTTAAACCTATGGCATGCATATGAACATGCAAAGATCTGTGACTGTTTTTGGTAAATGAGGAGGTTATTGTGAAAAAAAACTAATAATTTTCCATATTATCTAAAGCGGCTGCATGAGCAGTGAAAACGAAGAACTCAAGAAATAAAATCTTCTCTTGTTGCACTATTGCACTATTTATATTTTTACTTTTTAAGATTTATTTGTTAATTTAAAATACATTATAATTATGTTATATAAAATTTATGTACAATAAAGTGCATTATCTTTGCATGTTCATTTGCATGGCATACGTTTAAAATAGGTTAACTGTAAAAGTGCCTTTAGACAACTAGACGAGTCCATCGGATCATAACAACAGGTGACCCTTTCACCAGTAATAAAACACAATAGGCGACCCTTTCTACACTAATAAAACAGATTTCCTTAAACCTCCGGTCCCTCAGGTAGATGGCATTGCCCAGTTTACTTTACCCAAATTGGCTAAGGACAACTTAAAACCCCTGATCATTTTTGAAAATTGAAGTAAGCTGTAGGTATGAACAAGAAGGTACTGTTTTTAATACTTCAGTTTAAGAAATACCTGCAATGTTGTTTGTTCCTTATTGCTAGTACAGTAGACTCGCGGTTATGTAGTATACATGGGACTATCAAAAACAACGGATCAGTAGAAATATGAAAATTAATTTACATTAGATTTATCATTCAAACAAAACGACGAGATTTGTACATTTCTGTTGTATATTTTACTTTTAAAATAAACTTAAAATTGAATATATATTATCATGTAGACCTATAAAAAGTTGTAAACTGATAAAAACACTTAAAACCTTTGTTTAATTATACCATAATAGGCTACCTGATGACACTTATTAACTTTACAAAAATAATTTATCAATGATTTTCTTTTTATTATATTTAGTTCATTTTACGTCGCATCAACAATTTTGTTATTAGCGACTACTTTGGGTTGTGTGACAGTGGGTTCGAACTTGTAATAATTTTCCCGACTCTGGGTGAGAATTATGAGCTGCTACTGGGCCACAGAGGCAGTACAATGGTTTTCCTTTTTTTAGAAAACGAACTATTGAATACTTTTTCCTCAACAACTCAAATGTTTAAAGAAATTACACTTACCTGTAAGTAAGGTGGAAAAGGCATATCAACTAGGTTATAAACGAAAATATTGCCTTCGATATCCCCAATTAAAATATTCTGAAAAACAAACAAATTGCCTTCTTTATTACTCGCTTTTTTAATAATTACACTTCTTTACACACACAGTCAACATATCTTCTAAAACACCTTTGAATATTTACAGCACATCAAATAGCCGGGCCTTGGTGTAGAGGTTAGCGCAACTGGCTTCTATACCGGGGTTCCGGGTTCGGTTCCCGGTCACGTCTTGCATTTTTTTCATCTGAATGTCTACTTATATCATTACCTACGATTAATGTTATGGAACAGCGATTGATCAGTTATTCGGTAAATTCTTTAGATATTTAAATAATGGTAAATAATGGGGGGGGGGGTGGAAGAAGCTTAACTATGTTGCTGCGTTGTAACTCGGTAGGGCTACTACCTAATTTTATTAGCATACCAGGGACCTGTCCTTCCAGCATACTAATAACAAACATGACAATGCAGTGTTAATACCCATTCATCATTTACTTACAATAGTCAACTACTACTAGTTGTATGTTACGTCGGAAGGCGACTTTAGCAGGAAGAGAAAGAACACAACCGATAAAAGACTTGGCAACATAGTTAAACTTCTTCCACCCCCGCAGTATCTAACATTATTTAAATATCTAAAAAATTCTACCGAATAACTGGTCAATCGCTGTTCCAAAGCCGGCCACATTGGCGTAGTTGGTAACGTGCTCGCCTCTCATCATGCGGTCTTAGGTTCGAATCCCATTCAGGCACGGCATATTTTCATACGTTACAAAAATCATTTTCATCCTTCACCGTCTGCATTAGCAGTAATTGCAGAGCAGTCGGACGTTAAACCAAAAAAATAAAAAGCTGTTCCATAACATTAATGAATTTGTATTAATTTTTTTATACTGAATACAATGGTTTTTTGAAATTGCCGAATTAATGAGCGGTTACGGAGTTAACAGGGGTTCAGAATTTCACTAATAACTCAAAATATAAATATGCTACAAATCTGAAATTTCGTACGTACAATAACAACATACAAGTTTGTATTCCGGCAAAATCTCAAGTAATTCGGTCAAGCGGTTTTTGAGTAATAAGCCTCTAAATGCATCCATTGTCTTGCAGCAACAAAAACAACCGGCTCTTATTTCTTCTCATCCTGATATCGCAATATCAAAAAACGCTAAAAATATGAAACTTACATGTAACAACGCAGATTGAAATTTGCTAAATTTTAGTGTATAGTACTTTAAAATTGAACAAGCGGTTTTGAAGAAACAAGGCTCCAAGCTCGGGTATCTATAATAAAGAAATCGACAGTAGGCCTAATCCTCTTGAAGCACATTGACACATATGTGGACATTAACACCACAGCTTGATATTTTTTAAATACTTTTAACGCCCAATTCCCACATATGTTGCCAAAAATCTTTGTTGGTTGCACTGCTCTCTTGTCGCATCATCAGCTGTTATTCATATGTTATTGCATGGTTTTCAGAGCGAGATTATGATTATTTTTTAAAATTAACTTGTCCCTCAAGAGGTTAAAATAATACAAAACTAACCTTTCCTGTAGGTGAAAATTCCAAGGAAAACAAATGGATTCCCGTGTGCGATTTAATAGTAGACATTGGCACGATTACTTTTCTTGCTAAATCCCATATTGATAATCTGCTACCACTAATGCTTGCAAAAATAGTAGCATGAGTTGGTGACCATTTTGCTCCTTCTACAGCCGCCTTGAAATAATAACAATAAAATAGAACGATTTGTTTTTGCATAAAAATTTTAGTTGATTTGTGACCTTTATCGTGTAAAAAGTAGCTGTTCAGTCGAAAAATTTTTATGCAAAAACAATGAAAACATTAAAAGAGTTTATATATTTATGTGTATTGAAAATTTTTACCTTATTTTCATGTAAGAACGTAGTGACACAGGCACGTCACCAAGGAGGCGGCTTGAAAGACTTTAAGCCCTTCTTAACAAAAAATCCAAATTTCGTTCCAAAGGAATACGCCGCGTGTCCCTGGTTAAATTTCCAATCTGGTGTGGCAGTTTTACATCAGTCGCTTTCATTTATCACCTTTCTTTTGCCAGGTGCATAGGCCAAACAGTTAGACGTAAAAAAATAATCACCAGATTCAGCCGTAACCGAACCAAAATACTTAACTATAGCGAACAAAATCTACGAACACTCTATAATTACAAAATTTGCACGAAAATGAATTAAAAAAATTGATGTACGGTACCTTAGAACAGCAAAACTTTAAAAGTGGCTCGTGAAGGTTTTCAACCCATAAGTAAATAGCCCAATCTGAACCATAAGTTATAAAAATATTTTCAGAAAATGGTGAGTGTTGAATACCATATATACTTCCAGCGTGGGCAGGAAAAATATCGATGTGTCGTTCTGGATGGTTGATAGCACACTAAATAAATAAATAAATAAAGAGATGAACTTTAATATTGTCATGTGAAATAACATACATTATAATACAAGTAATATTGTTACAAATTGGAGTAATTTATTACAAATTAATTCGTAATAATTTACTGTGTTCATATTCACTAGTCAATGTAATTGTTCATTAAAGAGACCACCCTTCAACACCAAAAAACAAAACATAGTTTATTTCATTTATCTTTGTCACTGTTGTAAGCAAATGCTCTGTTCTACTGTTGGCTGTAAGTGCAATAGATATAACATAAATGCTTAGCGCGAGCCATCCCAACCGCGAGAACCAATTTGCATCTAATTGAAATTGTATTAACCGCACCAGAAAACATTTCCCGTGGAAGAATAAAGTATTAAAGAAGAATAAAGAATAAGGCGAAGTATTTCTGTATTACGAGGTGTGACACTAAAAAAACGGGACTGTTCTCATTCATCAGTGTATTTACATAATTAGTTACCCACGATGCTACCTCTTTCGAAGAAGGTTCATTCTGCATTTACGAGTAATGCTGCAATTGCTGGTAGCATTTGTCAAACTCGGTTTTTGTAGTTAAATTGATAACAAAATAGGACTGGGGGTCGGCAAGGGAGAGAGAGAGAGAGAGAGAGTGGTGTTCCCACGTTGACCGTCTGGCTCGCTTGCTTGTAGGCCTACACTGCTGGACAACACGTTCGATTTAGAATCCTTACACGCCGGCATACCGGGCCCGGCAAGCCAGCTGTGTAGTCGACCATTGGCGTTATTGTTGCTTTACACACCGAACCGACCCGGTTTCTAGCCGGGACTGTCGACTAGACTACCCAATTATCGGCCGCCAGTTTGTATAGTGTGGTTGACTACAGCCAGCAAACCGGCCCGGCGTGCCGGTGTATGTGTAAGCAGTCTAACATACACTTCTTTCCTCAATTGATGTCATTATTATTGTAATTACTTCTTCATTTGTTTTAAATGCACTTGAAGGGAAAGGACTGTTTAAAAATTATAACACCACTACAATAGCAAGTCGCGAGATAGCACAGTAAGCAGCGAAACGCGCTCTTCGGTTGCAGAGCAGAGACTGAGACTAGAGCCCAGGTGTGGCAACAGTGTACGGAATTCTCATACTGATTTTCCGTCGGTCTCGCTTCCCTCTTCACGCTTTGACCGGTCCCAGTCCTATTTTCTAATCAATTCAACTATAGAAGGCCCCTCAGGAGCGTCTCCGTTTCACCTGAAGATATTAACTGAGGAAAAATGGGTTCCCTTAATGAAAAATTTAACTTTAAGAAATAAAAAAATCACAGAGAGCCAAATCTGGAGAATAAGGTGAATGCTCCACCACAGTAACTTTTTCTGGCCAGAAACTGCTTCACAGATCGTGAGCAGGTGTGTTCTCCTGCTGCAACATTCAAACATCACTACACAACTGATGCCTTTTTTGTAATGTTTTCATGAAATCTTTTAAGCATTACCTCAATGTAGTCGTGGTGACTAACAATTTGATGTCTGGGACGCACTCAATCATTACAATTTCTCTAATACCGAAGAAGACAAGCAAGATCGTCTTCTACAGAGTGATTCATGAGGTTCTCCCCCCACTTTACAGAGCATTCTACTAGGTAGTAAAAATAATGAAAAGATGTTATGTAAACATAGGTACGAAAACGCTTCGTTAGCGAGTTACAGCTAGCGATGTATTTCGGCATGGTTTCAGGACAGAGTGAAATAAAGCCATACTGAACTTCTGTAAATGAAAAATTAAGTGGCAAAATTTGTGGTTTCGTATGTATTTTGACTTGGAAAAGCTAATAAAATAGGCTGCAGAACTGTACCTTTAGTAATTTGGTAATGAGGAATTTGGGGTTAAATGCAAGAAATTGGGCATGAAACCCCGTTTAAGTAAGCGGAAACGGCACGTGAAAAGTGGGGAGGTGCTCCATCATGCTGGAAGTACAAATTTCGTCTGATATGTAAAGGAACAACCTCAAGCAACTGCGGATATTCTTCTTGAAGGAAGTGCAAATATAACTGAGCATTCAGGCGTCCAGGTAATATGAACGGTCCAATCAGTTGATGGTGCAAAAGGCCATACAGACACTGACGCTAAATCGGTATTGAAAGTTCTGTTCCGCTACCTCATGAGGATTTTCTTTTGCCCATGAGTGTCATTGTGCAAGTTGTTGACACCATCCCGAGTGAATTGTGCCTCATCCGTAAACAAAATACGCTTATACGAGTAGAGTCGTTGATTAATAATCAAAAAGTTGCAAAACTCCAGGCGAAGCGGATCATCCCCAGGCAGCAAATGTTGAACCTTTTGTTTATGAAATGGATAAAATTTGTTTAAAATCTAAATACGGAAAATGAAAATGGACTTACTTTCACAATACAACCTTCAGCAGTAGTAACATAATAAATCATTGGTTTCTTTGGGTGAACTGATAATGAAAGACCTGTCAAATTTTTCACTGTTATGTCAACAGCGTATTTTATCTTATCAGTTGGGTTATGTACTATTGATCTTACTTCCGGAGGAGAGAATTGTAATTTCATCAACTCTACAACAAAAACTTGCATCTCAATAAACATTAACATAATACAAAAAAATAAACTCAATTTTCACGTAAAGTAATATACTTACATTTAGGCCAATGTCAAAGATTTTGAGGATAGGAAATGGCGTGGTTATAGGTCTACCACTGCGTAGAACGCAAAAATGAGTCTTCGCCAAAACTAGTCCGTTTCATTAAGTCCCGATGATTGAAATGGTAAGGAAAAAATTAAGAAAATGGAGGAAAACGAGCTTGGTTAAAATGATGTGGAAGGAAAGACTATATAAAATAAGAAGGGGGCCGTCCTGGGAATACGAGGATGAACAATATTATGAATAATTTGATTTTGATGGGTATTAGAGGATGAAGAGCGCTAACAACTAATTGAGAGGAATGTGGAGAAAGCCAAAGCCCACCAAAGACTGTAGAGCTGTTAGATTATGATGATCATAATCATATATGATGGCAAGTCAATATATTGGAAATAGGAAAACGGAAATTTATGATACTGCACAGAACGCAAAAAAAGGCTGAACATTAAGTTCATTCCTTAGTTTCACTTATTTCTTAGTTTCATTTACTTGGAGTGGCCCAAGAGAACTGTGCGAAAATCTTGACCAGCACACGCAAACATTATACTAAAACTGACTACAAATTAATTCTTAATAGTGTACAGTGTTCATATTCACAATCCAACTTATTAGTTGTCTATTCAACAGTTTGCCTTTTAGTTTAGAAAAATAATTTATATGGCAGAACAATTTGAACATTATTTGGTTCATACTTTTGAAGATAAATTTTAACAAATTTGATCATAATATACTACATACCAAAGCATGCATATTCTTCTCTGTGGTTCCATTTCCAGACGTGTCCATTATGACCGACTGAAATAATTTCCTCAGTTTCAGTCACAAAATTCGTATACATGAACCATTTTACATCCCAAACTGTTCCAAATTGAGTAGGTTTAACATTTCTGTTAAAAAATTTCACAAAAATAGTTCAGAAAATAAATCTTTAGTATTATCAGTAGGAGGATACTAGAGGTTCTAGCTACATTGGATCTAGCGCCCCCCGTATATCAAGAAAAGAATCGAACGTGGGACTACGAGATTGAACACATATTGAGCTAACGAAAACCAAGATCTACCATCCTCCGAGTAATAAGAAGGGAATCGAAGGGTAGAGCATAAGGTTTAGCACCGGGTGAGTTAACCAAAACCAAAATCAACCCTTCGCACGGGGTGTGGGAGGGGATCAAAAATTTTGAACTTTTTAACGGAGCCCCGTAGCGAAAAAGTGTATAGAACCTTTTTTGTGCGCCCCTCAACGACGGTTAAGAATATGTAATCAAAGTCGACCTAGGTGCATCCGTTCGTTAATAAAGCCCAATAAACGAAATTGAAACATTTTTTCTGGTATTCCTATAATAGGTTACTTTAAAATTTGAAAGTTAAAGGAGCACTACGTAACATAGAAGAGAAAGCAGGTCAACACAAACAAGAAGCCTAAACCAGATGTCTATACTCACTGCTGGTAGCACGAAAACCAGTTCGTAGCGACTGTCTGTACCACTCGAATGGGAAAAGGGGTCAAGTCCGTTTACCCTGCATGTCTAAGTTGAAGTTAGTCTTACGCGACCACTCCCGCGAGTTACGTCGGTATAAAAGGGTGTGAAAATCAAAGTGGAATTAGTGCAAAAGCGTCGGGAAACAGTTAATAGTACGTGAAGTGCCGAACCGCGCCGTCTCCCAGACAACACGAAGAGGGGTACCAAATTGCATCTACATCCACCATAACGAACGACGCACACAAAAAATGTAAGTTATAAACTGTTAACTATATAGTAAAGTAAATTAAGACTTTAAAATTCTAAGAAAAATAATTATGTAGTTTAAATACATTCTGTAGGCCTCAGATAACACCAGTACAGTACCATCTCAGAGTTTAATAACTACGAGTATTAAGTGTGGAAAGAACTAGGATTAAGTAAACAAATACAGTATGAATACAAGAAAGTATATTTTAAATAAATAAAAGTAACAATATAATAATAATAATAAAAATAATAACATGAAAAGACGCGTAAGAAATATGTGAAGAAATAGGTGTAGCTTGCTTGCTTCCCGTACTGTAAAAGCATAGTTCGGTGGACCATGGGACCTAGATAAAAAAAAAACAAAAAAGAAAAGACAAAATATTAGGGCAATTATTAAATAAAAGTTTAAACAATAATGATATAATCCAAAAATAGTACACCCCCCCCCCCGTTATATATCGTAAAAAAAAAAACACAACTGTATTAACCCTTTAGTATGCGTTTTACCTATGCTAAGGTTGGATTAAAAGGAAAGGTGCATGATAAACTAACAGCTAATATGTAAACCTTAGGTGAAAGAATAGTATAGGTAAAACGCATAACGAAGGTAGATATCAGTAAATTGTAAGAAGAAAACAGTTCTTAAACTTGTGAGTGCGAATAATAATAAAAGAAGTTAACGTTATCCAGTCAAACGTTTGTGTTAAAAAAAATAAAAGTTGAGACCTTTGAGATATTAAGATATGTTAAAAGAGAAACCGTTTCAGCTTCTCTCAAATTGACTCTTAGACGGACTCCATACACGGATAGAAAGAAATATGGTAGTAACACCTAAATAATAGGTTCAAAACACACTACAAACTACACCCAAATATAGCAAGCCCTAGTACAGTAAAAATAGTACATTACAAAGCATTCCAAACGAAAAACGTAAGCGGAAAATATGATAAATCGTACTTAGAAGAAACATGATTTGTAAAAACCGAAATTGACCGTGTAAGGTCGCCTTGATTGTACAGCAAGAGAGACAACCATCATAAAAAACTGGTCTTTGCTCAGACACCGGTCAACCTCACACAACCTTGAACTACGAGAGTTACAAAGTATCGTGTTTAAAAGTTGTCCTGAGGAACATTTAAGACCGTGTTAAAATAACATTGTAATATTATTGATTTCATAACTGTAATATTGAAAAGCCCCTAGCGCCCTCAAAATCTTACAGAATGTTATGGAAGTAATCTTGAATCAATCATCCATCTTTATAGTATATAACGATAAATTAAAAAAAATTTTCCGAATTTCCTATCCAAAGATAAAAGCTGGTAAAAGTAACCGAATAAGTGAATTTTCACACGGCTACCACATACATGTTGTCACGGTTAAATATTATAAACCAGCGTTCGGCAAACCTCAATGATTCTCTCACTGACGCTGATAATCATATTGAACAATGCTTTCCCTCCTATATATTAATATAGGCAATGTAAATAATATGAAACTCTATTGTGACACAGCCACACGACCCCATCTGGACAGTGTAACCTATAAGAATTGAGCGCCTTACTACTGTAATTAATAATCAAGTGCATTCACTCACACCACTCTTTCTTGCCATTGTTAAAATTAACAAACGCACTGTGACACACCAACTTGACTGTATCGTGGCATTGTAACCTATAAGAATTGAGCGCCTTACTACTGTAATTAATAATCAAGTGCATTCACTCACACCACTCTTTCTTGCCATTGTTAAAATTAACAAACGCACTGTGACACACCAACTTGACTGTATCGTGGCATTGTAACCTATAAGAATTGAGCGCCTTACTACTGTAATTAATAATCAAGTGCATTCACTCACACCACTCTTTCTTGCCATTGTTAAAATTAACAAACGCACTGTGACACACCAACTTGACTGTATCGTGGCATTGTAACCTATAAGAATTGAGCGCCTTACTACTGTAATTAATAATCAAGTGCATTCACTCACACCACTCTTTCTTGCCATTGTTAAAATTAACAAACGCACTGTGACACACCAACTTGACTGTATCGTGGCATTGTAACCTATAAGAATTGAGCGCCTTACTACTGTAATTAATAATCAAGTGCATTCACTCACACCACTCTTTCTTGCCATTGTTAAAATTAACAAACGCACTGTGACACACCAACTTGACTGTATCGTGGCATTGTAACCTATAAGAATTGAGCGCCTTACTACTGTAATTAATAATCAAGTGCATTCACTCACACCACTCTTTCTTGCCATTGTTAAAATTAACAAACGCACTGTGACACACCAACTTGACTGTATCGTGGCATTGTAACCTATAAGAATTGAGCGCCTTACTACTGTAATTAATAATCAAGTGCATTCACTCACACCACTCTTTCTTGCCATTGTTAAAATTAACAAACGCACTGTGACACACCAACTTGACTGTATCGTGGCATTGTAACCTATAAGAATTGAGCGCCTTACTACTGTAATTAATAATCAAGTGCATTCACTCACACCACTCTTTCTTGCCATTGTTAAAAATTTACAAACGCACTGTGACACAGCCACACAACTCCATCTGGACAGTGTAACCTATAAGAATTGAGCGCCTTACTACTGTTATTAATAATCAAGTGCATTCACTCACATGACTATTTCTTGCCATTGTTAAAAATTTACAAACGCACTGTGACACACCAACTTGACTCCATCTGGACAGTGTAACCCATAAGAATTGAGCGCCTTACTACTGTTATTAATAATCAAGTGCATTCACTCACATGACTATTTCTTGCCATTGTTAAAAATTTACAAACGCACTGTGACACAGCCACACAACTCCATCTGGACAGTGTAACCTATAAGAATTGAGCGCCTTACTACTGTTATTAATAATCAAGTGCATTCACTCACATGACTATTTCTTGCCATTGTTAAAAATTTACAAACGCACTGTGACACACCCACGTGACCGTATCGTGGCATTGTATATAACATAAAGCATCTGTTATTAATAAATTTAAAAATCTGTTGTCTCATCCACACACGACTTTCCCATACCAACGTACATTTGATTCATACATATACCATATGTTTAATTGCAGCCTCAATGGATGTCCTGAGTGATACGGACGTTAGCAGTGTGACCGATACCGGGAGTGAGACCGATTTTGGGAGTGAGACCGATTCCGTCAGTGATACGGAGACAGTTATCGCCGAGCACTCAGAACCGCCTCGGTTCACACGGAGGTTGTCTATAGTTACGAATGAGAGGTTGCCTATAGATGCGGATAAGGAGAACATCCCACCTGTTAGGCGTACAGTAAGAACCGCGAGAATACATCCTGCAACCTCCGAAGGAAGGTCGTCAAAACCTATGAGGATTTAACTTGATGGTGAGTAATTTAAAGTTTTCTTGTTGATATATTAGTTTGTAAATGTGGAAAGACCTAGGCCCATTTCCTATTTTGTCATGGAATTCCAATATACAGTTTCTTAAAAATAAATTGATTAGTAGGAACACAAAAAGTAAATACTCACATCTCATTGGTGGCGAGACATAACATCAATCCGTACAGCAAAACGCCCATGGCACGCATTGCATTCCCATGTACCAATGTACTTTGTCCAAGCGTGAACTCCATCAGTGTCCACTCCACGACATCTAAAGTCACACGCACACGAGCTACTACATCCTGAACACTGTTCACACAATTCCACATGCTTTTCCCGCATCCTACAAAGGAACGATATCCCTTTATGCAGACGCGGCCAGCGTTTACAAACACGACAAGTTCTCCCTCTACGGAAGAATGCTAATCGTGATAAATACCGATCCACATCTGCAATAAAAGAACATTTGTCCTTTAGAGCCACTAAAAATATGTGTTGGTCAGGACTCGGGAAAAGAAATGCCATGCGTAATGCGTAACAGCGCACAGATAAATATAAAATTAGCTCGCGTCGGCGGAGAGAAAGAAAGCTCCTGGACACCAATGTAGGACCTCGACGTGGTCCACCAATCCCAGAAGTACGGGAAGCTACAGCTCGAGATGAAGAAGAAGCTGCAGGTCGTGATGAAGAAGAAGAAGAAGAGGCGGGCGAAGTGGTTGAGGTGTGTATAGTAGACGAGGAAGTAGCTGCAGCTCTTGATGAAGAAGATAGGTGCGTTGTGGTTGATGTGTTGCTGGAATCCATAATGAGGAAATATTATCGTAATGTAGTTACAATACAATGAAACTGAATTAAATTGCTTCGGTATTTATACAAAAATAAAAACATATTAAGCTGACATTGACATACAAGTCCACACCACCCCACCCCACCTCACCCCTCCC
Organism: Catonia carolina; assembly: GCA_035578175.1. Lineage (NCBI taxonomy): Eukaryota > Metazoa > Arthropoda > Insecta > Hemiptera > Achilidae > Catonia > Catonia carolina. The sequence continues at coordinate 53,074,007 of JAQMRL010000007.1, forward strand.
TCATACCCACCCCACTACCCCATTGCACACTCACTAACGTACACGGTACAGACAAGGAAAACATGAATAACATCTAATTAAGGAAGTAGTTTAGTAAGGTACACAAATTAACTCAACGTGGTTTTTGCACTAGTGCCCTCAAGTTCATGTATTAAAACCCTTTTACAAATTCTGTTATTTTACAAAATATTTAAGCATATAGTACACAAATTAACTCAACGTGGTTTTTACACTAGTGCCCTCAAGTTCATGTATTGAAACCCTTTTACAAATTCCATTATTTTACAAAATATTTAAGCATATAGTAATTAAAAATAAAATACATTTTACACTTACCTTGTCATTCGTGGTCTCGTGTCCTACGCTTTCTCTTCACCTCTACCCTTACTGCGTACCGACTTCCACAACATAAGCAGTGCCATTCACCAACATACAATGACCATCCTATTATGCGTCCGGTGCGTGCACAGTAACGCGTATCGTCACACCTACATAAGTTGAAGTCATTATCACAGCAAAAACACTGATTGTTGCTTCTAGCTCTCCTTTCACGGAAAAACATCAAACCAGTATAACACAGCGGGTACTGAGTGCAAAAGCAAACCTCCTGCCCCTCAATGAGATTAAAAAAAGCTAACCGCATTGCATACAAGCGTATATCTCGTACGAAAGCGCATCGCTCCCGCAGCTGTGTTATAAAGAGTCGATGTTCCCCCGTAGGATGCAGAAACGCATTTCTCAGTGTGCTTACCTCCCCACCCGATAGAGTATCTATACGCAGATAATTTATCAGGTGGCGTCGTCGGATATTACGTATTGACGTTATTGTGTTAGTACCTGTAGTTGTAGTAGTAGTAGTAGTATTAGTAGTAGCAGTAGTAGCACTAGCAGTAGCAGCGGTAGTAGTTGTCTCCGTAAGTCCAAATATACAGGCTATAGTAGTTATAGCCCGTAAACGTGTTGATAAGTCCAGCGGTTCATGTGTACATGTAGTGTCGGCATCAGCACCCCTTACAGCAGAGTTTGAAGAGAAAGAGCTCATGTTTACAAGAGTTTTAGTAAACGAAAACTGTGAACAAGAATAAAAGTGAGCGTGTATTTATATTAAATGAAACGCGGAACATGAAGCATAAAACGGTAGAGTGGGGAAGGGAGGAAACATTAATGTATATACAAAACGATCTTAGGAAAAAAAAAGATGAAATTAAATAAAGTAAACGCTTATGCCCCATACGTAGTTAGCTTACATCGGTATGGCAACCTTCAAAATCAAACCCTTCAGTCCTCTGTGGATGTTCAAGCTTGAGGGCATTAAAAAAATCAAAATACTTGATTGCAGTGGTGAAGGGAATCCGTGGTTTAAACCCAAGCTCACGCTGCAATAAGGAGGGCACAACATTTTGAATAGTATCCACCCGGTACAATCGAAAAGTCAAAAAAACCACCCCACATTTGTCACATAAAAAGGAATAGTCCCCTTTAACGAGATGAAACCTACATTCGGGAAAGTGAGCGCGTCGCCTACGTACATGGAGCATATCCAGAAACGTTAACCTACACTGACATACCAAAGTAACAGGATCGGTGGTGTTAGCACAAGCTGCATCCTCAAAGTCCCATGCCCATAAATAATTGGAATACCAATCCCATGGGTAGAGATCACTGAACGGGAACCTTAGGCGATCAGTACGGTGCGGAATATCCTCTGGATGCGTACCATATAAGCGTCTATAATTTAGAAAACTAGGACCGTTAAAAGAAGATGACCAATTGGGAAAATACGCACGATAAGGGTGAGATGCCCCTTCATGTTGTAATGTAAAAAAGTTCTCCATATAATCAGTCATATAATATCTGTCCATGTTGTTTGGCGTCAACAGTGCCCTAGACCCGTAGGCGTGCATATTGGTAAAAGAAAATAGAAGTATAAGGTATATTCGATGTTCCCTATTACACAACGTACACACCAAAACGTTATCACGCCTCCAGATAAATAGGAAAAACACCGAGTGACGTCACAACCAGGAGTTTACCAAGGCCTTCAAACGCTTTGTTCGCGTTCACTTTTAACAAAGTTGGGAGAGTTACAAATCCGGGTTGTGACGTCTCCCCCACACCTTACAAACATCCGCGTTGACCACTTACTTACCGTAGACATAACCAACCGACCTTCAAATACTTTGAAAGTTCGCTCCGACGTCACAACCCGGATTTGTACAAAGAACTTCAACTCTTTGTTCCTGTACATTTTTAACAATAGTGAGTGTGTTACAAAACATAACGACACTCCCCTCTTAAATAACAATGATTCTAATCACTTACATTAGAATAGTATTACAGCAGACATAACTACCTGACCTTCAAAGGTGTTTAAAGTTTACGCTTCTGACGTCACAACCAGGATTTGTATAGTAATAAGACAGTTTACAACAAACAACATTTCGTTAACCTTCATACACAATGTGTAGTCGTTGATGTTTTCCGCATTCGAGTAAAGAAGCGGTTAAAACTAGATTTCGCATCCACACCCAACCGAATACCACTTACAATGCATTACGTATTCGCGAACTAGATACAAGAAAGACAGACTAGGAGTAACCTATGCACACAATGATGCAACAATAGTATAAATAACCTCTCAGAGCTTCTGCTAGTATCAGTTCGTACCGAGTCACCGTCTCGATCATGTCTTACTCTGTACTAGCACCTGAAGTCGTTCGCGCCGTATCCGGGCATGTCGTACTTCTCCGATGGAACTTCGAAAACACGGAGGACGTTATGGAAGATGTAGCAGATGTTTTCACCGGATTCGAACCGATTTTGAAAGACCATCTCTTCACCGAGGCGCAACGTTTGGGTGGTAACGTAAAATGGTATATTTCTATTAAACTAGAACTTATTAAGTTAAACTTTATAGAAAACGAACAGGTAGAAACAAGCACTTCAGTTGTCTTACACGGATCAACAAAACAGATTGTGAATATTACGATAAACCAGGAAATGGTGGATACGCAATTTCACGAGTCTGTTGAAAAAATTTATGAGGGACTATCCAAGTTCACATCTGAAGGTAGCGGGTGGACCGTAAAACAGGTGTTGGAACTAGATTTGCATCTTTGCAAATGTGAACCTCTTTATGGTGCAAAAAGTTCCTTCGTACACCTCCCAAGGTGGTTGAAGTTGAAACACGCCATCATAAACATTTACAATCCCGTAGACGAGATGTGCTTTGTGTGGAGCGTACTTGCTCATATCAAAGATAGCAAATCGCATTCACCACGTTACACCTTCTACAAGAAACATTTAAACTTACTTGACATGCGCGGAATAGAATACCCCGTTAAACTGAAAGACATTTCAAAGTTTGAAAAACAGAACCCCACAATCGCAGTTAACGTACTAGGATTTGACCATGACACTAAGACAGTAACATGTTTAAGGACGACAATGCACAGAGACAGACAACACATGGTACAGTTGATGCTTGTAACAGACCCCGAAAGTAACAGGTCCCATTACACGCTTATAAATATGAAACACGGGGCGAACGGGCTTTCGCGGCTCCTGGCAGGTTTAACCGCTTCTAGAAAAGCATGTCACTATTGTCCCTTCTGTTTGCATAGGTTCTCTGATCCTTACCCGGCCAAGGCCAAAATAAACCTCGATAAACACATTAAAATGTGTAGTAAATTCGAGGTACAAAGAATCAGATACCCAGACCCCACAAAAGAACACGAGTCTGTTATGAAGTTTAGAAATTACACACCCACCCTACGCGCACCGTACACTGTCTATGCCGACTTTGAATCTTTCTTACTTCCTGTACAAACTGCTTTGCCTTCTGGTGTAAAGGGCTACACAACCACACGTCATCACCATGTTGCCTGTGGGTATTGCTTTGTCATTGTAGACGAGCTTGGAAAAATCGTTTATGGCCCTATCTCCTATCGCGCGAAAAGCGTAGAGGAAGATGTGGTATCGCATATGCTAGATATACTGCTAGCAAAAGCAGACGAATTGGAAACCATAATGAAGCGGGAAAAGCCTATGGTCATAACAGCCCATCAATCATCCGAGTTTACAAAGGCTGTGCATTGCTGTTTGTGCAAAAAAGACCTCGGTACAGACCGGGTGAGGCACCATTCTCACACAACCGGACTGTATATCGGAGCTGCCCACAATGAATGTAATTTGAGTTGTTCACGCACTAGTCACATCCCCGTGTTTTTCCACAACTTTCGCGGATATGATAGTCATTTTATAGTTCAGGGAATTAAAGGATACAAAAATAGAAACATGTCGTGCATAGCAAACAGTTCTGAAAAATTTTTGAGCTTGACTTTGGGCCCGCTCAGGTTTCTCGACTCGCTCCAATTTTTAAACGCATCCTTAGACACCCTGGTAAAAAACCTTGCCCAAAATCAAGACGTACCGGAGACAAATTTCAAGTGTCTATCGTCTATCTTTACAGACCCTGAAAAACGCACCCTGCTATTGCGTAAAGGTGTCTTCCCTTACGAATACATGACAGAGCCCACAAAATTTTTAGAAACATCTCTGCCCCCACGCGATGCCTTTTACAGTTCGCTTACCAAAGAGACAATTAGCGAAAGCGAATATCAGCACGCTACCCGCGTCTGGAACGCGTACGAGGTCGGTACGATGGGTGATTACCATGATTTGTACCTCTTGACCGATGTTTTGCTGTTGAGTGATGTTTTTGAAAATTTAAGAGACCTAGCCATGCATCATTACTCCATAGACCCGTGCCACTACTTTTCACTCCCTCATTTCGCCTGGAACGCCATGTTGAAGATGACTGGAGTCAGACTAGAGTTGTTGACTGACCCGGACATGCATCTGTTTTTTGAAACGGGAATCCGTGGTGGGGTGGCACAGATTGCAAACCGTTACGCCAAGGCGAACAACCCACTTTTACCTGATCAGTACGACCCATCACAACCTACCACGTGGATTCAATACTATGATTGCACAAATTTATACGGAACCGCGATGGTGGAGTCGTTACCGTACGGTGGCTTCCGTTGGTTATCCGAGCAGGAAATCGATGTACTCGATTGGCAGACCCTCCCAGAGGACAGTGCCGACGGATATGTGATGGAAGTAGATTTAGAATACCCCGATAATTTGCACGATTTACATTCGGACTATCCGCTAGCCCCTGAGTCATGGCTCCCTCCCAAAAACAAGCTTTCCCCATTCCTTAACGCTCAGAATACAGGACACATACCAAAACTGATGACGACACTATACGATAAGACCAATTATATTACACATTACAGGAACCTGCAGCTTTACACTGAGCTAGGCATGAAAGTGAAAAAAATTCACAAAGTCCTGGCATTCAAACAGTCCCGATGGTTAGAACCGTACATCCAATTTAACTCCGACCTCCGTAAACTCGCAAAGAACGATTTTGAGAAAGACTTTTTTAAGTTACTCAATAATGCTGTATACGGGAAAAGCCTGGAAAATGTGCGAAACCGTACAAAGTTCGACTTGGTTACAGACAAACGAAAACTTAACAGACTTGTAGCTAAGCCCCAACTAAAGAGGTGGTACCCGATAAACGAAGAACTGGCGGGGGTCATGTCAAAAAAAGGAGTTATTTATCTTAACCGTCCGATATATGTGGGGTTCTGTGTTTTGGACATCAGTAAATATTTTATGTATAGATTTCATTACAACTATTCTGTTAGGAAATACGGTAACAAAATCAAGTTGCTTATGACCGATACAGATTCGCTTGTCTATGAAATCCAGACAGAAAATATTTACAATGATATGGTCCCTGATCTTTCACTTTTTGACACCTCCGACTACCCGGAAGACCATAAATGTTATAGCACTGTCAACAAGAAGCGTCTGGGTACTTTCAAGGACGAAATGAAAGGCCGCCCACTTAGAGAGTTTGTAGGATTACGAGCTAAAATGTACTCGCTTCTTCCCTATGATAAGGTGACTAAAAAAGTCGCAAAAGGGATCCCAAGGGTGTCGATAGAGAAAGATCTTCGTCACGAACGCTATCTGGAGTGCTTGTTTCACCTTAAATTAAAATTTACAAAGGCTAGCGTAATACGGAGTTACGCTCACCAAATATATACGGTTGAACAGTGCAAACTGACTCTATCCCCTTTCGATGATAAACGATACGTACTACCAAACGGACGTGACACAATAGCTTACGGACATTACACCCTTAGGTAAACGCCGACGGTGTTGAGATGATGGTTTAAAATCGGAAGCCGAATTAGCTGCATGTTAGGACATGTTTGTGACCTTGAGCGGCGCGACAACTTAAAGGTGGGAGAGTAAGGGATCATCAGACATGTTCGTGACCTTGAGCGGTGCGACAACTTGGAGGTGGGAGAGTAAGGGATCAACACCTTGACATTAGATGCCGAGCGAAGGTCATGTGCAGGTGAGTTTCAAAATATTATGTAATACTTTAGACTTAGGACATGTTGAGACAGGCTCGTGAGTGTCATCCTTCCTTACAAAACGGTTTGACCTTGATCGTGTAGGCGTTCCATCCGTAGTGTTTTATTTTTAGATTTAGTCTCCCATTATGTATATATATGAGTTACTTTAATACCGCGTCATTTCTACTCCAACCATGACACAGTCAAGAATGGATTCGTTAGTGCAGCGTTTCAATACAGTCGCAGATGCGTCGTATCCTTCCATCAAGAAAGTACAGGATCTAATCGCTACTATGCCCTATCGCATAGAGACTATGGAAAAATTAATTACTCGCTACGGGCCGACTTTATTTGTCACGCTTTCCACTCCGATAGAGACCACGCCGTTTGGTGTGTACCTACCTTCAGTGTATTACAACCGGTTTACAGAGACCGAAGTGGCCCTTTTGGCAGTATCCGGCTTATGTCTGATCCGGAGCGATAAAAACGATCTGAAGCTCTGTAAAATTTAAGAACAGAGAGTGTATAGTCCCTCACGGGGCTACCCCCTCAAGGTCCTTCTTGGGACGGTTGACGAGGCTTGGCGTGCCGAGGGGGCTTAAAGTATTTAAAGCATTGTCCACTTTTTGTAAAGGGTAGTGGTTCAAATACCGACCAATCGTCAACTTTAAAACATGAGTGTGAAAGCGGCTATAGCGAATGAGTTACACGCAGCGGTTCGTAAACGCTTTCCCACGCGTAAGACTGTCTTGAAAGGAAGGAACGATCTGATGCAACTGGATTTGGTAGAAATGATTCCGTACGCAAAGGTGAACGGTAATTTCAAGTATATTTTGACTGCGATAAATTGTTTTTCAAAGTTCGGTGCAGCTGTAGGCGTTAAAAACAAGACCGGGGCGGCCGTAGCGAGCGCGTTAGCACCGATACTTGCGAAGGCTCGTGTAAAGCATATACAGACGGACAACGGAAAAGAATTTTACAACCCACATGTGATGACACTCTTGAAACGTCACGGTATCAATCACTACTCTACATATTCCGACAAGAAGGCTGCCATAGTGGAACGATTCAATAGAACGCTAAAAAATATGATGTGGCGTGAATTTACTGCGCAAGGTACGTACAAATGGAAACACTTACTCCCTAATCTCATAGATAAATATAACAATACTTTTCATAGGACTATAGGTATGAGACCGAACCAGGTCAATGCTAAAAACCAGGATCTGGTCTTGAGGCGAGTGAGTAATTTAAAACGTTCTGTGGTGGTGAAAGCAAAATTCCGGGTAGGAGATAAAGTCAGAATCAGCAAGTACAAAAGCGTTTTTGCTAAAGGCTATCTTCCCAATTGGACGAATGAAACGTTTACAGTACACACCGTACAACCGACCATCCCCCCCACCTACCTAATTCGTGATGCTAGCGGTGAGGTATTGAAGGGAGGTTTCTACAACCAAGAACTCAGCAAGACTCGTTTCGGTGATGTTTACCTAGTCGAACGAGTATTACGTAAAAAGGGCGATAGAATATTAGTGAGGTGGATGGGCTTCGACAAACGACACGACTCGTGGATAGACAAACACGACCTTATATAAGTCAAGTGCAATGTCTAAACATGATCAGTGCTAATATGAAGTTTACACAACACGCCGATGACATTGAAATTGAAAACTTTGACGGACTGACCCCTGAACCGATTTGTAGACGTCACGGTAGTTTACTCCCATCAAATGTTAGGTGTATTCTATGTGGGCCGTCAAACTGTGGGAAAACCAATCTCGTTTTGAACTTGTTGTTTGGTGTTAACGGCGTTCGCTTTAAGAATCTGTATGTATTTTCTAAATCCTTGGCCCAACCTAAATACAAACTTTTGACCGCGGTAATGAAGGGCCTACCCGAGATCGGATACTTTACTTTTAGCGAGAACCAAAGCGTACCCCACCCTAACGAAGCTAACCCCGATTCTGTAATGGTTTTTGATGATGTTGCGTGCGAAAAGCAGGACAATATACGGAATTATTTCACCATGGGGCGTCACAACAATTTGGATGTGTTTTATTTGGCTCAAACGTACAGTCACATCCCCAAACAATTGATACGGGACAACTGTAATTTGCTTGTGGTGTTTAAACAAGATGACTTGAATTTGCGTCATGTTTACAACGACCACGTTAACACTGACATGACCGTGACCCAGTTTAAAGACTTGTGCTCGTACGCATGGAACAATTCCTCGAATGCTTTTTTAACGATTGATAAAGAGAGCCCCATCAACTGTGGAAGGTACCGGGTGGGTTTCAACACATTTGTGACCCTATAAATACATGCGTTTTATGATTCCCTCTGTTATTTATTGCTATGTCAAAGTCAAAGGAACATCTCGTACAGCAATTAGTGCGTTTGCGGGAAAACATTAAACGAAAACATCGTGCGTTCAGTACTGGTGTTCTGGCTAGTGAAGAATCTTTACAAAAGCAGTTTAAACCTATAGTGGATCCCCTAAAGAAACTCGTAGCAGACAGCACCTTCGGTTCTAAAATTAAAAACGAAGAGTCTGTATTTGAAGATAGCAAACCTTACGATGGTAGGGGTGAAAACAAAGATTTTCAGGTATTCAGGGACGCGCTGGGACTACCAGCTAGCCCTCCCTCTAACAGACAACAAGGCGCTAGTAACACACCCGTACCGAGTAGAATCAGTTCGCTGTATCAATTCTCCACATCACCATCCACTTCTTCTCCCTTAAGACGAAAATACCTTAAGGAACATGTTTACGATACGACAGGGGATATGGATTTCGTATATGGGGCGCGACTTGTCGACAACAAACTTATGATTGGGAACAAACCGATCTCTTTCGAAGGTGAAGACATAGTTATTGATGGCACAAGTAAATATACGGGGACTGTAGGACTTTACGAATTAATTTTCAAAAAACACCCGGACACGAGTAAAATTGAACAAAATGACTATGACAATTATAGACACATACTGATTGAAACCAGTGCGCACAAGCAGCGCTACCAACCAGAATCCCACATAAATTCCAACAAGGGGACCAAATATAAAAATATTATCAGACCTCTTTTTCTAGAGAGTCACGAGATAGTTGGACGGACAGGTAAAGGAATGGTGTTGAGTAGGAACCCTGTGGACTACATTCTATGGGATGACCCCAACGAGCTATGCGAGCGGCTGCGGTTGCTTTTGGCATCCGAACAGGCCGGTAACCGCGCACACTCTAACGAGATCATGTCGATAATCGAAGAGCTAAGGGAGGCCGGTATTATAAAAGGGCGTGGGAGGTTTTGAAATTAGTCATAACTGTCATGAGCATAGACAAGTTCGGACATTCAAACAGAAACGATAGGCGGCGGGACAGAGGGGTGCATCGTCCACCTATCACTCTCCAGTCCGGCGGGGTCCCCTATAAGTTGACCGAGGACGGTGACCTCGACTTTCAAGGCAAAGGGCTGCGTAATTTAAAACCACCAGTAACACAAAACGATGCGGTACGTAAGGGAGACTGTATCGTGTTCGATCCCGACTCCTCCACGATCGATGTGAAAAAGAGAAAAATTATCAACTTGGGTGATCCAGAAACGGACGTCGACGCGATCAACTTGGGGGTTATGAAAAAAAACTGTTTGACAGCGGATCTGTCTGACAACTTTTACGACGCCAACTTTATGCGAGTAAAAAATGTTGGTGAACCCGTTGAACAAAATGATGCAGTACCGGTTCAATACCTGGCAAAGAACTTCGCCACCAAGGCGGACATGCGCACCACTCTAGAAGCGACATCATCAGCAACAGCAGCCGTGGCAGCGAGTCTAGACGCAGTAGCGGTGGGAGCAGCAGCGACGGATTCCGAAGGCAATCCAACGTTCAACGAGAAACGCTTGACGGGGGTGGGTACGCCCATCCACGACCAAGACGTAGTCACCTTGAAATATTACAAGGAACACACTAGTTTAAATGTCGATAACGAGGCGAAAAAGGTAGACATGCAGGATTATGTGGTGAAAAATGTAGGCGTACCCAATGATGACACCGACGCCGTCACACTTGGTTATTTGAACTGGAACTATGTGAAACAGTCAGCTTTTGAAAAGGCGCTTCTGTTTGCCGATGACAAGAAAACTGTAGACGTGAAACGCTGTAGGCTCGTTAATGTTGGAAATGGTGCACGTGAGACCGACGCGGTCAATGTTGAACAGGTTAGGGAGATTTGCAATGAGGTGTTTGAAACATCTGTACAAATGGCGATTCATCTGCAAAAACAGCAGCGTGGGGAACGAACCGCTTCCGGTGATGTGAACGAATTTAAAAAGCTGACTCAATCGTTGAGAGACCGGTTGCAAGAATTCAGCGAGACATATTATATTTCCCCTGAAGTTTTGATCGGTCCGCGTGGTGAGAAAGGTGAGAAAGGTGAGAAAGGTGAACAAGGTCAACGAGGAGAAGCAGCTGAAGGAATGCACTTTAATGCTCAAGAGCAGGCCTTCGACTTACAAGGAAAGCGCATTATTAACGTTGCGCATCCAATAGGACCGACAGATGCCGTAAACCGAGATTACGTCACGCATGCCTTAACAAGCTTTTTGGATGTTGTAGAGAAATCGCAACGACGTAGAATCAGAAGTGTACATGGACCTGAGGCGCTTCCACTTATGGACGATGAACATGAAGAAGAAGACCCGAAAATAGATCAACTAGCGAAGGATTTTTTGGATACGTTGATAAAAATCATTCACCGTCATCAGCATTACAAGATGGGGCCGGTGTTTCCAACAATTCCTGGCCCACGTGGCCCACAAGGTCCAGAAGGAAAAGCCGGTAAAGACGGACGTGCTGGGGCTCCAGGAAAGGTTGGTCCACGTGGAGTAAAAGGTGAGCCTGGAGCGCCTGGTCTAGGCTTCAAATTGGACGCAAAGGGTGACGGATATGACATGCAAAATAAACGTCTTACAAACGTCGCGGTACCGGTGTATGGTAACGACGCGGTTATATTGTCTTATTTTAACAATAGTCTAAACGAACGAATAGACCCAAAAACTGATGAGAGCAATGCCGGCGTTTCATATTCTACGGCTCTTGATAAAATTTAGGATTCATAGTTACTGGTAGTGCTGGTGTGGAGCTAATATATAAGTAGCTTCATAACCAAATGAAACCTATAAAAGCGCGTGATGTCAAAGACGAATACCACTCGTGTAAGAGGAAGGGGTGTGTTAGGTTCTATCGCTCGTTTTGGCGGAAAGGTTTTGAACCGTGCTATAGATCTATTACCTATTGAGCTCCATATTCCAGGGTATAATTATTGTGGTCCGGGCACACACCTGAGTGAGCGGTTGTCCAGGGGTGATCAAGGTATTAATCAACTGGATAGTGCTTGTAAGGAGCACGATATAGCATACTCAAAGTCAAGTGATAGTAGAGTACGGGCAGAGGCAGATCGAGTGTTGGCTGAAAGGGCCTGGGAACGAGTTAGGTCGTCGGACGCGAGTGCAGGTGAAAGAGCAGCGGCTTGGGCGGTTACTAACCTGATGAAGGCGAAAAGTAAGATTGGAGGAGGAGGTAGGAAGAAACGCACGCGTAGACGTTCTCGTGTAATGGCGGGACGGGGACTGTACCTAAAGCCGTACAAGGTTTCTGGAAAGGGGTTACGTGTTCGGAAGATAAAAAAAAAGAAGAAGCGTTGTTGAGGCTACCGGATAGGGCATTGAAGGGGAGTGACATAGTACGCATTGCAAGGATACTGGGATTACCGAGGTTTCGTGGAGTTTTTATGCGTGATGGGTTACCTTCCAGCGTGATGGAGGATGAATGTGCGGTTGTAAACTTGGACACCGTACGAGGGGTTGGCACACATTGGGTGTGTTACGTGAAACGTGGAAATCGAGTAGATTATTTCGATAGTTTTGGTAATTTGCGCCCTCCTCCTGAGCTGGTACGGTACTGGTGTACGAGCTATGACCGCGTGCACTATAACTATATAAGACGTCAAGGATTAGCGTCATTTCGTTGTGGACATCTGTGTATGCAGTTTCTAGCTGCGCGTTGTAAGTAGTAACAATGTTTTCGATTTCGGGTCGAGGTTCCATACTAAAATGTGATGTGTTTCCTCCTATAGACCTAGGTACAGATAGCGAATGGGAAATTGGGTTGATTAATCTTTCCACTTATAATACGGTTCCTAATATAGAGCAGGATATAAACGATACGATTTTCTTTGGTAGTGTTGAGGCCGCTTCCCATAAACAGCCCGATGAAGACGGAACGGTTACGGTTTCTACGGAACCGCCTGAACGTTTCAAAGGTAGGGCGACGACATTCTATTCGGACGCCGAGCGGGTGATACTGGACAATGATAAGGCCAACGCCGGCGTGAGTGTGGTGATCCCACAAGGCGCCTACGAATTGGCCGACCTCGAGTACTACATCAAAGAGACGTGTGCGCGCTCCAAAATCCCTTTGGATTTCCAACTTAAAGCCAATAATAACACCTTGCATACAGAAATTTTCTGCTCGCGTCCAATCGACTTCACTCACCCAAACAATTTCTCATCTTTGTTGGGTTTCAAAGAGCGCGTCTTGGAACCGAACAGATGGCATGTTTCCGAAAACGAAGTGAATATAATGAAAGTTAACAGTGTCCGGGTCTTGTGCAATATCGTCCAGGGTTCGTACGATAACGGAAAGGAGACCCATATTATACATGAATTTCCCTTGGCCGTTGACCCTGGGTATAAAATTCTGGAAGCTCCCACAAATGTCATATATTTACCGGTGAACGTAAAACGGCTTCAGTCTATCGTCATCCGTCTGGAGGATCAGGACTCGCGGTTGGTGAATTTTGTAAACGAGGTGATCTCTTTGCGTTTACACTTGCGTCGTATAAGTGGAAGAAGACATGAGTCTAGTGATATTGGGACGCACTCCTTATAAAAGACCTTCACAAGTAACGCCTGCGTTTAGTCGTGTTCGTGGCTTCAGACAGCTAACTTCAAGAAACGTACAATTCCTACGCTCCCTAGGGTTTAAAGTTTATAATAATGTCACACATTTTAAACGTTAAGACTCAACCGAGTTTTGATGGCTCCCTTGTCGGGGACGAATTTCACACACACACTCCTTACGCTAGTACGACGTACCACAATAACGATGAGATCCGGATTCCCATACACCAGCAGGATGTGTACACTCTTCCATCTGAGAGTTTTCTTTATGTAGAAGGTAAGCTCACAGATGATGCGGGATTGACCCAGACGACGTACAAACTCGTCAACAACTTTGTTCCTTTTCTCTTTGATGAGATCCGCTATGAGATTGGAGGGGTGGAGGTTGATCGTGTAAAGAATGTGGGAATAACTTCAACGATTAAAAATTATCTTACGCTCTCACCTTCAGACAAGACGACCTCAAATGCCGGGTGGGATGTGGATGGAACGGTGGAGCTAAAGGATGGTTATTTTTTGGTATTGTACCCTTTAAAATATTTACTCCCTCTGTTTGAGGATTACAATAAAATTTTACTCAACGTGAAACAGGAACTGGTACTCTTGCGGTCTTCGTCCGATGATGATGCCGTGCTCATGCCTTCAGCAGCGTCCAAGTACAAGTTTACATTGAATAAGGTTTTTTGGAAGATCCCATATGTGCGCGTTTCTGATAGTGTCCGTCTGAGTCTCTTGAAGATTGTAAACAACGACAACCCGATTTCCTTACCGTTTCGGAAATGGGAGTTGCATGAATACCCTTCATTGCCACAGTCATCGCAGTCGATATGGACTGTAAAGACATCGTCTCAAAGCGATAAACCTCGTTATGTGATTGTTGCTTTTCAGACCGGACGTAAGGGAAAGGTAACTAAGAACGCTTCACAATTTGACGTGTCCCACGTAAACAACATTCGTTTGTACTTAAACTCAATTTATTACCCGTATGACTCGGTGCATGGTAAACTTCCCTTGTTTTATGATGCCTACGCCCGGTTTAAGTCGTCTTATTATTGTGATTCCGGTGATTACCCTCTGTTGGATTTGAAACAGTTTTCCAATTCGGTCCCGCTCTATGTTATTGACTGTTCGAAACAAAATGAGAGCTTAAAGACAGGCGCTGTAGATGTTCGTCTAGAGATCGAGACAAATAACAATATTGCAGCGGACACCACATGTTATTGTATAATTGTGTACGATGAGGTGGTAGAGTACACACCGCTAACGGCGAGTGTGCGGAAAGTGTTGTAAACTTTAAGTTGTGGAGGGGGGGGGGATTGTAGACGGCACTTGTACTAAATCTCGTGTGTGTGAGACCTTTAGTCGATGACTGTGCATGAGATGGGTAACATGATGTTTTCTGTGCGGGCTGTTTCCGGCCAGGCCCCTGCTAGTGCTTCCGATACGGGACCAGAATCTGCTAGCGAGCCGCTTATTGTTCCTGAGCCCCCACCAGATTTGAGTGCAAAGGAAATTTTTCTCGCTCTCACCTACCCGTTGAGCTCGCGTTCTGATAAGTTGGTTTCTGCTGGGTTGTTGGGGAATGGGGGTTATTCTGTGGGGGTGCTGCTGACTCATGGTAAGAAGCGTCTGGTAATGAGCCATTACAATTGGAATGTGTTTTTGGTTTATTTGCAGGATATAAACACCGCCGTTTCCCACCGACAGCCGTCGACATTTGTTTTACGGTCTGTAATGGATGAGGATGCAGTTTCAGTACATGTAAAGCAGGCGTTTGGTAAGTGGTATGTTCAAGTACGGGATGGTGCTAACCAGTTTATTTGTTTGCGTGTAGAGGAGTGGCAGACTTTGTATGCACATGCTCCTGCTCTGTCGCGTCATGTGGTGAATGTGTGGCGGGACGAGGTTGATATTGTTTCGTTTATCTCGCAATGTAAGGCGGGTGAAGAGGAGAACGATACTACGTTACCCCCACTACCATCGGTAGGTATGTGCTGGTGGAAGGATCGAGTCTACGATGAGGTCATTGCGTTCCGGCGTCTCGAGCGGGTAGGCTCTGCAGCTTAACGTGAATGTACTTTCAATGCTTGCGTTCTTCAACTAAGGTGTAGGTAAGTGAGTTAACTTCAACATTTTATTTTCCTCTTATTAATTATGGCTTTAGACAAAGTGTGTGTGGTGGATTTTCAGGCGTACCAGGACAACGACAACGACTTTGTCGTGAAAGAGTTTGTCGTCTTGGACGTAAGCCGCCGGGAATATGTCGTATTGCATTTCAAACCTCCCTATTCGCTGTCTAAATTGTCTCAGAAAAAGAGAAAGACGGCACAGTGGTTAGAGTCCGGTTTTCACATGTTAGCGTGGGACAGCGGAAATGTTCGTTATAATACGGATACCATTGTCGCGGTCTGTATGTACTTTACGCCCGAGTTGATTTACGTCAAGGGCTCGCAGAAGGTAACTTTTATGCGTGAGCTCTTGAGTGAGGTGAGCGGTGAAGTCCAGGTCGTGGATCTGGTGACAAAGTCCGTTCCTAGGTACTCACCTTCCCGCCCCTCCATCTGTCCTATTAAACAACACAAGATCGATGTGAACGCTAAATGTTCGCTAATGTGCGCGCTATTCTATGTTGAATGGATGCAGCGTCCGGCTCCTGGTTTTGACTATACACGGGAAAAGGATAGGCTGGAGTCTTTCACGTCCTGGCCCAGTAAGGATTTTGTACCCACGAAGGTGTTGTCTTCTAAGGGGTTTTACTATAACGGGTCGGGCGATAGCATACAATGTGTCTGGTGTGGGATGATACTTTCTCAGCTGACGGTTCAAATGGATATACGTGAATATCACGCGAAATTTTCCACTTCTTGTCCGTCTGTAGTTGGTTACGTGTTTAACGTGCCCTTGTCGTTAGATCATATAGTGCCGAGGATGACGGAAGTCCCTGGCGCGACCGAAAAGTCCGTAAACTTCCAGAGTGAGTGTGAGAGTGTGTGTGACAGTGAGAGTCCCTGGCGCGGCTTAAACGCCCGTAAACCTTCTGTCAAGATTGTAAGTGAGGACGAGTGGGATGATTAAGGTCCCTGGCGCGGGCTAACCCCCCGTAAACCGCATCATCAAATTTGGATATCGATCTTAAGACATGGACATGTACACTCTTGTTTGAAAACAAATTTATTTTCGCATCAATACATATTGTAGTAATAAATTTAAAACCTAAATAAAAATAATAAAATGTACTTAGATCGGTCTTGGCCTATGGGAGTACGTACGCTGCTACCGCTTGGTTGGATGTGCGCATGTTGCGACATGTCTGTGTGACGTCAGTGTTGATCGTTGACCTGCAGAATAAAGACAAAGGTCTAACCTTGAACGTGTTTACTACCCCCCTCCTCCTCTCCACCGCCCGACCGGGCAAACCGCACACCTGTTCGACCTTGAGCGCATACAGACTTGTTTCTTCCCGCCACTCGCGCGTGTATCGACATGAGCGCGGCTTTGAAGAGGGGAGTATCCCCACCATACCTTTCATAGCACGGTTGTCGGTCAGGAGTGTATCGGTTATCATTCTATTTCATGATGTTCCGTGTGGAGTCGCTCGTTGAAGATGTTCTTCTCGTTGGAGGTATGTTGGGTGAATTATCCTCTAAGGTGCAAACTATTCAGCGGTTGCTGGTAAATGAACTTTCTACCCTCAAGGCGGAGAGATTCAAAGCTGCTTTCCTACCACGCGGTCAAGCTGTGAAATCGGAAACGTGTCTGTGGGAGGATCACCCGGATGGACCGTACTCATGTACTGGGTGTGAGCTTTACGCCTTAATGCGTGATCTGCATGAGGTACTTAGTGCCCACGATCACTGGCATATGTGTAGCGACGCGCGGCTGTACTGTTCTGTCACCGGTGGTACAGGGTTTTACCACGGGCTTGTGTGTGCTTTATCAAAACTTTTAGAACCAGAGGTGATAGTAATTGATGATGATGGTGATGATGATGATGATGATGATGATGATGATGTTATTGTGATTGTTGATGATGAATGTGAGAATGTTGGAGAAATTTATGAAAAGCCTACGAGAGACGTCGGAACGCAAACAGACTTTTAATTTTCGTCTGCTCCAAATAATCAGCCCTTTTCAGGGCTAAAGTGGTATGATAGGTCTATCGGAGAAGGTCCACTATAAAAAACCTAACGCGCCTAGCTTCAGACCTCTTGGGTGGTGGGGAACATGAAGCAGTGGTCATTGGTCCTTTATTTAAGGGGAGGATCCACTTTAAAAAAACCAGCGTGGGTGCGCCTTGCTTCGTACCTATTTTAGGTGGTGTGGAAGATGAAGCAGTGGTCATAGGCCCGTTTTAGGGGAGGATCCACTTTAAAAAAACCAGCGTGGGTGCGCCTTGCTTCGTACCTATTTTAGGTGGTGTGGAAGATGAAGCAGTGGTCATAGGCCCGTTTTTAGGGGAGGATCCACTTTAAAAAAACCAGCGTGGGTGCGCCTTGCTTCGTACCTATTTTAGGTGGTGTGGAAGATGAAGCAGTGGTCATAGGCCCGTTTTTAGGGGAGGATCCACTTTAAAAAAACCAGCGCGCATCGCGTACAACCGTGTATCTTTTTTTGTGGAGGGGAGTGGTATAATAGGTCTCTCGGAGAAGGTCCACTATAAAAAACCTAACGCGCCTCGCTTCAGACCTCTTGGGTGGTGTGGAACGTGAAGCTACGATTAACAGGAAGACCCGGGATGACATGGTGAGTAAAGACTAATGTACATTATAGGAATACCAAAACAACTGTTTCCATTTCGTTTATTGGGCTTTATTAACGAACGGATGCACCTAGGTCGACTTTGATTACATATTCTTAACCGTCGTTGAGGGGCGCACAAAAAAGGTTCTATACACTTTTTCGCTACGGGGCTCCGTTAAAAAGTTCAAAATTTTTGATCCCCTCCCACACCCCGTGCGAAGGGTTGATTTTGGTTTTGGTTAACTCACCCGGTGCTAAACCTTATGCTCTACCCTTCGATTCCCTTCTTATTACTCGGAGGATGGTAGATCTTGGTTTTCGTTAGCTCAATATGTGTTCAATCTCGTAGTCCCACGTTCGATTCTTTTCTTGATATACGGGGGGCGCTAGATCCAATGTAGCTAGAACCTCTAGTATCCTCCTACTATTATCATTATTTAAATAAAATACGTTTTACAAGAGGCAAATTGAAACCTAGCGTGAAACACTCATACTACTTTCAATGTTAATAATAAAAAATATAAAACCTATGTTTGATCACGAGTAAACAATGTAATATGAAAAACATAACCTAATTATAATCATGAGTAAATGACGGAAAATGAAAATCAACCTCTGTTGGACTTAAAATTACGGAAAATCACAAATTGACGTTTAACTAAGCTCTGGAGAAAAAAATACTTGAAATATAATTTCTAGGTATTTTAATGTTTTTACCACAAGACCGCAATCTCAAAAAATCCCACTTTTTACCGATTTCAATGAGCAAACTATGAAAAAATTGCTTGACGCTAAATTAAGTAATTACAATGAACATGTTTCTGTTACTTACTTTTCTCAAAACATTGGTCTCCTTCATGTAACATCTGACAGTGAATATGTTCCTGGTACTTACTTTTCTAAAAATATAAGTTATATGTTCTTCACTTGGCATTGTTTTGTTCTCATTGTGTAATTTTATCTGCATTGATTTTTATTATTCTTTGTGGGAAGTGAGAATAGTTGAAGTAGTTTTAGTGTAGTTTGTACTTGTACTGGTAGTTCATTGACTGTTGCAGTAATTCGTAGTACAGTAGAATATGTAGATTTTATTGGTTGTGCCAATAGTTCATTAGTTGCTACATGTTCCGTATTCAGTAATTTACCAGTTGATGTAAAGTTTAGTTCATTATTAACTAATCAGAACATTACTACAAATTAGAAAACGATGGACAAGAAATTATACATAGTCATACAAGATAACTTATTAGTGAATTATGAAAAAGGAAGCGAACAAGAAGCCAAATTTGTAAACAAAATATCAAAAAATTGTAACTTTAGCTACCTAAGGGTGTTTCCCGAGTAGCGTTCAGCGCATTTTGAAAGAAAATACGACTGACAAAAGTCGTCTTTACATCTCACGGTCAGGGGATTACATTTCAAAAATATAGCGGAGTGAATAGTTTATAAGGATAATTATATATTTTACAATTTTTAGTAGCGTATCCACTCCCTTCTGGCAGCCGATTCGAACGCCCACTCAACCTTACCATTCTCCCCACGTTCCACATTTATCTACCAACATTACACAATAACAAAGCATATGACAAATATAATTGCCAGGGCATATATAAAATCAATTGTAGTGACTGCAATTTTTGTTACATCGGAAAAACGAATAGATCATTTAAAAAACGATTTTCTGAGCATTATGCTGCTTATTTAAAAAAGGAATGTAAAAGTTCTAATGTGGCAGAACATCTGCTGACGAAAGGGCATAAAATAAGCAGTCATGAAAATAATTTGGAAATTTTAGAAATATGTTTCGATAGTAACAAATTATGGCAGTTGGAGAAATATTATATTTATAAATTTAAAAATAAAAAAATAAATTTAATGAACAGCCAGACAGAATTTGATAATGATAAATTATTTCAAATTGTACTTAACTAGGTACAAAATGATAAATTATTTGATAATGATAAATTATTTCAAATTGTACTTAACTAGGTACAAAATGATTATACCGTCATTCGGCCGAATAAACCGCGCGCGGAATGGTGCTTTAGGATAGCTATTGTTTTGAACAATTGACGTGGTCTACGACCACTATTGTGTTTGTGTTTTATGTTTTATTGTGTTTATGTTTTTTAAAGTCCTGATGATGTCTCCGAGAAAGACGAAAGATCTTAATATGATATAATACTCTGAGGTGAGTTTTATATTTTATTTTATTTTGTTTTGTATATATATATATATATATATATATATATATATATATATATATATATATATATATATATATATATATATGTATACAATATATATTACGATACGTAGAAGGCAACTGAAAAATCTAATTCAAAATATCTTGAGACGAATTAATTTTTATCACAGGGTCAGCCAATTATATGACTAAAGCACATAAAAACAGAAGAGGTGGAGGTATAAATGACACTAGTCAGAGTTATCTCATCTGAGATTCATGAATTTCATTTTACAATCAAACCCTGTTGATAATGAAATACAGGTGTCATTCGGAGAGTCGAAAGTACACGATTTTCCGAAGGACTGGCATTCTGATAAGTATAATTATAAATGCTGTGAGAAGACCATGTAAACTAACTCAACATATCTCACTCAGAAAAGATTTTAGAGGTTCAAACCACCTTGTCCGCTGCTTACCTAAAATACAACATTCATTGCACAACAATTTCAACAGCCAGCATTTTAGTTTACTGACAAATTGGATTGAAAATAAGTAATTTTAATAGCCTACCTTGCTTAAGAGAACGCATGAATTGTTCGGTTTCGGAACGTTAAAAAGTCGCATCTGATAATGCTTATAAAATTGTAATATTCGAACAAGCTGCCTACATAAACACTGATTACAGGCCTAAAACTCTATAAAATCACAGCTACCGGGATCGTAATTTTTCTGCTTATACTTTCGCTACGACAATTAAGCGAATGCTGTCGCCGAATTATTTTTTATTTATCTCATCTGTACGAATCAGGTGTTAAAGATTATAGTTTTACACTGCCTGTGTAGAAGATATAAATACTGCTTATAAATTTCCCGTTAACTAACAGATCCTAAATCAACGAAAAATAGACTTGACAAGACGTTACTTGACACATCATTTTTGACCTACGCTATTATTGTGTTTAATAGAAACAAAAATATATGTATAAAAATATAACTGGTATTCAACAAACGATCTATTAGGGTTGCGTGAGTAAGTCGGGCCAATTTGATTGTGATGCGCATGTGACGTCAACGGCTCAGGTAATAATTGCCCAATCAGAGTCTCGTATTTTCGGCCAATAAGAAAGCCCAGTTTTAACCAATCACAAGTCTTCTTTTGAGTCATTTTGATTGGTTAATATTGTCCAATCAGAGAGTTTATATTACTGTACAACGTCACACCGATGTCAACCAATGACAAAGTGTCTTGAGCGTTACGTCATTCGTTTTGATATGCTGCTTTCTGATTGGTCCGTACTGATTCTAGGCGTCACGTCGAGTGTGATTGTAATATGAAGTCCACACCCAATGACAACTTCTAGTTAACGGTAGGGCAGAACATATGAAGGTACCTTTTAATGAGATTTATAGTTTCTAGGTAAATATCACTTACGAAATATGTAGTACCCCATTGTAGAGAGCTTTCGAGTTCTTAAGGAAATTAAAAATTGGTTTCTGTTGCTGCTAAATGTTAACACGGTTTTTTAAAAAATCACGAGTGTTCATTCGATACCGACACAAAGAAAAAAAACAAAAGAAGGTTATCTATTTTTCCTAGTTGTTCGATTTTTGTAACCTAATTTTTGGCCAGTAATGTATCATATTTTTAAGGGAATGACTTTATACAACTGTAAATAAATATTACGATACGTAGAAGGCAGTTGAAAAATCTAAATCAAAATTTTTTGAGACGAAACAAAGTCAATATCCTACCGGGTAAGAAAATATACCTCATTAATCCGTTTTATAACAAGAAAACTATTTTGCTCTACCAACGAGCATTAGTCGAAAAATAATAATCAACGGTTTGACTAAATGATAATATAATGGCCAATGTGATTTCGAGAAATGTTTTCTGGCTTTACTCTGATTTCATTAGTTCCTGTATTTTAAGGTGGATGAAATTTATTGTGGCCATAATGAAAAGGTAGAGTGTTAAAAATTTTTGGAACGTAATTTGCTAGTTTCTGCAGGAAATAAATGTATTCATTTTTATCACAGGGTCAGCCAATTATATGACTAAAGCACGTAAGAACAGAAGAGGTAGAGGTATAAATGACACTAGTCAGGGTAATATTATCTGAGATTCATGAATTTCATTTTACAATCAAACCGTTTTGATAATGAAATACAGGTGTCATTCGGAGAGTCGAAAGAACATGATTTTACGAAGGACCGGCATTCTTATAAGTATAATTATAAATGCTGTGAGAAGACCATGTAAACCAATTCAACTCATCTCACTCAGAAAAGAAAGCATTTGACAATCTGGACTGGAGTAAAATGTTTAAAACATTGAAAAGGCTAGGAATTAAATACAAAGAAAGGAAAGTTATCTACAGTCTGTATAAGAATCAAACGGCTGTTTTGAGAATCGAGGGGTACGAAAAAGAGGCTGCTGTAAGAAAAGGTGTACGACAAGGTTGTTCTTTGTCACCACTACTTTTTAACTTGTATATAGAAGAGGCTATAAATGAAGTGAAGGAGAAATTTGACGTAGGAATAAAAATTCAAGGAGAAACAATAAAAATGTTGAGATTCGCCGATGATATAGTAGTATTAGCCGAGGCAAAGAATGAACTAGAGGATGCCTTAAATGGAATGGATGAGATCTTGAGGAAGGATTACTTCATGAAAATTAATAAGAACAAAACGAAAGTGTTGTGCAGCAGCAAGAGTGGTTTAGAAGAGATGGGAAATTTAAAAGTAGGCAACGAAAACATACAGGAAGTTGGGGAATTCTGCTATCTAGGGAGTAAAATAAAAAAGGATGGTAGAAGCACGAGTGATATCAAGAGTAGAATTGCTCAAGCTAGAAAAGCCTTTGAAATGAAAAACAGCTTACTGACTACAAACATTGATTTACAGATTAGAAAAAATTTCTTAAAACATTATGTTTGGAGTGTAGCATTATACGGAAGTGAAACGTGGGTGATAGGGGCTGTAGAACGGAAGAGGATAGAAGCTTTTGAAATGTGGTGTTATAGGAAAATGTTAAAGATTAGGTGGGTGGACAAAATAAGTAATTTAGAGGTTCTTAGGCGAGTGGATGAAAAAAGAAGTATATGGAAGCATCTTACCAAAAGAAGGGATAGGCTAGTGGGGCATATCCTAAGACATCCAGGTATTGGGCTATCAATAATGGAGGGTAACATTGAGGGAGTACATTGAAGAGGGAGGCAAAGATTAGAATATATAAAGCAAATTACAAAAGATGTAGGGTGATACAGGTATGTAGATATGAAACGACTTGCGCAAGATAGAACAGGTTGGAAAACTGCATCAAACCAGTCGAGAGACTGATGACAAAAAAAAAATTTCGAAAAAGGTTTTCTGGCTTTACTCTTATTTCATTAGTTCCTGTATTTTAAGATGGATGAAATTTATTGTGGCTTTAATGAAAAGGTGGAGTGTTAAACATTTTTTGCACGTAATTTGCTAGTTCCTGACCGTAAATATGTATTCATTGTTATCACAGAGTCAGCCAATTATATGACTAAACCACGTAAGAACAGAAGAGGTAGAGGTATATATGACAGTAGTCGGAGTTATCTCATCTGAGATTCATGAATTTCATTTTACAATCAAACCCTGTTGATAATGAAATACCGGTGTCATTCGGAGAGTCGAAAGTACATGATTTTCCGAAGGACTCGCATTCTGATAAGTATAATTATAAACGCTGTAAGAAGACCATGTAAACCAACTCAACTCATCTCACTCAGAAAAGATTTTAGAGGTTCAAACCACCTTGTCCGCTGCTTACCTTAAAAACAACTTTCATTGAACAACAATTTCAACAGCCTGCATTTTAGTTTACTGACAAATTGTATTGAAAATAAGTAATGTTATTAATCTACCTTGCTTAAGAGAACTCATGAATTGTTCGGTTTCGGAACGTTAAAAAGTCGCATCTGATAATGCTTATAAAATTGTAATATTCGAACAAGCTGCCTACATAAACACTGATTACAGGCCTAAAACTCTATAAAATCACAGCTATCGGGATCGTAATTTTTCTCCTTATACTTTCGCTACGACAATTAAGCGAATGCAGTCACCGAATTATTTTTTATTTATCTCATCTGTACGAATCAGGTGTTAAAGGTTATAGTTTTACACTGCCTGTGTAGAAGATATAACTACTTATAAACTGCTTATAAATTCTACTGCTATTTTACTGCTTATAAATTTCCCGTTAACTAACAGATCCTAAATCAACGAAAAATAGACTTGATAAGACGTTACTTGACAAATCATTTTTGACCTACGCTTTTATTGTGTTTAAGAGAAACAAAAATATACGTATCAAAATATAAATGGTATTCAAAAACCGATCTATCAGGGTTGCGTGAGTAAGTCCGGCTAAGTTGAGTGTGATGCGCATGTGACATCAACGGCTCAGGTAATAATTGCCCAATCAGAGTCTCGTATTTTCGGACAAAAAAAAAGCCCAGTTTTTACCAATTAGATGTCTTCTTTTACGTCATTTTGTATGGTTAATATTGTCCAATCAGAGAGTTTTATATTACTGTACAACGTCACACCGATGTCAACCAATGACAAAGTGTCTTGAGCGTTACGTCATTCGTCAGGATATGCTGCTTTCTGATTGGTCCGTACTGATTCTGGGCGTCACTTTGAGTATGATTGTAATATAAAGTCCACACCCAATGACAACTTCCAGTTAACGGTAAGGCAGAACATACTATGAAGGTACCTTCCAATGAGATATATAGTTTCTAGGTAAATATCACTTACCAAATATGTAGTAGTCTATATTTTCGGATTTGTGAAAGGCACAAATAGTGTGAAAGAAATAAAAGTTCGTTGAGTAACGCTCTCTAATGATTATTTTTTTGTTGATTTAGGAACTGATAGTTAACTCAAAACGTATAATAAAAATATACACGTTCTGCGCCAATAGTGTAAAACTCCAATCAGCAATTCATTCCTCCTTAAGAAACGTTAGAAAAATAGTTGAGCATTGCTCTCTGTTTATTATTGCTATAGTCAAAATTCAAGCACAAAAATTATAATAATTCTTAGAAATAAAACCGTGCGTATTTATGTACTACGCCTATGTTATTTAAGGAAGATGTTGGTTTGAACATTAAATTTAATAAACTCTTATCAGATTATATTTTTTGTACGATAAGTAAGATTAAATTTGAACGTTCTTTCATAACGACTTAGATAACATCCTTTCTTACAAATCTGATTTTTTAAATTACTTAAAATTAGGTAAATAATGAGATGTTAAATACTCGGCACAATTAATTTGAGTTTTTAGATCATTAGGGTAGAAGTTAGTTCAAACATTTACAAGTTATCTGAAATAAACTGAAAAGTTAATTGGGTTACATTTTTTGGTTTGTAACCGTATGTTTCAGTAGAAAAGTCATTTGATGAGCAAAGCAGGCCTTCTAAAAAATTTTCACTTCGCACCTTGCATATGCGTCTTTAATATATTCACACTGCAAGGTCTAACGGTATAAAAATCTACTGTCATATGAAGAAGGTCTAAAAGTGTTTATTTCACCAGTACTTCTTATGTTGTTATAATGTTTTAGTCGAAAATTGCTTCATTCTTGAAGAAAACAGAAGTATTATTTTAGCCGTGGAAGTAGCAGTTGAAATTTAAAAAATATTTAACAGTTTAATGTTTCATATAGGCAATACTAATTTTCGCATCATAAAATAAAATAATGAAAAGAACTGCGAATAAGCGCGGAGAAATGTCAAAAATATTGCCTAGAAATTTTTCACATCGTTAACCGTTTTTAGTGTGACTGATTGTCGTTAAAAGGGCACAATTTGTATTTTGGTCTTACTAGGTATTGTTCAAGTATATTGTAAATTTCAGTTTGGTAATGCCGGCGATTCTACTGACGATTACTTGACAAAAAAAACTTTAGAGACGTCCTTATTTGAATAAACTTTAATATACAATGAAAAAATCACAATGTGTTACGTTCGTATAGTAGTGTTTGCATGGTAGCCGAGAAAATAATGTCTTAAATTTAAGCAAGCTTGTATGTGTAAACGCAATCTATTCTTGTGCTTCCTTTTTGTGAATTTTAATTTTTCATACTGCGAAACGCAGTATAAATATACTGCTGTTTCTTACAATTAACCATATTCATTCCGTACTCGGAAGACCTTAACAAGTTTACAAATGTTTTTGGTAGGCGTTTTAATTCTGGAAAGTATAGCATTTCAGTAGACGTCATTGTTTAATATTCGGCCGTATCGTTAACTGGGCGGTGACAATGGGTGGATTTATGTAAAAATGTAAGTGGACGTCACGCGCAGGAACAGTACCGGACCAATCAGGAAGCTCGATACTGACAAATGACGTAATACTGATTGAGACGTTTTCATTGGTCGATATCGGATGACGTAGTGAACTATAATGAGCCTTCTGATTGGACAATATTAACTAATCAAAGTGACGCCTAAGAAGACATCTGATTGGTTACGTTTGGAGATTTTTCATTGGTTAAAAATACTACACTCTGATTGGTCCTATATTATATCTGCCTTTGACGTCACACGCGCGTTGCCGTCATTGTAGGCCGCCTTACTTGCAAGACCTAAATAATTATTTTTTATTAGTTCAAACATTTACAAGTTATCTGAAATAAACTGAAAAGTTAATTGGGTTACATTTTTTGGGTTGAAACCGTATGTTTCAGTAGAAAAGTCATTTGATGAGCAAAGCAGGCCTTCTAAAACATTTTCACTTCGCACCTTGCAAATGCGTCTTTAATATATTCACACTGCAAGGTCTAACGGTATAAAAATCTACTGTCATATGAAGAAGGTCTAAAAGTGTTTATTTCACCAGTACTTCTTATGTTGTTATAATGTTTTAGTCGAAAATTGCTTCATTCTTGAAGAAAACAGAAGTATTATATTAGCCGTGGAAGTAGCAGTTGAAATTTAAAAAATATTTAACAGTTTAATGTTTCATATAGGCAATACTAATTTTCGCATCATAAAATAAAATAATGAAAAGAACTGCGAATAAGCGTTGAGAAATGTCAAAAATATTGCCTAGACATTTTTCATATCGTTAACCGTTTTTAGTGTGACTGATTGTCGTTAAAAGGGCACAATTTGTATTTTGCTCTTACTAGGTATTGTTCAAGTATATTGTAAATTTCAGTTTGGTAATGCCGGCGATTCTACTGACGATTACTTGACAAAAAAAACTTTAGAGACGTCCTTATTTGAATAAACTTTAATATACAATGAAAAAATCACAATGTGTTACTTTCGTATAGTAGTGTTTGCATGGTAGCCGAGAAAATAATGTCTTGAATTTAAGCAAGCTTGTATGTGTAAACGCAATTTATTCTTGTGCTTCTTTTTTGTGAATTTTATTTTTTCATACTGTGAAAAGCAGTAAAAATATACTGCTGTTTCATACAATTAACTATAATCATTCCGTACTCGAAAGACCTTAACGTTCGTATAGTAGGGGTTGCATGGTAGCCGAGAAAGTAATGTCTTAAATTTAGCAAGCTTGTATGTGTAAATGCAAACTATTCTTGTGCTTTCTTTTTGTGAATTTTAATTTTTCATACTGTGAAAAGCAGTATAAATATACTGCTGTTTCATACAATTAACCATAATCATTCCGTACTCGGAAGACCTTAACAAGTTTAAAAATGTTTTGGTAGGCGTTTTAATTCTGGAAAGTATAGCATTTCAGTAGACGTTATTGTTTAATATTCGGCCGTATCGTTAACTGGGCGGTGACAATGGGCGGGTATATGTAAAAATGTAAGTCGACGTCACGCGCAGGAACAGTACCGGACCAATCAGGAAGCTCGATACTGACAAATGACGTAATACTGATTGAGACGTTTTCATTGGTCGATATCGGATGACGTAGCGAACTGTAATGAGCCTTCTGATTGGACAATATTAACCAATCAAAGTGACGCCTAAGAAGACATCTGATTGGTTAGGTTTGGAGATTTTTCATTGGCTAAAAATACTACACTCTGATTGGTCCTATATTATATCTGCCTTTGACGTCACACGCGCGTTGCCGTCATTGTAGGCCGCCTTACTTGCAAGACCTAAATAATAATTTTTTTCTACTGTACATCAGTTCTATTATATTTTAGTAGTATATTTTCGGATATGTTAAAGACACAAATAGTGCGAAAGAAATAAAAATTCGTTAAGTAACGCTCTCTAATGATTATTTCTTTGTTGATTTAGGAACTGATAGTTAACTCAAAACGTATAATAAAAATATACACGTTCTGCGCCAATAGTGTAAAACTCCAATCAGCAATTCATTCCTCCTTCAAAAACGTTAGAAAAATCGTTGTGCATTGCTCTCTGTTTATTTTTGCTATAGTCAAAATTCAAGCACAAAAATTATAATAATTCTTAGAAATAAAACCGTGCGTATTGATTTACTTCGCCTATGTTATTTAAGGAAGATGTTGGTTTGAACATTAAATTTAATAAACTCTTATCAGATTATATTTTTTGTACGATTAGTAAGATTAAATTTGTACGTTCTTTCATAACGACTTTGATAACATCCTTTCTTACAAATCTGATTTTTCAAGTTACTTAAAATTAGTTAAATAATGAGATGTTAAATACTCGGCACAATTAATTTGAGTTTTTAGATCATTAGGGTAGAAGTTAGTTCAAATATTTACAAGATATCTGAAATAAACTGAAAAGTTAATTGGGTTACATTTTTTGGTTTGTAACCGTATGTTTCAGTAGAAAAGTCATTTGATGAGCAAAGCAGGCCTTCTAAAAAATTTTCACTTCGCACCTTGCATATGCGCCTTTAATATATTCACACTGCAAGGTCTAACTGTATAAAAATCTACTGTCATATGAAGAAGATCTAATAGTGTTTATTTCACCAGTACTTCTTATGTTGTTATAATGTTTTAGTCGAAAATTGCTTCATTCTTGAAGAAAACAGAAGTATTATTTTAGCCGTGGAAGTAGCAGTTGAAATTTAAAAAATATTTAACAGTTTAATGTTTCATATAGGCAATATTAATTTTCGCATCATTAAATAAAATAATGAAAAGAACTGCGAATAAGCGCGGAGAAATGTCAAAAATATTGCCTAGAAATTTTTCACATCGTTAACCGTTTTTAGTGTGACTGATTGTCGTTAAAAGGGCACAATTTGTATTTTGCTCTTACTAGGTATTGTTCAAGTATATTGTAAATTTCAGTTTGGTAATGCCGACGATTCTACTGACGATTACTTGACAAAAAAAAAACTTTAGAGACGTCGTTATTAGAATAAACTTTAATATACAATGAAAAAATCACAATGTGTTACGTTCGTATAGTAGTGTTTGCATGGTAGCCGAGAAAATAATGTCTTATATTAAACAAGCTTGTATGTGTAAACGCAATCTATTCTTGTCCTTCCTTTTTGTGAATTTTAATTTTTTATACTGTGAAAACAGTTTAAATATACTGCTGTTTCATACAAATAACCATATTCATTCCGTACTCGGAAGACCTTAACAAGTTTAAAAATGTTTTTGGTAGGCGTTTTAATTCTGGAAAGTATAGCATTTCAGTAGACGTTATTGTTTAATATTCGGCCGTATCGTTAACTGGGCGGTGACAATGGGCGGATATATGTAAAAATGTAAGTCGACGTCACGCGCAGGAACAGTACCGGACCAATCAGGAAGCTCGATACTGACAAATGACGTAATACTGATTGAGACGTTTTCATTGGTCGATATCGGATGACGTAGCGAACTATAATGAGCCTTCTGATTGGACAATATTAACCAATCAAAGTGACGCCTAAGAAGACATCTGATTGGTTAGGTTTGGAGATTTTTCATTGGTTAAAAATACTACACTCTGATTGGTCCTATATTATATCTGCCTTTGACGTCACACGCGCGTTGCCGTCATTGTAGGCCGCCTTACTTGCAAGACCTAAATAATATTTTTTTCTACTGTACATCAGTTCTATTATATTTTAGTAGTATATTTTCGGATATGTTAAAGACACAAATAGTGCGAAAGAAATAAAAATTCGTTAAGTAACGCTCTCTAATGATTATTTCTTTGTTGATTTAGGCCTCAAAACGTATAATAAAAATATACACGTTCTGCGCCAATAGTGTAAAACTCCAATCAGCAATTCATTCCTCCTTCAAAAACGTTAGAAAAATCGTTGTGCATTGCTCTCTGTTTATTTTTGCTATAGTCAAAATTCAAGCACAAAAATTATAATAATTCTTAGAAATAAAACCGTGCGTATTGATTTACTTCGCCTATGTTATTTAAGGAAGATGTTGGTTTGAACATTAAATTTAATAAACTCTTATCAGATTATATTTTTTGTACGATTAGTAAGATTAAATTTGTACGTACTTTCATAACGACTTTGATAACATCCTTTCTTACAAATCTGATTTTTCAAGTTACTTAAAATTAGTTAATTAATGAGATGTTAAATACTCGGCACAATTAATTTGAGTTTTTAGATCATTAGGCTAGAAGTTAGTTCAAATATTTACAAGATATCTGAAATAAACTGAAAAGTTAATTGGGTTACATTTTTTGGTTTGTAACCGTATGTTTCAGTAGAAAAGTCATTTAATGAGCAAAGCAGGCCTTCTAAAAAATTTTCACTTCGTACCTTGCATATGCGCCTTTAATATATTCACACTGCAAGGTCTAACTGTATAAAAATCTACTGTCATATGAAGAAGATCTAATAGTGTTTATTTCACCAGTACTTCTTATGTTGTTATAATGTTTTAGTCGAAAATTGCTTCATTCTTGAAGAAAACAGAAGTATTATTTTAGCCGTGGAAGTAGCAGTTGAAATTTAAAAAATATTTAACAGTTTAATGTTTCATATAGGCAATATTAATTTTCGCATCATTAAATAAAAAAATGAAAAGAACTGCGAATAAGCGCGGAGAAATGTCAAAAATATTGCCTAGAAATTTTTCACATCGTTAACCGTTTTTAGTGTGACTGATTGTCGTTAAAAGGGCACAATTTGTATTTTGCTCTTACTAGGTATTGTTCAAGTATATTGTAAATTTCAGTTTGGTAATGCCGACGATTCTACTGACGATTACTTGACAAAAAAAAACTTTAGAGACGTCGTTATTAGAATAAACTTTAATATACAATGAAAAAATCACAATGTGTTACGTTCGTATATTAGTGTTTGCATGGTAGCCGAGAAAATAATGTCTTAAATTAAACAAGCTTGTATGTGTAAACGCAATCTATTCTTGTGCTTCCTTTTTGTGAATTGTAATTTTTTATAGTGTGAAAACAGTTTAAATATACTGCTGTTTCATACAAATAACCATATTCATTCCGTACTCGGAAGACCTTAACAAGTTTAAAAATGTTTTTGGTAGGCGTTTTAATTCTGGAAAGTATAGCATTTCAGTAGACGTTATTGTTTAATATTCGGCCGTATCGTTAACTGGGCGGTGACAATGGGCGGATATATGTAAAAATGTAAGTCGACGTCACGCGCAGGAACAGTACCGGACCAATCAGGAAGCTAGATACTGACAAATGACGTAATACTGATTGAGACGTTTTCATTGGTCGATATCGGATGACGTAGCGAACTATAATGAGCCTTCTGATTGGACAACATTAACCAATCAAAGTGACGCCTAAGAAGACATCTGATTGGTTAGGTTTGGAGATTTTTCATTGGTTAAAAATACTACACTCTGATTGGTCCTATATTATATCTGCCTTTGACGTCACACGCGCGTTGCCGTCATTGTAGGCCGCCTTACTTGCAAGACCTAAATAATAATTTTTTTCTACTGTACATCAGTTCTATTATATTTTAGTAGTATATTTTCGGATATGTTAAAGTCACAAATAGTGCGAAAGAAATAAAAATTCGTTAAGTAACGCTCTCTAATGATTATTTCTTTGTTGATTTAGGAACTGATAGTTAACTCAAAACGTATAATAAAAATATACACGTTCTGCGCAAATAGTGTAAAACTCCAATCACAAATTCATTCCTCCTTCAAAAACGTTAGAAAAATCGTTGTGCATTGCTCTCTGTTTATTTTTGCTATAGTCAAAATTCAAGCACAAAAATTATAATAATTCTTAGAAATAAAACCGTGCGTATTGATTTACTTCGCCTATGTTATTTAAGGAAGATGTTGGTTTGAACATTAAATTTAATAAACTCTTATCAGATTATATTTTTTGTACGATTAGTAAGATTAAATTTGTACGTTCTTTCATAACGACTTTGATAACATCCTTTCTTACAAATCTGATTTTTCAAGTTACTTAAAATTAGTTAAATAATGAGATGTTAAATACTCGGCACAATTAATTTGAGTTTTTAGATCATTAGGGTAGAAGTTAGTTCAAATATTTACAAGATATCTGAAATAAACTGAAAAGTTAATTGGGTTACATTTTTTGGTTTGTAACCGTATGTTTCAGTAGAAAAGTCATTTGATGAGCAAAGCAGGCCTTCTAAAAAATTTTCACTTCGCACCTTGCATATGCGCCTTTAATATATTCACACTGCAAGGTCTAACTGTATAAAAATCTACTGTCATATTAAGAAGATCTAATAGTGTTTATTTCACCAGTACTTCTTATGTTGTTATAATGTTTTAGTCGAAAATTGCTTCATTCTTGAAGAAAACAGAAGTATTATTTTAGCCGTGGAAGTAGCAGTTGAAATTTAAAAAATATTTAACAGTTTAATGTTTCATATAGGCAATATAAATTTTCGCATCATTAAATAAAATAATGAAAAGAACTGCGAATAAGCGCGGAGAAATGTCAAAAATATTGCCTAGAAATTTTTCACATCGTTAACCGTTTTTAGTGTGACTGATTGTCGTTAAAAGGGCACAATTTGTATTTTGCTCTTACTAGGTATTGTTCAAGTATATTGTAAATTTCAGTTTGGTAATGCCGACGATTCTACTGACGATTACTTGACAAAAAAAAACTGTAGAGACGTCGTTATTAGAATAAACTTTAATATACAATGAAAAAATCACAATGTGTTACGTTCGTATAGTAGTGTTTGCATGGTAGCCGAGAAAATAATGTCTTAAATTAAACAAGCTTGTATGTGTAAACGCAATCTATTCTTGTGCTTCCTTTTTGTGAATTTTAATTTTTTATACTGTGAAAACAGTTTAAATATACTGCTGTTTCATACATATAACCATATTCATTCCGCACTCGGAAGACCTTAACAAGTTTAAAAATGTTTTTGGTAGGCGTTTTAATTCTGGAAAGTATAGCATTTCAGTAGACGTTATTGTTTAATATTCGGCCGTATCGTTAACTGGGCGGTGACAATGGGCGGATATATGTAAAAATGTAAGTCGACGTCACGCGCAGGAACAGTACCGGACCAATCAGGAAGCTCGACACTGACAAATGACGTAATACTGATTGAGACGTTTTCATTGGTCGATATCGGATGACGTAGTGAACTATAATGAGCCTTCTGATTGGACAATATTAACCAATCAAAGTGACGCCTAAGAAGACATCTGATTGGTTAGGTTTGGAGATTTTTCATTGGTTAAAAATACTACACTCTGATTGGTTCTATATTATATCTGCCTTTGACGTCACACGCGCGTTGCCGTCATTGTAGGCCGCCTTACTTGCAAGACCTAAATAATTATTTTTTTCTACTGTACATCAGTTCTATTATATTTTAGTAGTATATTTTCGGATATGTTAAAGACACAAATAGTGCGAAAGAAATAAAAATTCGTTAAGTAACGCTCTCTAATGATTATTTCTTTGTTGATTTAGGAACTGATAGTTAACTCAAAACGTATAATAAAAATATACACGTTCTGCGCCAATAGTGTAAAACTCCAATCAGCAATTCATTCCTCCTTCAAAAACGTTAGAAAAATCGTTGTGCATTGCTCTCTGTTTATTTTTGCTATAGTCAAAATTCAAGCACAAAAATTATAATAATTCTTAGAAATAAAACCGTGCGTATTGATTTACTTCGCCTATGTTATTTAAGGAAGATGTTGGTTTGAACATTAAATTTAATAAACTCTTATCAGATTATATTTTTTGTACGATTAGTAAGATTAAATTTGTACGTTCTTTCATAACGACTTTGATAACATCCTTTCTTACAAATCTGATTTTTCAAGTTACTTAAAATTAGTTAAATAATGAGATGTTAAATACTCGGCACAATTAATTTGAGTTTTTAGATCATTAGGGTAGAAGTTAGTTCAAATATTTACAAGATATCTGAAATAACCTGAAAAGTTAATTGGGTTACATTTTTTGGTTTGTAACCGTATGTTTCAGTAGAAAAGTCATTTGATGAGCAAAGCAGGCCTTCTAAAAAATTTTCACTTCGCACCTTGCATATGCGCCTTTAATATATTCACACTG
Organism: Catonia carolina; assembly: GCA_035578175.1. Classification (NCBI taxonomy): domain Eukaryota; kingdom Metazoa; phylum Arthropoda; class Insecta; order Hemiptera; family Achilidae; genus Catonia; species Catonia carolina. Next base: position 53,108,821 of record JAQMRL010000007.1, read on the forward strand.
CAAGGTCTAACTGTATAAAAATCTACTGTCATATGAAGAAGGTCTAAAAGTGTTTATTTCACCAGTACTTCTTATGTTGTTATAATGTTTTAGTCGAAAATTGCTTCATTCTTGAAGAAAACAGAAGTATTATTTTAGCCGTGGAAGTAGCAGTTGAAATTTAAAAAATATTTAACAGTTTAATGTTTCATATAGGCAATATTAATTTTCGCATCATTAAATAAAATAATGAAAAGAACTGCGAATAAGCGCGGAGAAATGTCAAAAATATTGCCTAGAAATTTTTCACATCGTTAACCGTTTTTAGTGTGTCTGATTGTCGTTAAAAGGGCACAATTTGTATTTTGCTCTTACTAGGTATTGTTCAAGTATATTGTAAATTTCAGTTTGGTAATGCCGTCGATTCTACTGACGATTACTTGACAAAAAAAAACTTTAGAGACGTCGTTATTAGAATAAACTTTAATATACAATGAAAAAATCACAATGTGTTACGTTCGTATAGTAGTGTTTGCATGGTAGCCGAGAAAATAATGTCTTAAATTAAACAAGCTTGTATGTGTAAACGCAATCTATTCTTGTGCTTCCTTTTTGTGAATTTTAATTTTTTATACTGTGAAAACAGTTTAAATATACTGCTGTTTCATACAAATAACCATATTCATTCCGTACTCGGAAGACCTTAACAAGTTTAAAAATGTTTTTGGTAGGCGTTTTAATTCTGGAAAGTATAGCATTTCAGTAGACGTTATTGTTTAATATTCGGCCGTATCGTTAACTGGGCGGTGACAATGGGCGGATATATGTAAAAATGTAAGTCGACGTCACGCGCAGGAACAGTACCGGACCAATCAGGAAGCTCGACACTGACAAATGACGTAATACTGATTGAGACGTTTTCATTGGTCGATATCGGATGACGTAGTGAACTATAATGAGCCTTCTGATTGGACAATATTAACCAATCAAAGTGACGCCTAAGAAGACATCTGATTGGTTAGGTTTGGAGATTTTTCATTGGTTAAAAATACTACACTCTGATTGGTCCTATATTATATCTGCTTTTGACGTCACACGCGCGTTGCCGTCATTGTAGGCCGCCTTACTTGCAAGACCTAAATAATAATTTTTTTCTACTGTACATCAGTTCTATTATATTTTAGTAGTATATTTTCGGATATGTTAAAGACACAAATAGTGCGAAAGAAATAAAAATTCGTTAAGTAACGCTCTCTAATGATTATTTCTTTGTTGATTTAGGAACTGATAGTTAACTCAAAACGTATAATAAAAATATACACGTTTTGCGCCAATAGTGTAAAACTCCAATCAGCAATTCATTCCTCCTTCAAAAACGTTAGAAAAATCGTTGTGCATTGCTCTCTGTTTATTTTTGCTATAGTCAAAATTCAAGCACAAAAATTATAATAATTCTTAGAAATAAAACCGTGCGTATTGATTTACTTCGCCTATGTTTTTTAAGGAAGATGTTGGTTTGAACATTAATTTTAATAAACTCTTATCAGATTATATTTTTTGTACGATTAGTAAGATTAAATTTGTACGTTCTTTCATAACGACTTTGATAACATCCTTTCTTACAAATCTGATTTTTCAAGTTACTTAAAATTAGTTAAATAATGAGATGTTAAATACTCGGCACAATTAATTTGAGTTTTTAGATCATTAGGGTAGAAGTTAGTTCAAATATTTACAAGATATCTGAAATAAACTGAAAAGTTAATTGGGTTACATTTTTTGGTTTGTAACCGTATGTTTCAGTAGAAAAGTCATTTGATGAGCAAAGCAGGCCTTCTAAAAATTTTCACTTCGCACCTTGCATATGCGCCTTTAATATATTCACACTGCAAGGTCTAACTGTATAAAAACCTACTGTCATATGAAGAAGGTCTAAAAGTGTTTATTTCACCAGTACTTCTTATGTTGTTATAATGTTTTAGTCGAAAATTGCTTCATTCTTGAAGAAAACAGAAGTATTTTTTTAGCCGTGGAAGTAGCAGTTGAAATTTAAAAAATATTTAACAGTTTAATGTTTCATATAGGCAATATTAATTTTCGCATCATTAAATAAAATAATGAAAAGAACTGCGAATAAGCGCGGAGAAATGTCAAAAATATTGCCTAGAAATTTTTCACATCGTTAACCGTTTTTAGTGTGACTGATTGTCGTTAAAAGGGCACAATTTGTATTTTGCTCTTACTAGGTATTGTTCAAGTATATTGTAAATTTCAGTTTGGTAATGCCGACGATTCTACTGACGATTACTTGACAAAAAAAAACTTTAGAGACGTCGTTATTAGAATAAACTTTAATATACAATGAAAAAATCACAATGTGTTACGTTCGTATATTAGTGTTTGCATGGTAGCCGAGAAAATAATGTCTTAAATTAAACAAGCTTGTATGTGTAAACGCAATCTATTCTTGTGCTTCCTTTTTGTGAATTTTAATTTTTTATAGTGTGAAAACAGTTTAAATATACTGCTGTTTCATACAAATAACCATATTCATTCCGTACTCGGAAGACCTTAACAAGTTTAAAAATGTTTTTGGTAGGCGTTTTAATTCTGGAAAGTATAGCATTTCAGTAGACGTTATTGTTTAATATTCGGCCGTATCGTTAACTGGGCGGTGACAATGGGCGGATATATGTAAAAATGTAAGTCGACGTCACGCGCAGGAACAGTACCGGACCAATCAGGAAGCTCGACACTGACAAATGACGTAATACTGATTGAGACGTTTTCATTGGTCGATATCGGATGACGTAGTGAACTATAATGAGCCTTCTGATTGGACAATATTAACCAATCAAAGTGACGCCTAAGAAGACATCTGATTGGTTAGGTTTGGAGATTTTTCATTGGTTAAAAATACTACACTCTGATTGGTTCTATATTATATCTGCCTTTGACGTCACACGCGCGTTGCCGTCATTGTAGGCCGCCTTACTTGCAAGACCTAAATAATTATTTTTTTCTACTGTACATCAGTTCTATTATATTTTAGTAGTATATTTTCGGATATGTTAAAGACACAAATAGTGCGAAAGAAATAAAAATTCGTTAAGTAACGCTCTCTAATGATTATTTCTTTGTTGATTTAGGAACTGATAGTTAACTCAAAACGTATAATAAAAATATACACGTTCTGCGCCAATAGTGTAAAACTCCAATCAGCAATTCATTCCTCCTTCAAAAACGTTAGAAAAATCGTTGTGCATTGCTCTCTGTTTATTTTTGCTATAGTCAAAATTCAAGCACAAAAATTATAATAATTCTTAGAAATAAAACCGTGCGTATTGATTTACTTCGCCTATGTTATTTAAGGAAGATGTTGGTTTGAACATTAAATTTAATAAACTCTTATCAGATTATATTTTTTGTACGATTAGTAAGATTAAATTTGTACGTTCTTTCATAACGACTTTGATAACATCCTTTCTTACAAATCTGATTTTTCAAGTTACTTAAAATTAGTTAAATAATGAGATGTTAAATACTCGGCACAATTAATTTGAGTTTTTAGATCATTAGGGTAGAAGTTAGTTCAAATATTTACAAGATATCTGAAATAACCTGAAAAGTTAATTGGGTTACATTTTTTGGTTTGTAACCGTATGTTTCAGTAGAAAAGTCATTTGATGAGCAAAGCAGGCCTTCTAAAAAATTTTCACTTCGCACCTTGCATATGCGCCTTTAATATATTCACACTGCAAGGTCTAACTGTATAAAAATCTACTGTCATATGAAGAAGGTCTAAAAGTGTTTATTTCACCAGTACTTCTTATGTTGTTATAATGTTTTAGTCGAAAATTGCTTCATTCTTGAAGAAAACAGAAGTATTATTTTAGCCGTGGAAGTAGCAGTTGAAATTTAAAAAATATTTAAAATTTTAATGTTTCATATAGGCAATATTAATTTTCGCATCATTAAATAAAATAATGAAAAGAACTGCGAATAAGCGCGGAGAAATGTCAAAAATATTGCCTAGAAATTTTTCACATCGTTAACCGTTTTTAGTGTGTCTGATTGTCGTTAAAAGGGCACAATTTGTATTTTGCTCTTACTAGGTATTGTTCAAGTATATTGTAAATTTCAGTTTGGTAATGCCGTCGATTCTACTGACGATTACTTGACAAAAAAAAACTTTAGAGACGTCGTTATTAGAATAAACTTTAATATACAATGAAAAAATCACAATGTGTTACGTTCGTATAGTAGTGTTTGCATGGTAGCCGAGAAAATAATGTCTTAAATTAAACAAGCTTGTATGTGTAAACGCAATCTATTCTTGTGCTTCCTTTTTGTGAATTTTAATTTTTTATACTGTGAAAACAGTTTAAATATACTGCTGTTTCATACAAATAACCATATTCATTCCGTACTCGGAAGACCTTAACAAGTTTAAAAATGTTTTTGGTAGGCGTTTTAATTCTGGAAAGTATAGCATTTCAGTAGACGTTATTGTTTAATATTCGGCCGTATCGTTAACTGGGCGGTGACAATGGGCGGATATATGTAAAAATGTAAGTCGACGTCACGCGCAGGAACAGTACCGGACCAATCAGGAAGCTCGACACTGACAAATGACGTAATACTGATTGAGACGTTTTCATTGGTCGATATCGGATGACGTAGTGAACTATAATGAGCCTTCTGATTGGACAATATTAACCAATCAAAGTGACGCCTAAGAAGACATCTGATTGGTTAGGTTTGGAGATTTTTCATTGGTTAAAAATACTACACTCTGATTGGTCCTATATTATATCTGCCTTTGACGTCGCACGCGCGTTGTCGTCATTTTAGGCCGCCTCACTCGCTAGACCTAAATAATAATTTTTTTCTACTGTACATCAGTTCTATTTTATTTTAGTAGTAGGTCTTCCCCATTGTAGAGATCTTGCGAGTTCTTAAGGTAATTAAAAATTTGTTTCTGTTGCTGCTAAATGTTAACACGTTTTTTTAAAAAATCACGAGTGTTCATTCGATACCGACACAAAGAAATATAACCAAAGAGAGTTGGCTATTTTTCCTAGTTAGATTTTTGTAACCTAATTTTTAGCCAGAAATGTATCATATGTTTAAGGGAATGAATTTATACAACTGTAAATAAATATTACGATACGTAGAAGGCAACTGAAAAATCTAATTCAAAATATCTTGAGATGAAACCTACCAGGTAAGAAAATATACCTCATATATGCGTTTTATAACAAGAAAACTATTTTGCTCTACCAACGAGCATAAGGCGAAAAATAATAATCAACGGTCTGACAAAATGATGATATAATGGCCGATGTAATTTCGAAAAAGGTTTTCTGGCTTTACTCTTATTTTATTAGTTTTTGTATTTTAAGATGGATGAAATTTATTGTGGCCATAATAAAAAGGTAGAGTGTTAAACATTTTTTACACGTAATTTGCTAGTTCCTGACCGTAAATATGTATTCATTTTTATCACAGGTTCAGCCAATTATATGACTAAAGCACGTAAGAACAGAAGAGGTAGAGGTATAAATGACACTAGTCAGAGTTATCTCATCTGAGATTCATGGCTTTCATTTTACTATCAAACCCTGTTGATAATGAAATACAGGTGTCATTCCAAGAGTCGAAAGTACATGATTTTCCGAAGGACTGGCATTCTGATAAGTATAATTATAAACGCTGTGAGAAGACCATGTAAACCAACTCAACTCATCTCACTCAGAAAAGATTTTAGAGGTTCAAACCACCTTGTCCGCTGCTTACCTAAAAAACAACTTTCATTGCACAACATTTTCAACAGCCAGCATTTTAGTTTACTGACAAATTGGATTGAAAATAAGTAATTTTATTAGCCTACCTTGCTTAAGAGAACGCATGAATTAATCCGTTTCGGAACGTTAAAAAGTTGCATCTGATAATGCTTATAAAATTGTAATATTCGAACAAGCTGCCTACATAAATACTGATTACAGGCCTAAAACTCTATAAAATCACAGCTATCGGGATCGTAATTTTTTTGCTTATATTTTCGCTACGACAATTAAGCGAATGCTGTCGCCGAATTATTTTTTATTTATCTCATCTGTACGAATCAGGTTTTAAAGGTTATAGTTTTATACTGCCTGTGTAGAAGATATAAATACTGCTTATAAATTTCCCGTTAACTAACAGATCCTAAATCAACGAAAAATAGACTTGACAAGACGTTACTTGACAAGACGTTACTTGACAAATCATTTTTGACCTCCGCTATTATTGTGTTTAACAGAAACAAAAATATATGTATAAAAATATAACTGGTATTCAACAAACGATCTATTAGGGTTGCGTGAGTAAGTCGGGCCAAGTTGAGTGTGATGCTCATGTGACGTCAACGGCTCTGGTAATAATTGCCCAATCAGAATCTCGTATTTTCGGCCAATAAGAAAGCCCAGTTTTAACCAATCAGATGTCTTCTTTTGCGTATTTTTGATTGGTTAATATTGTACAATCAGAGAGTTTATATTACTGTACTACGTCACACCGATGTCAACCAATGACAAAGTGTCTTGAGCGTTACGTCATTCGTCAGGATATGCTGCTTTCTGATTGGTCCGTACTGATTCTGGGCGTCACGTCGAGTGTGATTGTAATATAAAGTCCACACCCAATGTCAACTTCTAGTTAACGGTAGGGCAGAACATATGAATGTACCTTTTAATGAGATTTTTATTTTCTAGGTAAATATCACTTACGAAATATGAAGTACCCCATTGTAGAGATCTTTCGAGTTCTTAAGGTAATTAAAAATTGGTTTCTGTTACTGCTAAATGTTAACACGGTTTTTAAAAAATCACGAGTGTTCATTCGATACCGACACAAAGAAAAATAAACAAAAGAGAGTTATCTATTTTTCCTAGTTGGTCGATTTTTGTAACCTAATTTTTGGCCATTAATGTATCATAAGTTAAGTTACATTTATATCTCATATATTATTTTTAGTCACTAAAATGTAGTTTAGGTGTAAAAAGTATTAAATTAAATTTAAGTATAGGCCTAAAATTGTTTCTATAACACTGTGTTAGTGAAATCATAAAATAAGTGCTAGTGCCATTGGGTGACTGCATAATTATGGTTGGAAGGGAATAACACAGCTAAAGAGAAACTGTTCATTAGTTTTAAATAACTAGTTGCACTAGATTTGAAATATAAAAAAAAATTAACATACCCATTGATGACTATACGCTCTCCATTTTTTGTTGATATATTTAGTAATAAAATTTCTCCTCTGTAACAACCAACAGCTAAAAGATTAGGTTCTGTTACCGAAAAACTTAAAGCAGTTACAACATCATTTATAGGGTAAATTTTTTCAGGTTGGTCGGGGTTTTTCACATTCCAACAACATACTAATCCATCCATCTCGTCTTCATAAAAATATTTACCATATCCAGCAGCAATAATATTCTGGAACAAATATTTGTGGATAACATTGCGAAGCTTAACGCATTCAAATCAAAGAAAATATTATTTGGAAAAAACTAATCGAATATTTTATTTTATTAATTGAAATGTTAATAAACATATACTTTTTTTTTTGTTTCAATCACATCAACATTAAGGGCTTGTACACATGAGGCGACTAACGCCGCGTTAACCGCGCGTTTGCAAACACATTCAAGCGTAAAATACGCGTTTGTTAAAGAAAACAATACATAGCGCAGCTGTTCATTGCTAGGAAGTTCATGTCATTTTAATAATAATGGAAGTCAAAGAGGTAGTGTGTTTGTGGCTCTGTGATAATAATTGATATCGACGTCACAGGCAAGGACAGAAACAATTTTGGGTGCAGCCAGTTTTATGAGATAAACTAACGCATAGTTTATTTGTAACACTGTACTCCAAATTCTTTGATAACTTCCGAAGGTTCACAAAACCTTTGATGCTTTATTATAGTTGATAGAGGACGATATTTCGCCCAGTATGAACAATGTAAGACATGCAATTGGAGCTGAAGAAAACTTGTAATTTCGTCTATTTCACACCATTTCATCTATGAAACGTTTTATTTCAAATCTTTCCGTGTCCATTTTGTATTTCACACAGTGCCTGTTTGATGATTATATCTGTAATAATGAAATAGAGCAATAAAGACGGTTGACAAAAAGCAACTTCTAGTTTCAAAACGCGCGATGAGATGTACAAAGGAAATTACCACAATGTATACGGGAGAGCGCGCGGTAGTCGTGTTTAACAGCCATAACTCGCGCGGTCAGAACGCGCGGTCGGCCAAATCGCGCGTTTGAATGTGTACATCTCATGGAATTCTGTGTACCTCGCTCACGCGCTACTGCAATCGCTTTCATGTGCCTTTCACTTAGCTTTAAGGTTATCAGTGACAACAAAATGTACAGTACGTATAACATGTAAATAAAATATGAATACATGAAACACTACAAAACACATTAGAACTAACCCTTGAAATAATGACACTGGCATACGAAATTTTATTTTTTTTTGTCCCAGAAATGGTTTTCCGCTGAATTAAAATATGTTTTCAGAATCAGTCTATCACGTAATGATTTTTAGAGACGAATATTTTAATTTTACAACAAAAAGTATATAAAATGCATACCTAAAAAGTAGTAGTGATTGATTTTCTACTATATTTTTTGTCATGACATCTCTCTTTAGGGTCCAACAACATTAAGCAAGAATGTAGGATAAGTATATTAGTTTATTAGGTTTGTTGTTCGTATGTTTTTAGATTTATTATTAATTATTTTTGTTTGCGTGTTCTTAACGCCCTATAAAATTTTAGTTAATTCGACTTTTTAAATTCTTAGATTGTTTTTAGAAATAGTTTAATTTTTTTGATTGTCATGGTTTTAAGCCTAAACCTAGTTTTGAATCTCAGTTGTACAGTCTGCGAAATAAAACAAGAGAACACCTACCCTAAGACATGGCTTTTTGCCAAAGTTCGGTAGGTCAATTTCCTCCACCTCATACATTGTGAATTGTAAATACTTTATGGCTTTAGAAAAAAATGTGTGTGCATTATTATTGTAAAATATATGGAAATGAAGTTTTATTATAATTATTATTTATGAAAGTGAAGCAAGCGGGTTTGCTAGTTGTAGTGGTACAAGATTTAGAAAATAATATAGGCCTATGAAACCTGAACAGGAAATATGATTCTTTCACTGAACATATTATTTATGCCTATTAGGCTTTAAACTGCCCATAACAGACAGGTGGAGTGTCAAATTATTTACACTCAATTTGTTCGTTGCAGGGCTAAAGTAAATAGTTCTGTTTCTTATCACATGGTCAGCCAATTAAATGACTGAATCATTTAAGAACAGAAGAGATAGAGGTGTAAAAGACACTACTCAGAGTTATCTCCTCTGAAAGTAATGAATTTCATTGTACAGCCAGACCCTGTGGTGAATGAAGTGAAGGTGTCATTTACAGAGTGGAAAATATGTGCTTTTCAGAGGGCCCGGCATGCTGATAAGCGTACTTTTCCACTCAGTGAGGAAGGCAATGGTAAACCACCTCACTTCTCGTTTTACTTAGTAAAACCTCTACAGGTTCAAACCAGCCTTTCGGCTGTTGACCTAAACAACAACAGGCTTTAAAATTCATCTTACAAATAAAGTGAAATTTAAATAAAGTGTTTTAAATAAAGTGAATTTTATATCTTACCAAATTTACTGTGTTCCAAGAAATTGCAGTAACAGTCCTATCATCATTTTTCTTTAACGAAAATGTCCATAATAATTTCATTATATAATGAAATCCTATTGGTGTTTTTAAATCTAATGAAAGCAAATGAGAAACAACATTAAAGCCATTTTAATAGAATATACAGTAAATAAGTTATTATTAATAAATAATTTGTGGAAACTTGCTTGTCGGTCTCGTCTTTTAATAATCATCTTATGGACAATAAAATGCCCCGTTATCCACAGCGTTACATATTTTCACTTTTTTGTCTTTACTTGTTTTATTCATTGCAATAGATGTACGACTCCTTTTCCTAGAAATATTTTACAAAATTTATTCAGGGAACTCCTTTTTTTCTTTTGGTTTAACGTCAGACTGTTCTGCAATTACTGCTAATGCAGACGGTGAAGAATGGAATGATTTTTTAGTAACGTATGAAAATATGCCGTGCCTGAATGGGATTCGAACCCAAGACCGCATGATGAAAGGCGAGCACGTTACCAACTACGCCAATGCGGCCGGTAAACTTTAAAAAGGGAGTATAGGTAGAGGGGAAACAATCGTCTTCACCAATTTTACTGCACTCACAGTCATCGCTCAGTTTATCGTGTCAGTATTCTAAAAGCCATAACGATATTTTTCTAATAGCATACAAATTTAATTAACATTCGATGAGCACCATCGAACTAATCTGATGGCGACGTTTAGTTTAGTTTTTGTTGACTTTCGTAATCTTTTTTATAGTGACGGGAAATGTTTATTTAGGTGGGTACCTTATTAGATAAATACTGGTACAAAACATCGCGAATTAAGACTAAAAGTGTAAATGTAATTGTGAAATTGGTTGTTAAAAAAAAAATATTATTTTGTGAATTAATTCACACCGATCAGCTAGTAAACTTTAATGTTTTACTTATTTAATACCAAAAATCTGGTGTGAAACACTCACACAACTTTATCTTGCCAATGCAAATAATGACCAATATAACCTAACATTAGTAATAAAACATTAGAAATAAACAAAAAACTAACCTCAAATAAACCTAACTTCATTTTAATCATGCGTGAAAGACGCAAAATGAAAATCGATCTCAGTTTGGCTTAAAAATACGGAAAATCACTCTTTCACGCTAAACTAAGCTCTGTAGAGAAAAATGCTTTAAATAAGTTGTAGATCTTTTATTTTCCTATAAATTTGATTTATACACTTTTGCCGTAAAATGCGTAATAAGGCCGAAATCTTAAAAAAATCGATTTTTCACACGTTTTCGTGAGAAAAAACAGAAAATCGCTATTATCGCTAAACTAAGCGTTATACAAAGAATGTTTGAAATAAAAGTTGTAGAATTTTAAATTTTCTACAACTTTTACCTATTATATAAATTTTTGCGCTAAAATGCACATCAAAGCCGTAATCTTAAAAAACAATTTTTTTTACGTGAAAACAGCTCACCAAGAATTTCAGCAAACATGGCGCCTACCCTATCTTGTAGAGCATAAAAAATTAAGTAAATGAGGCGATTTTTAGAAAAACAGTAGGACCAGTTTTTAAGAAAATCGCAAAAAAGTGAAAAACTATATGAATAAACTACTACTTCCGGTTGACCGAGTTTGATGAAAATGTTCGTGTCGGGTCCGGTAGTGGTATGTAACTTAAGTTTCAAGTTCGTACGATGTTCCGTTCTTGAGATATTCTGTTCACACACACACACACCCACACAGACCATCGCTAAAAACATGTTTTTTGGGTTCAGGGGGTCTGGAAATGTGTAGACCCGGTGAAAACTCGATTTCGAAAAATCGACATGAAACCAATACTGTCCTTCCTATATATTCATATAGGCAAGAGAAAGTAAAAATTATTTAGTATTTAACATTTCACATTTTTTTGTGAGTAACATGGTAATGACTCGTTATTTAAGTTCGAAAAAGAAATGGAAGGGTTATTTTATGTGAGAATCTCAATCATTCAAATCCACCTTTCACCATTGTATCAATAATAAAGGGTTGCGGATACCAAGACTTATCCTACAGGCTACATTAATAAAGCCTACTTACCGTCAACGATAATCCCGGAAAATGATGTTTGTTGGGCAGTATAAACATTGGAACCTAGCAAACGTTCTGCAATAACCATGGCGTGTTTGAATCTGGGCATACGAAACAATTTTATTATTTCATCATTGCGACTACATTCTAAAGATTTTTCTTCGTCGATTTCAGTTTCTGCAAAACATTTAAAAAAATTCAGTTTAATTTTTTTCAAAAGGTAGGCGTATTAGCTACACTAATATTAAAAAGACGTAACGTTTGTTTATGAAAGTTTTTCCGTTTTACTTTTACTAAATACTTTACTGAGTTATACTGTATGTTATGCACATTCTTCATATTACAACCTTGGCGTTAATAGTTAAACGTTTCCTTTATTTGAGTGGATATTTTTATCTTCTTTTGTGTTAACTATTTTTTTTTGTTTTTGTTTTTTTTTTTTGCTTTTGAGGCCTAACAACGGACCACTTTAATCAATGTTGGAAGATCTTTTAGAACAATTTCTGGAGACTAAGACTTCTGGAGACTGGAATAAAAATAGATAAAGTAGTAGATAATAGTATGATAAAGAATAGATAAAGTAAAAATAAAATTAAATTAAAAATGTTGTCCAGGAATCGTCAAAGAATATTCTAAAAATTGATTATGAAATCCAAGTACATATTCGAGAATTCTTCAGGACATACAGGATTCAATATGATGTGCCAGCTTCCTGGTTTTGTTTTACTTCTACCTCAAGTGAATTTTCTTCATCTGCCCCGGTGGGAACTGCTACAAGCTCCAATTCTCCTATTTGTACAAATGTTGGTACTATTAGGCCATAAGGCTATAAGGCCCGCTGCAGATATTTAATCTGCACAGCCAAGTAACAATAGAAACAACTCTGATAACTAGAAAAATATTTTATGTGATCAACTATTTTGAAAATCTATAACACTACCTTCGATTCTCAACCAACAATCTTCAATTTTTATATTAAAAAAAATTATAGTAATTATTAGTTATTACCTTTTTATGTTTAACATTCTAAATTTAAATTACTTCTAAATTTTTAACACGTTTTTATTTGTTGTGTAAGATTAATATATTTAAGCAAGCTATTTATTGAAATATTAAAATAGTAGGTTTATATAATTTTATATTAACCCACCGGGTTGGTCTAGTGGTATATTCGTCGCCACGTTTCAGCTGTTTAATAGCTGAATTAGTCGTAAATATTAATTTCAACAATACAAATTAAGAATTGGTATTAAAAGCAAATAAACGTAAAACAAAACGTCGGCGGCCCTTGTGTAAACGAAGCTGGGCTGACGCACCACTGACTAATGGTAAGGAGTAGGTACTGACAGAGGCCGGCTCGCTCGCACTGCACTGGCTCAGCATTCCATTAGATAGTTAGTTCTATGGTTCTGCCACGCGTCTTGAGCACTTTTTATTTGGTTGACGTACCCGGAATGCGATATAAAGAAATACAAAATTAAGCAGCCTCTTACCTCCTTTTCAAGCGTGAATTGTACTCGTGATGAGTGGGGATTAAAAGGGGAAAGACAGGAATAAGAGATAGGTATACCCATTACACTGCTATCTTCTTCCAAGGAGCGATTTCTTCACATGAAACTTCCCGGTTGTGTGCCGTTTTCCGGGTGCGCGTATAGGCGATGCTGTTAATAAAGCGTGGCGGTGCACTTCCATAAAAGCGGCGGACCGACTGTCTCCGGTGCGTACTAGCAGCGAGTGTGTGGTCAGCGGTTACAATACCAGCGACAGCGGGCCCTCAATCCTTCAACTATAAATTCAAACTGTTTTTTTTTTTTTTTTGGTTTAACGTTCGACTGTTCTGCAATTACTGCTAATGCAGACGGTGAAGGATGAAATTATTTTTTTGTAACGTATGAAAAGATGCCGTGCCTGAATGGAATTCGAACCCAAGACCGCATGATGAAAGGCGAGCACGTTACCAACTGCGCCAATGCGGCCGGCGCATATCATAATAGCTTTTCTGTCATATTCATTACAATTTAACTAGAAACTTAACAAGAACGCAGATTAAGATCCCACTATCTTTCTCTGGTAGGCCTACTATCCGAAATACAGTAGCCCATCCGTGGTCACCATACCATGATAAAAAAAACTGATGTGAAACACTCACACAACTTTCTCTTGCCAATGCAAATAATTAACAATAAACCTAACATTATTAATAAAATATTAGAAATAAACAAAAAACTAACCTCAAAAACATAACCTTATTTTAATCATGAGTGAATGATGCAAAATGAAAATCAACCTCAGTTTGGCTTAGAAATACGGAAAATCACTCTTTCTCTCTAAACTAGGCTCTGTAGAGAAAAATACTTTAAATAAAAGTTGTAGATCTTTTAATTTTCTATAAATTAAATTATATACACTTTTGTCGTAAAATGCATACTAAGGCCGAAATGTTAAAAATATCGATTTTTCTCACGTTTTCGTGAGAAAAAATCAGAAAATCGCAAATTACCGCTAAACTAAGCGTTATACAAAACATTGTTTGAAATAAAAGTTGTAGAATTTTCAATTCTCTACAACTTTTATTATATAAAGTTTTGCGCTAAAATGCATATTAAAGCTGTAATCTTAAAAAAACAACGTTTTTTCGTGAAAACAGCCTCACCCAGAATTTCAGCAAACATGATGCCTACCCTATCTTGTAGAGAATAAAAAATTGAGTAAACCAGGCGATTTTTAAAAAAATCGTAGGAACAGTTTTTGAGAAAATCGCAAAAAAGTGAAAAATTACACGAATAAACTACCACTTCCGGTTGACCGATTTTGATGAAAATGTTCGTGTCGAGTCCGGTAGTGGTACGTAACTTAAGTTTCAAGTTTCAAGTTCGTACGATGTTCCGTTCTTGAGATATTCTGTTCACACACAGACACACACACACAGACACACACACAGACCAATCGCTAAAAACATGTTTTTTGGGTTCAGGGGGTCTGAAAACGTATAGATCCGGTGAAAACTCGATTTCGAAAAATCGACATGAAAACAATACTTTCCTTCCTATATATTCGTATAGGCAAGAGAAAGTAAAAAACAATTTCATAACGGCCGCTCGACAACCAACAGTAATTACTTCTATTCACTCAGTGGTGCTTGAAAACTCTATTTTAACGCAACCTCTTTGAGACTAGCAATGAAACCACGCGCTTGGCGGATGCAAAAATTAGTCTTGTTCCTATAACAGAAAACTCTGGTTTTAAAGCCAATCGTTGTTCATTGTTTGTATTTTTAACTTAAAAGATTACCTGGCAAACAGAAATCATCTGGAATCCGATCATTTCCTTTAACTTCAATTTTTTTACTTTTCTTATTTGAAATTTGGGGTGTCTCTCCATGCAAAATTTCTTCATCTGATTCTGGAAACATACAAACGTGGCTTGTATGTTAATCAACCCTTGGATATTAATGGATTTAAAAATAAAATTTATTACACAAATTACTGCAGTACAACTTTTGTTTAAAACAAAATTTAGACTTCAGTTACTTCTTTTTTTTAAACTAGGTAATTGCAATGTAATTACAGTACTATTGTTTAACGTAACTTTTGGATTATCCTGACAAATCTGAAATTGAAATATTACCTTTTGTATCAGGCCACCTTATCTACAATACGGTGAACCTTATAAATATATATATTCATACAATATGTATACATTGGGTTACATATGTATACAATATTACATTGGGTTCAGCACTGTGAATAGTTCGACCACGTTTTCGAGAAATCGACATTTGTGTTTACGGTAACAAACAGTTATATTCGTACAGTTAACCTACAAAAGGTTCCCCGATATACTGTATATGGTCTGGGTATAGTATAAGTTGTATGTTTGCCGTACTGAAATTAAAGCAGTCACGCATGCGCACTGATGCTTTTCCCCCTTTACCCCTCTTTGAAAGCAAGGGCAAACTCGTGACTCAAGTGACTATAGTAAATAGGGTTTCTAAGAAATAGAAATAGAACGCACAAATGGTTACATATAGGTAGGCCTATTGTTGCACGGCTATCTGAAAGAGCCGGGTAGGCCTACCTATTTAGATAATTGGCCCTTTTTTAACCCCTTTTATTCAGTCCTAATGTGTTTACAGTTTGTTAGGATTTATCCAGAAACCGACAAAAAGATTTTGTATTTTTATTAATATATCGAAAATCTCTGTCCTTCTCGAAATCTCCACAGCTCAAGTACCTATATAAGTGCAGCCAGTTTAGTTAGAGTCTTAGTCTTTGATCTGCTATCGGCGAATTTTGATTTGTCAGTGAGTAAGCGAGTTATACTGAGTACGAGTACGTCTGCAAGGAGATCCAGCATAGACTGCATTGGAGACCGTATAGGCCTAATCGTTGTTAGCTTTGTAAGTAGGATTTAGTTTTAAGTAAGTGAAAAATAATCTTGTAATTTCTTAAGTTTAAGTTATCAATTTATTGTGATTAGTTAGTTATTTATTATAAGTGATTTCCTTGTAGATTTAAGACACTTAAATTGTAATTGTAAATTTTAGTTTGTAATAAATAATTATAATTTTTAAACTATTGTGTGTTAATATTATTTAATTTACCCAGATCTTGAAGTGGACCTTAAAGTGTCACAATATCCATTACTTTTTGAGAAACAATTTTTTGTGATTTTTCTTTCTAGCAGAATTTTTTTTAGAAACCTGGGTTCATTTAATTAATAAGTTCTCACGTAAGGAACTAAAAAACGACAGATCTAACAAAACAAAACACAAAATGAAGCCCTGTCTTTTACATGTGTTGAGATGTATGGTAAATAGTTGACATTGAGTTATTTGGAAAGTCGGACTTCACCTTAATTTTTCAAACTTGTAAATCTCGTATAATTGTACACAAATCACAAGATAGCTTAGAACTTACCACCATCACAAGATGTTTTTCTGTAAGTATCATATAAATCCCATTCAGTTGCAAACACGTAACTGTCCTGAAACCCAATCAACAAAACTGCAATGTATATTTTCTTAAAATTTTCAATATTATTCTATTCCTTAATTTTACGAGGGTAGGCTGATAAGTAATGCACACATGCTTGTAGAAGACAACTAAATAAACTTCAGTAGCGCGCCTGGTGGCATGTGGAAGTACTATTTCTCCTCTACAAGCCTGCGCAGTTTGAAGGCGTTGCTTTCATTCAGTTTGTTTTGAGTAGTGGAAGTATGGCGTCGTGTTCTGGTGCTATGTCAACGAGAATTAAACAACGCGCTGTTATCGAATTTTTAACTGCTGAGAAAGTGAATCCTAGTGAGATTTATCGTCGTTTAAAGGCTGTTTATTGTGACGATACTGTTGATAGGTCTACTGTGAATCGTTGGGTAATAAAATTTCGTGATTGCCAACCTGGAAAAGCCTTAATTGTTGACAAAACACGCAGTGGACGACCAATCACTGCCTCAGACGATAATCGTCGCAAACTCATCGATGATTTGATTCAAAATGACCGGCGAATCACTCAACAGCGTATCGCAAACCAAATTGGAATATCTAAGGAACGTGTTGGCTTCATTATTGAACAATTGGGATACCGTAAAATCTGTGCACGATGGGTACCACGCCGTCTGACAGACGAGAATAAACAGCGTCGATTGGAATGCTGTGAACAACTTTTGAAGCGCTACCGTGACGAAGGAGACGACTTTCTTTTGAATATTGTGACGGGGGACGAGTCATGGGTTCATCATTACGATCCCGAAGAAAAAAGGCAGAGCGCTGAATATCGTCATCCACATTCTCCTGTTGTGAAAAAGTTCAAAACACAACCGTCCGCAAAAAAATTCTTTTGACTGTGTTTTGGGATGCTCGCCGAGTTTATGTGACTGATTATCTGGAACGAGGGGCAACGGTAAATTCTGCTCAGTATATACAGACTCTGAAACACCTCCGACGTCGAGTTTGTCGTGTTAGAGGCAACCTGGCGCCAATAATTTTGCAACACGACAATGCTCGTCCACACACTTCGCGTGCAACTGGAGAGGCTCTGAGAAACCTGAAGTTTCAACCAATTTTACACCCTCCGTATTCTCCCGACCTTGCGCCTTGCGATTTTTATTTTTTTCCTCTACTGAAGAGAGACCTTAAGGGTAATCATTACAGCTCGGACAATGAGGTGAAGGCAGCTATTGCGTCCTGGGTTCGAGGAAAGTCGGAAGAATTTTTCAGTGACGGAATGAAAAAACTTGTTAAACGTTGGGAGAAATGTGTAATGCTTAACGGTGACTATATTGAAAAATAAATAGATAATTTGGTAGGTTAAGATTTGTACTTTAATTTGTTATTTACCCCATCTTGCTATTTCTTTTTGTTCGTCTTCTACAAGCATGTGTGCATTACTTATCAGCCTACCCTCGTAAAATATTTATTTCTCCAAGAGCCTGACGTGTCTTCATATTTATATGTGTCGTATCCAAGCTCTTGTCCTTAGTTTTCCCTGAATGTCCAAGCATCGCATCCGTGAAGCAGTAAGCTACATGCCAAACCGTTTTAGTAAACATTCTCTCAGGTTTAAGGGGAGTTCTTTTAATGAAAAATCGAAATATTTTAGAATTTAGTTTTTATCGATTATTATAGCTTGAATTTTCCGCTTTAATTATGTATTTAGTTTTTTCTACGAACAGAAGAAATAATTTCATTTAAGTTATGTTAGTATGTATAGTTATAGTAATGTCAGTGAGAAAACGAAATGTATACTGAAACATCATAGAAATATTTGTTTTTATTCATAATTTTTTACAATATGTCACCACCACCCCTTCTAATTAATCATTTACTGTGTTGCCGGCCTTCAATAGTTCTTCCGGCCTTCGTCGGCGCACCGACAAACCTTTCGGCTCCGCACCGACAGAGCCCTTTGTCATCAAGGTCAAGCCAGTCACCGCCCTCTACCACAGCGCTCTCGGCAGCTAAATAAAGAACGCTCCAGTGAGCCGAGATTCAATACCGATCAAGACACAGAGGGATTCAACTCCGATCCAGACAGCATCGACAAAACGTCCACCACGGCACACGGCTGCCGGACTCCAGCAAAGACTAATCGACGACCCCGCAAGAGAGAAGATGATAAATCCACTCGCCGTCCCGTCACCGTAAGCCGTCGACCGGACCGTCATCACCCGCTGACGCGAGCGATGCCCACAGCGGTCCCTCGACCGAGCCTTACGCCCACCGGACCCGACGAAGCAGCCATCGACGCACTACTGCGAGGGAAGAAGATGATGTCTCCGCTGGACGACGAAACGCCGTGTCGCCCAGCTCCTCGACCTCCACAATGACTACGACCGACGCTTCCCATCAAGATGACCACCGCTTAAACGGCCCTTTTCAGGGACACCAAAATTAAAGGTTTGAACTCGCCACTTAATGTCGCCATCCGGTGACAAATAGTTCGTTGTTATAACGGATGTTTTATTAAGGAAGCAACCCTGATTATAAGAAGATAGAAGTAATACATCGGTAAATTTTCTGTACCCCAATCGGTATGTTGGCAACAGTGTACTTAAGGCCAACTACCTAAGACAGTTAAAATATTCCAGTCAAGCATTAGTGTGGTGACAGCAGTCGTTTCGTTATATTGTGTCAGCAATGGTTTTTTCCAAGGAAGAACGCGTGTTTATTCAGCGTGTTTCAGTTCATGAGTTACAACAACGCGATAAAAATGCAAATGTAACTTTTCGTAGCTCTGAAAACAGTAGTTAATATTAGCCCAGCTTGCGATGATAATCTTCTTTTTTTAGGTGATTGAGTCAAACGATTTTTCAAATCTTCGAGAACTTCCGCGGTTAACTTTGTTTGGCTGGCGAGGTGGTTTCTCATCAAGTACACTCCCAGTTCTACGGAATTTATTTATCAAACGCAATATTGACGATTTATTCGGAACGGCAGAACGGGGAAATTTCAACTGAAACTTATCTTGCACACATTTGTACGATTTAATCGCTATGTAATTCTGTACAATAAACACGCGTTCTTCCTTGGAAAAAACCATTGCTGACACAATATAACGGAACGACTGCTGTCGTTAGTTCGTTTATATTGTTTCAAAGGTTGCAAAAATTTAAATATTGCTGCTAATGCGTTCTGCATTAGTAGCAATATTGCAAAAGTCAGACGTAAAACCAAAAAAAGGTTGAAATTTTGTTGATAATGTATTTGTCATTAGTTGTAAAAATATTTTTCTAGTTGTGTTTTTGAAGTGGCGGCTATATTTTTTGTTTACCTGTAAAATATAAGTTTTCAAACGTTTTTCTCAAAAGCAATTCTTTAAAACTTCAGTCAATATTTTCTTTGTAGGTAAGGTAGTATTTTTGTTCATAATAAATTGATTTGTATGTTTTTATTTTATTTGTGAGTAAAATTTTTTTAAGTTATTATAAACGAATATGTGTAGTTATAGAAAATATGTTGTAGCGATTATTGATTAGAAATAAATACATTATCATCATTGTTATTATTATTATTATAAAACAGCCCGAGGATATTGGCACTTTATTGACTTTATGAAAGCTAATATTGTTTTGCGGCAAATGGTATACAATGTGTTATATGTAGTATACAAAGTGTTTCGTAATAACGTTTTAAATTGCACTTTATTCGACGTCCGACGGATCGGACTTTGGTATTAACAGATTGATACACACAATTTTACTAATATAATTACAGAAAAGTATGATTTTTTTCTTTTCTTACCGTAGTATTTATTGGAGAAGTTTGGCACAATTTCTTTTTATTTACTGTACTGAATGTTTGAACGAAAGTGTCTTTTTTATTTCTCTTCAGACCTTGTTTTTCAAATTCATCTTCCTGTAACAATTACATGAATAATTAATGACGTGTAGAAACTGTGTTTAGTCATACTGTGCAGATATAAATCATACTAAAACACTTAATTATACCTGGGACGTTCAATAATTAAGGAGACAAATTAACGTAGAGAAAAACCGGTTCGTTCAGTGACAATAAAACTTTTTGAGGGCAAAGTTTGCAACCTATTGAAAACTGTTGATCAGCTATTTAATTGTAAGTAAATAAACATAATCACTTTTGTTCATTTCAAAATTTCAGTTACGCTTGAAAAATGTACGCTGGAAGAGCAACGTTCCGTAGTGATGAGATTTTCTCTGTCTGAAGGTGTGAAACCGCTGGAGACTTACTCAAAAATGTTGAAACAGTATGGTGAAAAGTATTTAAACCACAGTAAATTGTAAAAGTGGTTAAGACATTAGTTCGGGCAAAACAAAATGTCAATGATATCCATCGCTCTGGAAGATAAGTTGAAGTTTCATCTACTGCGCTGAAAAACCGCATAAATGATCTTATTCGCGAAGACAGGCGAGTCAAAATTTCCCAAATTTTTAGTTGGTGTGATATTAGTGTTGAAACGGCGCATTCAGTCATTCATAAAGTGCTGAATTCTCACATAACGTGTTCAAGATGGGTTCCAAAACAGTTGAGTCAAGTGGCTAAGGACACGCGGATTCGCATTGGTTCTGAACAGCGGCTTAAAATGGAAGATTAAAATTTTTTTAGATCGTAGGCCTATAATAACCTGTGATGAAATGTGGATCCGTTTCTAACCGGAATTCAAACGGCGAGTCTTGAGTGAAAACATCTGGATTTGCCCACCAAAAATAAACGTTCAAAACTTAGATGCCAGCCGGAAAAGTGATTTTGACTGTTTTCTAAGACTCGCATGGCCCAATTTTGTATGGCTATTTAGAAGCACAACGGGACTGTGAACAGTGAGTTATATTTTAACGTGCCCCAACAGAAAGTGAGACCCGCAATAAGCAAACAAGTAAGAGCACTCTCTCAATAGGTGTAGTTCTTTTGCGTGACAATGCGCGCCCCCACACTGTTCAAAGAACAGGAGAAACGCTCGAGAAGTTGGTTAGGAGATTTTGCCAAATCTTCCTGAAAGCCCAGACCTTGCCCCATCCGATTTTCATTTGTTCGGCCCGCTCTGAGACTTTTACGCGGGAAGAAATCTACGAAAACGGATCGATAAAAAACCCGGTAAACGAATAGTACATACAGCAAAATAATTCTATGTGGTGAATCAGAAAGCTCACAGAACGGTGGGACAAAAATGTCTAAATGCTACTAGAGTCTATGATGAAAAGTAATGTCAGTTTCTTTGGCTTTGAATAAATCGGTTTTGTTTTTTACATTAATTTGTCTCGTTAATGTCTATTAAAAAATCAATAAGAATAAGCCGTTCGGGGTCCCAGAAAACAGAATCCAAGATTTTCTGAGCTGATGTTGATAATTTCAAAACTTTAAAAATTGTTGTCACAAACTACTCCTAGGGTCAGATCCTGCCAAAAATTTTGGGAGGAAAGTTGTTAGTAAAACAAAAATTGAATCGAATTTTTTAATGTGGAATAAAATATTTTTTTCAAAATCACAGTCACATCATTTGAGTGTATTATAACTTACTGGTTGATTAGTTTTTTTTTCTGACACTTTATCATCAGAAGTTGAAGAATCAGGATCTAGCGGGACAACTGAGCTGTTGATATCCAATAACCAAAATGTTGATGTTTCTTTTAAAAACACAGTAACTTCTTCACATGTTTCAGAAAAAGTATCATCATCGATCTTCTTTTTTTCATCTGAAACAATTAAAATGCAGTAGACATTAAACCTCCATTTTGCATGGCATGAATAACAGAAAATTTCAACAAGTTTTAGAGAGAAAGTACTAAGCTTTAATTTTTTTTATTTCTTGTGCTTTTACTCCTTAAAATTTTATTTAAATGTATATAATCTCACGAATATATACACAAACACTAGTCACATTAAGAACATTAATTATTTTGTAGGTTACCGTACTTAAAAACAAATATTACACTTTTTAACTTAAAATTTGATCACGTATACACTTTCATAAAAATTATTGAATGCTTGAAGTTTAGTCACATGAAGGCAGCAGTGAGAACTAGGCATGCACCGAACGGGAAGTCATCTTATTCTCCTGCCCTACCAATACGGGGGTAAGCCGAATGGGTGATAACACCCAATTAGAATTTTCTTACTAAAAGTGAAATACACCATTGATTATACATTGATTGTGTAAGTAAACAGTGTTAAAGTTGTTAACATTTTGATACTTGACGTTTAATCGCACAAAGTCACAGTCACCCGGACATGCACCGGGAGGTCAACTCGTCCTTACCACCTGCCGACACGGATCTATGTCTAATCGTCAGTCCTATCCGACCACTTTTTGTTTTCACTTGGTAAAAGTTATAAAAATATATAAATGTCGTGAAAAATTTAATTTAAACACACGTACTTTGTGTTACTTTTACATAAAAATAAATTTTTAGGACTTTTTAAACAAGGCAAGTTGTGTGCAACGGGGATAAGCCATCGGGAGGCCATCTTGGTGTCACGCCTTACCGATATATTGCAATGCCGAATGGACAGTAACATTCCACTAGTTTTTTTACACTTAATTTTTAAATTTTCTTAGAATCTATAAGTAAATCACGATTAAATACATTTTACAAAAATAATAAAAATGCTTGACGTTTAATCATACAAAGTCTGTAGTGAAATCCGGGACATGCACCGAGATACATCTCTCTCATGTGACTTAACGACATGGATCTACCCCGAACGGTCGTGTTATAGACTCGTTTTCTGTTGTGCAACCTTTTTTTTAGTTAGAAACTTAACTTATATTAAAAATTTACTAATTTTATTAAAATTTTAATATTATAGGCCTACTTATTTTTGGAATTTTCTCATCAACTAATAATTCCGAGAAAAATAATTCCTTTTCCGAGAAAAAGTTTCCTTTATAGTTTTACGTACGACTATTTAGCACAACACTGCTAATGCAGACAATGAAAGGTGATTGACAAAAATGCGATGAAGAAATGTCAGACCAGGAGTCGAACCCGGGACCTTTGTCGTAGAAACCGGTTTCACTGGCTTCTTAAGCCGCTTCAACCACAAGAGTTCAGATCCGGTCCATACGTCCAGAAGGCAACCTTGTTATCACGCCCTTCCGATACGGGGCTAAGCGAGTGGGCGGTACCATTCCTCCAGATATTGTTACGATTCCTCCAGATATTAAGGGGTAACAGATCCCTATACTTTACAAATAATGTTGTATCGTTTTCTCAGGAACTACATAAGGTAGATACTTAATTATTTTTGTGTTTTAGGTCATTCTGTTATTCACATTTTGAGCATAAGGAATGTTTAAATTGCTAAAAAAATGTTTTTACTATTTTTTTCAGAAATACCTTTTGGTGATAATATTAAAATTTTAATACACACATTAATTTTAAACATACTAAAATTTTTAAACACTTAGAATAAGCAGAAAGAATGGATATTTGAAACAAATAAAAAATTCACTCAAATATCTGAGGTAGGCCGTGAGAAAAAGGTACAAATGTGGTAAAAATTCTTAATTTTTGGAAATACCCATCTAAAATATATGATACAGTAGCTAATTACTTATAATTAGTAGTAATTGCACCGGCTTTACAGGTCAACGAAAAATATTTATAATTATCGCAGAAATGTAATATTTACACCATTTTTTAGAGGAAATTTCTAACTAAAGTATGCAACATTAAATAAAAAATATCATAATTTTTCTAATTTTCCGATTTTCGACCCCCTTAAAAACCGATGCTTAATTTTTTAATTTACTTAGATGGTTGTGGTGCATTCGGTTTTACAGCATTTAGTGAGAGGGAGGAGAATCCTACTCGCTCTCTGATTGGAGTAAGCGACATCTTCTCTGATTGGTGGAAGCCAATCAATTAGGTGTGTCACCGGTCTATGCATGTGCAATGACCGGGCGCCGGCAGTACATTACTGAAATAAAAAGAGTGTTGTTGACAGTAGCAGGCCTATTGTTACATTATGCAAAATGGTGAAAGAATTACAAAAAATCTGGTGTGAAACACTCACACAACTTTCTCTTGCCAATAGAAATAATTAACAATATACCTAATATTAGTAATAAAACATTAGAAATAAACAAAAAACTAACCTCAATAAACATAACCTTATTTTAATCATGAGTGAATGATGCAAAATGAAAATCAACCTCAGTTTGGCTTAGAAATACGGAAAATCACTCTTTCTCTCTAAACTAGGCTCTGTAGAGAAAAATGCTTTAAATAAAAGTTGTAGATCTTTTAATTTTCTATAAATTAAATTATATACACTTTTGTCGTAAAATGCATACTAAGGCCGAAATCTTAAAAAAATCAATTTTTCACACGTTTTCGTGAGAAAAAAAACAGAAAATCGCAAATTACCGCTAAACTAAGCGTTATACAAAACATTGTTTGAAATAAAAGTTGTAGAATTTTTAATTCTCTACAACTTTTATTATATAACGTTTTGCGCTAAAATGCATATTAAAGCTGTAATCTTAAAAAAACAACGTTTTTACGTGAAAACAGCCTCACCCAGAATTTCAGCAAACATGACGCCTACCCTATCTTGTAGAGAATAAAAAATTGAGTAAACCAGGCGATTTTAAAAAAAATCGTAGGACCAGTTTTTGAGAAAATCGCAAAAAAGTGAAAAATTACACGAATAAACTACCACTTCCGGTTGACCGATTTTGATGAAAATGTTCGTGTCGAGTCCAATAGTGGTACGTAACTTAAGTTTCAAGTTTCAAGTTCGTACGATGTTCCGTTCTTGAGATATTCTGTTCACACACACACACACACACACACACACACACACACACACACGCACACACACACGCACGCACGCACGCACACACACACACACACATACACACACACGCACGCACGCACGCGAGCTCACACACACACACACACACACAGACACACACCAGACACACACACAGACCAATCGCTAAAAACATGTTTTTGGATTCAGGGGGTCTGAAAACGTATAGATCCGGTGAAAACTCGATTTCGAAAAATCGACATGAAAACAATACTTTCCTTCCTATATATTCATATAGGCAAGAGAAAGTAAAAACCTTTTTCTCCAATTTCACCATCTGTAATTATAGAGTAAACATTTTGTTACAGTTCAGAAATCCTCAAAATATTGTTAACAAAGATTAAATAGGCTACATATATCTTATTTTTTTGACAAGTTGGAATAGTATTATTACCGGTAAGGTCCGTAAGTTTGTGATCATCAACTTCAAGATCATCAATGTCTATTTCATCAAGCAATGATTTTGATATTGAAGTTTTTGCAGTACTTCCGCGGGAACTGCTAATTGACTGGAAAAATAGATAATTATGATAACACAACTGATAAATTAATATTTTCCTTAGACAAACTTTTTAAGAAATCTTACAACTGAATTTTAGTAACTACGTATAAAAATCCACCCATCACAAAATCTCCAGAACTACAAAGCCTAGAAACTTCCAATTTCATATCAAATTTCTACGGGTTATTGGTTACTAAGAAAAAAATTGAAACATTCTACTTTTAAAGAAACAAAACAGAAAACTCAAAAGTCGGATTCTTAAACATTACTGCTACATTAAGGTACATTTTATGTTGCAACGCTATTAACAAAAATTAAAGGAAATTAAAAATGCTACAACTTTTGTAAATAATATTTTTTCTAAACCGACATTTTGTTCAATAAAAATTTAGGCCTAAAATTTTTTGCAAGAGGAGATAAAATGGGGTTTTCCAAAATTACAGCTGTTAGATTTTCTAATACTGTACTAATATTTTATACCTTGTATACAGTACAGGGTTGTGGGCCGCTCGGCTACCTGAGTCTGACTTATCTAGTCACCGGCTGTCAATCACAACCGCCCGTAGCTCTTTCCATGATGAGTCACCTACTGTCATCGCCACAAGTCCATTAAACGTTTTTATCTTGCTAATAATTTGAAATTTTTTTGAAGATATTTGAAAATATCATTAAAAATATTGAAAATGACACCAAACGTGGTAGCAAATTATTCAGTGATTTCGTATCGAATTGCAATTTAATTGAAAAATTTAATTACTGATTAATGTATTACTTTTATTACGGACAAAATATATGTTAATATTAACAACTTTATCAAAAAATAAATGAAGTAATAAATTTAAAAAATACAAACTTTCACGTTTAACTTGGCTTATATATATGGACATGAATTGAATCTCCTCGATTATGTTTCGAAAGAAATTTCTACCCGACACAGTTACCCATAATAAATACAGGATAAAAAGAAATTTCAGGAACTGAAGATTGACTAAATATTTATTTCTTTACTTCTGTATTTGTACTTCTATCCTTTGTATCTTTACTTCTGTAAATCTGGTGTAAAATACTCACACGATCCTCTCTTGCCAATATAATGAACAATATTGCCGATAATTAACAATACAACCTACGTTTAATCATGAGTGAATGACGAAAAATGAAAATGAATTTCTGTAGAACTTAAAAATACGGAAAACAGTAAAATTGCCTCTAAACTAGGCTCTGTAGAGAAAAAGCACTAAAAATTTAAAAGTTTAATGGCCTTGTATTGATGCCAGTAAGTGACTCATCATGGAAAAAAGGATCAGACTCAGGTAACCGGGTGGCCCACAAGCCAATTTACTGTACAGATATCAGATGAATTAATGTCCCATAGCCGAGCGAGTGAGGGGGAGATATGTGGCATAACTACGCATGCGCCCAAAGGTCTTTACCGTTATAATCCAAATCTGAAAACATATTACAGTCGTTATCTTGCTTGTTATTTTACTGCGTGCATAAACGCTTGCTCACAACAATATGAAAAATTATACAATGTTCTTGGAATGGCGCGTATGGCTTATGCGAGTGAGAGCGTTATGCATCCTCTCATTCCTACGGCTAGGGGTCTTTAGTTCATCTGAATAAGGTAGGTATAGTAATTGTGAAAGAAAACCTGAGTGAGGAAAACAAATTAAACATTGCAGAAGACCACTTATAATGTGTCCACTGCTCCGAGGAACCTAGATCATAAACCGACCCTTTCACAAACACACGCGCGCGCGCGCAGCATCCCTATACCTGCCTTAGCGGTGTTCTGTATTTTTCAGTAGTGAGTCGCCTTCTAGGCGCTTGACTGCAATACTACTATTTTAGTTGTAATTATTTTTGTATAGTAATTTTCAAAATCTACGTATTATTCCTTGAAAAATGAGTCCAAACACGGTGTCATTGTGACAATCCTAAGCATTTCCGATGTTGAATTTCATTCTGACTGCCGTTGTTCAATAATATTAATAAATTTAACAGTTACTATTTAATTGTTACATTTATTATAATACTATTGAACAATGGCAGTCAGAATGAAATCCAACATCGGAATTTATCATTGTCACAATGACACCGTGTTTGGACTCATTTTTCAAGGAATAATAAGTAAATTTTGAAAATTACTATACAATTTTTATAAAAATAATTACAACTAAAATAGTAGTATTGTAGTCAAGCGCCTAGTAGGTGACTCACTAATTAAGAGTGTAGAAAGCAGGTAAGGCAGGCTAAGGTAGGTAACTGGTTGCTGCGCGTGTGTGTTTGTGTGTGTAAGGGTATGGTCTAGGGTCCACGAAGCTGCTTGAACTACTAGGAACAGCTTAATGACCGAGTGTTGAAAAGTAATTAACAGCAGTATACAGGTACATACACAGACGATAAATAAAACAGAACAAAATCAAGAAGGCGGGAACGCAGCATTATTCGAAATGCGAAAGCAACTCTGTACACAGCCTTAGTACTGTTCGACATGAAAAAACTCATAAAACCAAAAGTAAATAAAATAAAATTTTAATTTTAAATATTACATTTAATATATATATACGTATTTATATAAATTTTTAAATAAAAATATTAAATTTCTTAATATAATTTAAAAAAATTCTGTCCGATATGTCCAGGTGACAGAAATTTGTCATTCCTTTAGAAATATATATATACCTATATATACATAAAAATCAGATCGTTACAGACATTACATACTCCAGAAGTTTACCGGAACGATTTTAAGTTATTATCATTCTTGGCGTGCCTATCCGTTTCGAATGTTGGTAATCATCTATTTCGACGTTGGTGGTTGCTATCCAAAACAATCCGCGGAGCCCTTACCAAATCAGGTCCTGAAATTGGCGAGCCAGGAAATTCTGTTTCTGCCAGGATTTCTTTTTCTTTTATTTCTCCTTACAAAATGCGTTGAAACAGTTCATATCTTTTGTGATTCCTCATGATATGCTCAAAGTACTACAGCTTACGATATTTGACGATGTTGACTAAGCCTAGGACATTATTCATTCTCTGCAAGATTTTTACGTTGGTGACGTTCTGCATCCATTGTATCCTCAATATTCTCCTACGCAGTCATAATTCAAAGACTTTGAGCTTGCGAGTAATTGCCTCGTTTAAGGGCAGAACACCAAACAGATGAACCGAATACAAGCAGCATTTCAGGAGCCGCAGTTTAATACCCTGGATTAGGTCACAGCTCTTCAAAACTTAGGTCATTGTATTAGAATACATCTCTGGCCTTTCCAATGGGACACCTGATCTCCTACAAGTTGTCCCACACCTCGTTGAAAATTAATTTTAGTTGCCAATTGAAAATTGTAAAAGTTTGTTTTAATAAAACAAGTTAGCTTCTTCAAAATTTTAGTACGTAGAATTGTATGATCATTAAGGCTAAATTAAATAACACATAAAATAATTTACAAACGCGGTTAGGAGCCAGCAAGTTACATAAAAGAAAACAACTCTCACCTTTTTACTGTCTTCTCTAGGTATGTAACGAAGAGGTTTAGGAGTCATATTATTTCCATCGACGTCATAAATCTGGAAAAATTATAATTATTTTTAATTTATGAAAAATAATCAACCGGGTTGGTCTAGTGGTAAAGTCGTCGCCACGACTAAGCTATTTGAAAGATGATTTATAGAGATGAAGGATGAGGATGTGGTTCAATTGTAGTAAAAGTAAGAATCTTTAATACGAATCTGAATACTAGATAGTAGTCACCGATGTCCTTTGATGGATGGAGTTCAATCAACTATACTTTCTCAGGAGTGGTCAACCTGAGTCTGTACAATACTATAACTAATTTACACGTCATATAAATTATCCTCATCTCATTGGGTCATGGGGTTACTTATTGTACTAAACTGAACAGATTGCAACGTACACACATTAGGGTTAGAAACAAATAATGATAATGACCGCCTCCGTGGTGCAGAGGTTAGCGTGCCACGCTGTAAAGCGTATTTGGTTCGATTCTCGCCCAAGGTCTGGAAAATTATTATATATTCTAACCTACGGTGCTCTGAACCCAAAGTAATCGCTAACGATACGGCTGTTGATGCGACTTGAAATAAACCAAAAATAAAAATTACATATTTAATTTGTTTCACTAATGCTATATAGGCCTACAGATTTTTAACTAGAAATATTCCGCCACCCAAACCATCTTCTAAAACTTCTGATACTTACAACATTAAGTAGGCTACAGTACAATAAATAGAATTTCTAGAAACCTTTATTTTGTGCATTTTTTCATTAACTGCAAGTATGTCGTTCTTATTTAGAACTTGAATCAATTTCGGAAAACTATTGGAAAAATTGTTAATTTACCAATAATATTTATTATTTAACATGTTAAATCGTTTTTCTTAGAATTTAATTTTCTACATGTTGAATTAAAAAAAAAAATAATGAATTAGTTAAGTATTTAACAAAGTTTTATTACGTTAAACCTAGAGAAGTGTTATTTTTGTCCCCTAACGTTTATGTTTTTGTCGGATATCTTGAAAACTATGTTAAATACAGTTCTTGGATCTGTTTTATTGAATTTTTAGGTTAAAAACAATAAGATACTATTAGTTTGCCTTTTTATTTAAGCCTTAAAATCTTCTGTACGGTCTCTTTTCACCGGGGTAACTGTATTCCAGGTGAAATCTTCTACCAGCCGTAACGTGCTAACAAAGCGTTTCTAAACCTTATGTTTTATGAATATTTTTTTCTTATTTTTAGCTATTCAATCACTTCCTAGAGTTTAACCGTACCTTTTGAATATACTTTGTAGATAGTAAATTATTACATTAACAAATAAAAATAATAAAAGAAAATAATATGAAAACTTTAAAACCTACTTACTTTTTTAGATCTACGTCTTTGTAGACTTGAGCGTATGCTTGATTGTAGAGTAGTTAAAGACATTCTGAAAATAAACTAGAAAAACCAGCAATCATTTTAGATTATTAGTAAAATAACTTTTGACGACATCCTCATCTCCGCTTATACCCCACCCATTTTACCACCCTAAGCAGGGTGATCTAAGGTAGACAGTGAAAGAAACTTCAATCTACTGAATTTTGACCTATCAGAAAGGAAAACTAAAAACTACACCAATAAGACTCACCAAGCAGAAAAAAGGCGTGAAACACTCATACGACTTTCTCTTGCCAATGTAAATAATGAAAACTAGAATCTATGTTTAATCATTAGTAAGCAATGTTCTTATCACATGGTCAGCCAATTAAATGACTGAATCATTTAAGAACAGAAGAGGTAGAGGTGTAAAAGACACTAATCAGAGTTATATTTTCTGAAAGTAATGGATTTCATTATACAGCCAGACCCTGTGGTGAATGAAGTGAAGGTGTCATTTGCAGAGTGGAAATTATGTTCTTTTCAGAGGGCCCAGCATGCTGATAAGCGTACTTTTCTATTCAGTGAGGAAGGTAATGGTAAACCACCTCACTCCTCATTTTACTTAGTAAAACCTCTACAGGTTCAAACCAGCTTTTCGGCTGATGACCTAAACAACAAGCAATGTAAAATGAAAAACATAACCTAATTGTAATCATGGGTGAATGACATAAAATGAAAATAAACGTCTGTAAAAATTAAAAATACGGAAAATCACTAATTGCCCCCAACTT
The DNA here is from genome assembly GCA_035578175.1 of Catonia carolina. Taxonomy (NCBI): domain Eukaryota; kingdom Metazoa; phylum Arthropoda; class Insecta; order Hemiptera; family Achilidae; genus Catonia; species Catonia carolina. The sequence goes on from JAQMRL010000007.1 coordinate 53,140,561, forward strand.
CTGTAGAAAAAAGTGCTTGAAATTTTTAAGTTTTTTTATTTTCTACAACTTTGATTATTTACTCTTTTGTCGTAGAATGCATACCCTGCTGAGGCCGCAATCTTATAAAACTCCACTTTTTACCGATTTTGATGACCAAAATATAGAAAATCACTTATTAACTTAGTTTCTCAAACAAAATTTAGCCCCGTCCTGCAACACGATGTCCCAATCAGGAACCAGTCATTCAGTTGTGAAATGAGTCGGGTTTGTATGTACTGTTTTTTTATTGGTCCTACCTCATAGTCTCTTCTACTATAAGGGATAACTCAAAAAAATAATATATACAAACCTGATTCCTTCCACAAGTGAATGATTGGTTCCTCGATGGAGACTTGGTGTTCATGCAGGACCGGGCTTCTTGCCACAAAGTCAGATCAATTGAATGGCTCAACAGAAAAACGTTGCAACTGACAAAATTTATAAAGGTGAGGTTTCAGTGGAATACGTTCTATAAATCCTCTATCTGATCATAATAGTGAATTCTAACGGGTAGAATAGTTACTATAATCTCGGAAATTTTTTAAACAAAATCGTTATGCACTGAAAAATCGTTATACAACAAAGAATCAGATGGTATCTTTCACTTTCTGTAAAAATTTGTTTTTGTTACTTGCAACGTTTTTCCGTTGACCCATTCAATTATAACTTTTCTTAGAGAAAATAACTTGAAAATACGCGTACTTCCTTAACCTTGCTGGCCGGGCAACAGCCCTGATGCAAACCGATAGAGAATCTTTGGGTACTTATTAAGAGAAAGTAAAGGAAGAAGACAATTACTACACGGACTTATCAAAATATGGCATAGGGATGAAGAAATTTATAGGAATTGTGAATCACTCATGAAAATCATGCCAAACCGTATAAAAATGATTATCAATAACAAAGGGTATCATACTGAATACGTAGAATTTGCAGAAAATACGTGCCATTTTTTTTTTTATTTCTTTCCACGAGTCTAATAATTTTCACACCTTAATATAAAGTAATTAAGATTTCTGTGTCTGAATGTAGTCTAAATGATAGAATTTTTAAGAATAAGACACGCGGGACGGTTCATGTGCCACACGTCACACGTTGCACGCGTAGTCACGCGTTGCAGGTTAATTTCTCACTGATATTAAACATTGAATAATAAAATTATAACTGTATTTAAAAAGTTGAAAACAATTTAAATATTTGTTTTTATGAAATACCTACACAAGTATTTCATTTCTTTATTTGGGTGTATTTTTGTTGATATTTTTGTTTTGTTTTGAAAATGGTCCGATTTTTTAATTAATTTATATCTGGAATGGAGGCTATATTGTAGTGGACTTTACTTAAATTAAGTTTAATATTCTCAATACTATGAAATATTGTAAGTAGAAGAAAAAATTGTAAGTAATTACTTAATTCACTTATTTATATATTTACATATTATATATTTGTGTTATGTTCAACATTAAAACATTTTATTATTGTTATTATTGTTATTATTATTATTATACATTTAGTTCATAATATAAAATTGTGTATTTTTATTTATTTATTGAGCCCCTTAATAATTTACGTTTCTAAATTGTCAGTAAACGATAGTTTGAATTGAAATGGTTAACTTACCACTAATAAGGACTGAGTAAAAGATCTTTTTAAATTTGTTGAAGTTATAAACAGAGGTTATATAGTTCATAGGATATATATAGTTCCTTTAATATTTAAATTTATTACCAAGTTGTTTACCTACAGATCGACATCTAATTTTAGATCTCTTGGATGAATGTACTAAACTAAACTCATAAAATGTAAAGATTTTTTTGTTTGTGATTATAGAAATACATTGACTCTCCTTTATTACAAGACAAACAAAACTTTATAGTACTCACCTCTGAAAGTAATTCACAGAAGTTATTGATCAAATAATGAAGTTGTTTCTAAGGTGGTGTTCCTATAGGCCTAGCTCTATGTGCGCTACAAAAGAGCTCTATTTCATAAACTACCAAACGGAAACATTTAAATGACACATCGAATAAAATCTGTACACATTTGCGCTGACTAATACGACTGAGGCTTTTTACTTAAAATTAATAATAGATATGGAAGTTTACGAATCAAAAGTACCCAGTTTTTAATTGGTTTACTGTTTATGCGCTTTTAAAACGTATGTTACTTCATCCATGATAAATATTAAAAAATCGGTGTTCAGATTTGTTAAAGATCATAGTTTTCTCTGTAAAGTAAAATATTTTGTAAGTAGAATCCGGTGTTTCCTTTTAATACGGGGACCATTTAAAAAAATGCTCTCTCGACTACACGTAAAGATAGGCCTAGTGAAATGATTTTTGGACTGAACCATGGACTTTTACGACACAATCATGGCAAGAATTTAATAACAAATATAATCTATTATAGTATATAATCCATTTATAATAACAAATAAAACAGAAATGGACGGGGGATGAAAACAGAACATTCTATTTAATTTCTTTAGTGGCAGCCAGTCTCTACAGCGGTATAACGGCTACAAAAACAGTCGGTTAAAACTTTTTCTGTCAATGTTGCTGATCTTCCAGCATAACTTTATTCAGTAGCTCGTCAGTTTGAACTATTGAACTTAACGATGCTTTTATAATTTACACATTTTATTATGGTAGCTTAAAGTTTAATTGTTACTGGCCAGCGTATTTTTGGACACGATGGAGCGGCGGGTTTACAGCTAAATAAAAAATTCTGTATTTTTTATTTAAATAAATCAAATGTAATTATTGGTTCTCAAATTAGGGGCGCCATGAAGGATTTGGTGGTGCAAAGCTTAGTTTAAAAAATTTTGTGTAGACCAAATAAATGAAGTGAAATATTCTTTATTTTGAAAATTTAGTGAAATTTTCTTTAGGCAAAGAAAACTTAATTGATCTTCAAAGTGGCACTGCCTGGAAAACACAATTTAAGAAATGTTCGCTCACGCCCTTCTGGACCGGTATCCAAAAAGATACCCTATTTTAAGTGAAAATGCCTTAAAATTAGGCCTACTCATTCCCTTTACTACTACTAATTCTTATGAAACTGGATTTTCTACTCTTGCTGCCATGAAGAGCAAATATCGTTCAAGAATAAAAATGTGACAAGAGAAGTGAGAAGTTGCACTGTCGGAACTGGCTCCACGTTTCAAAAAGTTTTGTGCCGAGAAAAAATACACTCATCCTTCACATTAGGTAACAGTCTTGATTTTTGTTTTAGTTGTATTTAGCAATATGTACTTTTTAAAAATACATGTCCTGATCCATTTTTAATTATTTCAACATTGAACCCATTCTTCCAATAGGAATAGGCTTCAAACATTTAACTTAAATAAGAATTTCCAGAAAAAGTGTTAAATATTTAAAAAATGCATACTTATATACATGTAAGGGAGCATGGCTTACAGTTGAACCCTTGGGAGGGGGAGGCTCGAAATAAAGAGTTTGATAACCGCTGATTAAATCGATGCATAGGCCTACACACTAGTGGGTATGAAGTAAATTATGAAGTACAGCATTCAGATGGACTAAAGTCCCCCAGCCGTGGGAATGAGATAACGCTTTAGATAGTGAGAATAGATTAGATAGATAGATAGAGAATAAATAGTGAGAATAGATAACGCTTTAGATAGTGAATGAGATAACGCCGAGTGAATGCATAACGCTTTCACTCGCTCAAGCCATACGCGCCATTCCAATAACATTGTTTAATTTTACTCATTATTGTGAGCAAGCGTTTACGCACGCAGTAAACTAACAAGCAAGATAACGACTGTAGAATGTTTTCAGATTTGGATTATAACGGTAAAGACCTTTGGGCGCATGCGTAGTTATACCACATATCTCCCTCTCACTCGCTCGGCTATGGGACATTAATTCATCTGATATCTGTACGTACAATGAAGCATGAAATAAATTGTTGTAAACTCGTTTTTGTTATGAGTACTTTTTATATGTTGGTATGAATTATTATGAAATACATCATTCACAGAACGACTCATTTTTTTTAAACTTTTACAGAGGGATTAATTTAAACTATTATGCTTAAATTATTTATAAATAATTTGAATATATTTGCTTACATTTAGCAAATTTTGCTTACATTTAGTAGTAAATTTAGTAGCAAATTTTGCTTACATTTAGTAGTTGTTTATAATGTTTACTTACTTCGAGAAGCATTCATTTTATTTGTTAACTTTATTCAGTTATTTATTGATTGTAAAGATGTTCTTGCAATTTCGGAATTGATGCCTTAATAGGCGAATTAAATTTTGTCCTTTTCATATTCATTTAACTAACTTTATAAGAAATCAAATTAGAAAAAGTTTGTAATCAATAAATAGAATAGCTTTCGATTCCCGTAGCGTATAAGTCTTTATTTTGCTGTTTGAGCCATTCGTTTAACCTTTTTTACTTTCTCTTGCCTATATGAATACATAGGAAGGAAAGTATTGTTTTCATGTCGATTTTTCGAAATCGAGTTTTCACCGGATCCACACGTTTTCAGACCCCCTGAACCCAAAAACATGTTTTTAGCGATTGGTCTGTGTGTGTGAACAAAATATCTCAAGAACGGAACATCGTACGAACTTGAAACTTGAAACTTAAGTTAGACACCACTACCGGACCTGACACGAATATTTTCATCAAAATCGGTCAACCGGAAGTATTAGTTTATTCGTGTAATTTTTCTCTTTTTTCGATTTTCTCAAAAACTGGTCCTATGATTTTTTTAAATCGCCTCTTTTACTAAATTTTTTATGCTCTACAAGATAGGGTAGGCGCCATCTCTGCTGAAATTCTTGGTGAGGCTGTTTTTCGTAAAAAAATTGTTTTTTTAATATTGCGACTTTAGTATGCATTTTAGCGCAAAAATGTACTATAAAAGTTGTAGAAAATTTAAAATCCTACAACCTTTATTTCAAAAATTTTTTTTATAATGCTTTGTTTAGCGGTAATTATCGATTTTCTGTTTTTTCTCACGAAAACGTGTGAAAAATCGATTTTTTCAAGATTTCAGCCTTAGTATGAATTTTACGACAATAATGTAAATAATGACAAAATTTATACGAAATTAAAAGATCTACAACTTTTATTTAGAGCATTTTTGTCTACAGAGCCTAGTTTAGCGTGAAAGAGTGATTTTTCGTATTTTTAAGCCAAACTGAAGTTGATTTTCATTTTGTCTTTCACTCATTATTAAAACTAGGTAATGTTTTTTGGGGTTAGATTTTTTTATTTCTAATGTTAGGTTATATTGTTAATTTTTTTCTTTGGCAAGAGAAAGTTGTGTGAGTGTTTCACACCAGATTTTTATCGATTAATTTTCGTAGATTTCTTGCCGCGTAAATAGTCTCTGAGCGAGCTGAAGAAATGAAAATCGGTTGAGGCAAGGTCTGAGTTTTAAAATTTCAAATTCTTCCGACCCATTTTCTCGAGTGTTTCGCTCGTTCTCACGGCTTGGAGCCGTGTGGAAAAGGGGGCGTTGTCATACAAACAATCAAACCTTTTCAGAGAGCGCCCTTATGTTTTTGTCTTAATGCGGGTCTCACTTTCTGTTAATGCATGTTAAAATAGTACTCACTGTTCACAGTACGTTCGTCTTCTAAATTGTTGCAAACGAATTGGGCCTTGCAAGCAGTGGCGGCTTGCACCTTCAAAAATAGATGAAAGGTTGCGAAAAACGAAAAAACGAGTAGCCTATACTGATAAGTATCTGCGAGACTCCCGAGAGTAAAAAAATGTAAAATCACACACACACACACACACAAATCAATTGTGTGACACCGCAAAAATATATAACAACTAACGCACACATACATAGAACATGCAGGTGCAGTAGACTGGTCGACCCACCCTAGTCGCTTCACCGCTATTCGGGGACAGGTGGAAAGAGAGCTAGGAGTACATTTTTGCCGCTGGCTATCCGTTGTCATGGCAACCCGAATATAATATAATGGCGCTGGAAGAGAAGCGGCGGCCACCCGTTAACTATTCACTTGGGCATTTATTAGGTATATTAAGCCAATAAGGGCAATTTAAAACATTAAAAAGCGCTCTAAACAGATTAAATAATTTTATATAGTCTACTTTTTACATGATACTTCTTCATTTATTGTAAAACAAAAATAATAATACCAGAAATTATACTTATTTGTGAAAAAAATAAATTTCGATACTATCCAGAAAATAGGTGGAAAGGTTCTTCACCTACTTCACCTGAATAGCCGCCGCTGGTTAACAATCAAAGTTCCTCAAACAGTGATCTTCATGAGGTTAAGTGGTTTGCTTACTCCATATATACTGAAGTCACAAGATTGCCTTTGCGTATGTATGGGCTGTGAGGAAGGGCAGTGAAATATTTGCAGTGATATCAACCTCAACAGTGAGACACTACTCGTACATTTCACTACCATGCAGTTTCTAGATACATTTTGTAAGCTGTGGTTTATTCCAAGAAAATGTTTTCTTCATAAACTTAATAAGAAATAAATATGACCTGTAATATTGCCTATAGCTTAATTACATGAAAAGAAATGTTTTATTTACTGTAATTACGAATGAATCGCCTTCTTTACAATTGCTGTCATCAGCGTTTTCATTATCAGTCTCTCTAGTATCTACCTAACCGTTTTCTTTTTTTTTACCAGGTGTCAACAAAACTTAAAGAATAGCTTCTTCACGTCCTCAATTTCCTTCTTTATTTTTTGAATTGTGAAAAGAGAAACATCATAGTAGTTAGCCGCCCGCTCACAGCTTTGGTTAAGAGACGAGGATAGGCATTTTTGTTTAACTTCAACTTCACAACATTTTATTACATTGCGTTCAGCACTGTGAATAGTTCGACACGTTTTCGAGAAACTGACATTTGTGTTTACGGTAACAAACAGTTATATTCGTACAGTTAACCTAGGAAAGGTTCCACGATTTACTGTATATGCTCTGGGTATAATATACGAGTTATGTTTGTCATACTGAAATTAAAGCAGTCGCGCATCCGCACTGATGCTTTTCCCTCTTTACCCCTTGTTGCAAACAAGGGCAAACTCATGACTCAAGTGACTATACCTATAATTGTTTTTTTGTTTTCTTTATAAACTTAAAAAATCTTTTCACATTTTCCCTGCGAAGAATTCCTCTCAATGATATAACACACCATTTAAGTGATAGATTTAGACAATGATAAGCTGCATGAGTAGGATTGGTGGAGAGTGAATCCATTTCGTCACTAGAAAAAAATGTATTTTGTTGCTTGCCATAATTGCAATAATTTTTGTAGGACTCTCCTTCCTTTTGTTAGTTCAAAATAGCCATTCATCTACCTATTTTTACTGTCATTGGTTTCATGCCATTTTTGTTTTGCCAATTGCTTAAATACAAGGGTTTACGTAATCAAAGACATCACCCATAAACTATGTATACAATTGACAAGCAGTTAAAAGATACATTTTAATTACCGTAATCTTTACATTTTACCTAAAATGAAGTCTAATAATAATCATGTTAGGATTTACAGCCCTAGCTGTATCTTGCTTCCTAAACACCACCTCTCTTTGTCTTGCCAGTCACCACCGGGAAGCCACCGCAGAAACATTGCCTCCTGCACACCATCCAACCACATCACCTCCGGCCTACCCGTCCTTCTTCTACCGGCTGGGGTCCATTCCCATACCCTCTTTGGCTACCTACCATCCTCCATCCTCTGCAAATGGCCAAACCATTTTTTGTTTCTAGGATATATATATTTTTTTATCCCAGACAATGAAGTCTTAAGGGTGAAAATTTAGGAAAACATTTCCAACAGTTACTATAATTTTCCCCATATTCAAGTGATGTTTTTTTTAAAATAACAAACAAGAAATAATTTTTTAACTTACAGTTATATAATACCTCTACTCAAACAGCAAGATTCATACCTGTACCTTTACTCCCTTTCTTTTAAAAATTCTCAAACTTAAAAAAAAATGTCACTTTAGGCCATAATGTCTCCAATGAGCACAAATGGGTAATAAAATTGAAATTCAAAAATAAATCTTTATAATGCATCCTGCAGTTTGAAATTATTTCTATTTCATATAATGAATTTGTATAATGATTTCACCAACCTTCTTTTTAAACTGCGTCACCTTTATTTTTATTCTTACTTACACGTGTTTTGGTGGATCCACCATTATCAGAGTAAATAAAAAATTTGTTATCTCACTTATTTAAAATTTACAGAAGATGATACATCTTCAGTCATTTGTAAAAAACAAATTTTATACAAATGACTGAAGATGCATGCTGATAAATTTTAAATAAGTGAGATAAACATTTTTTGGTTTCAATTTTTTTATTTACTCTGATGATGGTGGATCCACCGAAACACGTGTAAGTAAGAATAAAAATAAAGGTGAGGCAGGTTAAAAAGAAGGTTGGTGAAATTATTATATAAATTCATAATATGAAATAGAAAAAATTGAAATTTTTGCATTAACTAGTACGCTATAATAGTAATATCAACAAGAGTTCTCATTTTTAGTTCAGGCTACAAGCTGTGTTACAACAAGGTAACTACATCAAAAATAACAACTCAGAAATGTTTGTTCACAAGTCATTTTCCTTTATTTGAATTACTTGTGAACAATCTATACTGATGAGCAACATTGAAATTATTACGTTCATATTCTCAAACAGATTAGATATATGTAGAGTAAAAAATCATTTTTACAATTTTCAATTAATATTGTATGGTATACTGTAACATATACCATACAATATTAATTATACCATAAATATTTACCTGTTATAAGACAGGCAGGTGGAGTGTTAAATTATGCACTCAATTTGGTAGTTCCAAGGCTATAATTTATAGTCGTTTATTATCACATGGTCAGCTAATGATATGACTAAACCATTTAAGAACAGAAGAGGTAGACGTGTAAAAGACTCAGTCACAGTTATCTCCTCTGAGAGTAATGAATTCCATTATACAGCCAGACCCTGTGATAAATGAAGTGAATGTATCATTAGCAGGGTGGAAAGTAGATGCTTTTCAAAGGGCCTGACATGCTGATAAACATACAGTAGAGTGTCAATAATTTGGATTAATTGGGACCGGACGCCATTCGGATTATCAAATTATCCGGATTATCGAAACACCCGATAAAATTGCCAGTAGACGTCTTCAAAGTAAGAAAAGTACAGTAGCTAAATTCGACTATATTTTACATGATTGTTAACAGAAATGTGAAGCGGGTACGTAAAACTAAGAAATATGTTGTTATGTATAAAGAACTAATTTTTATTTAACAAAATTTGTAATATACATATAAAAGAGTGACCACTACGCAACACGCGATTCGAGCGTATCTCTTACTCATCACGCACGGCGAGCCGTTCAGCCATATTGGACACTTTTAACCTACGATAAATTAATTCCCATTTTTCGCCAGAATTGAATCCGGATTTTCAACGTTCCGGATTTTTGACATCCGAATTATTGACGCTCTACTGTACTTTTCTACTCAGTGAGTAATGCAATAATAAACCACCTCACTCCTCATTTTAGTTAATAAAACCTCTAGTGGCTCAAACCAGTCTTTCAGCTGATGATCTAAACAACACCAATATGGTATAACTTAAAAATACATGTACAAGGATATATTCTTAAAAAAATACAACACAATATATATCAAAAGTAAAAACATTTTGTTCAGAATAAAATTGTTTTCTTTTTAATACTTTAAAAATTTAAAAAAAAAACAAGCAATCTAATTCTAACATTCTTAAACAAGCTTTATCTGTAACATTCATTACCAACAACTATAAAAAACAAGCAATCTAATTCTAACATTCATAATCAAGCAATGTAGCTCTAAAATTCATCATCAACAACTATAAAAACAAGCTTTATTCTTCTATGTAGCTATAACTACCATTAAACTGAATAAAATTGAAAAATCTCATACAAAAAATGACGAAAATGTACGAATAAATATTTGCACATTTATGAGTAAAAACATTAAATACTAAAATTATAAAATTATAAAAAACAAACACTGCAATCAGAGTTGTTTGTAAAAACAAAACACTATTAAACTACAAAATGATAATAATAGTCAATATAAAAATATAAAAATAATCATATGGCTTAATTCTATAAAATAAGAAAATAACATGAAATACTGTCATGAAAAGTTAATAATTAAATGTGTCCAGAAAATATAATAAATAGTTATGGTAATATACCTAGTTTTATTTTTGATTCCATACACTTTCTCTCAAACATTCAAAAGTTTAAAATTAAATCAAAGAATTCGTGCGATAAATAATTTTCAGATTTTAATTCTTCCTGGGCTATAGATAGTTTTTATGTAATAAATTATAATCCATCTAATATGCTAAAGGTTGATACAATTTCATGCTTAATACACTTTTTTTAATCAAATCCTAAAGAAGCTGTGGTAATTTAAATAACACTAAATAATACTGAATACTTGATAAATACTTTTCTTTTGTCAAATCAGTGTAAGAATATGAAGGGTGCAGGGGAAAAACCAACTAAGTCACAAAACAGGACTTTTGCAGGAGGGCAAAAACAAAGTTTAAAACGATCTGAGAGAAAGAGAAATTTAGAAATTAGAAGGCCAGCGCCTATGTCGCTAGTATTGGACTCGGTTGGTTATTCCCCTGATCCGAATGGACTGAGTTGGTTTTTCCCCTGTGCTGCAATATTTCAAATGGCTATTTCTAGTGATTAAATTAGTTTTTCCCCTGTAGCTTTTAGCACGTGAAAATATTTACCAAAGAGTATCAAATGGCATATTAATCTAAGTTTCGAATTTTTTGGACTAAGTTGCTTTTTCCCCTGTACCCTTCATATGGTTCAGTAATGCGGGTTCCTTATAATGTGGCAGATATCCATGCAATAGAACGGTTGAAATAAGATTCTTTCATTAATTATACTTTAAATAATGTCATGTTTATTTGTTTACAATACCACATGAAACCCTAAATGATATGTTTCAAATGCATTCGTTTGAGAATATACGTCGACTGGCCTTGGTAACCTATTTGAAAAAGTCTTTGGTAAAATCAATGGTCTCCCACACTAATATAAATTTCATTTGATGTCCCAAGTCTTAATAATTGCTCCAAGAATATTTTTTTCTATCAGAAAACCTTTTCAAATAACTATGCCACCCATTCTCTGTGAATACCATACAGTGATTTTTTATTAAATTAATAAAACTATATCTTCAGATCCATTTCATCAGAGTCAAGCTTTGTTTAGGCTGATAAGCACCAGGGCTTTAGAAATGCTTTAATTTTAAAATGTAATTTTTTCAACTGTATTGCTATGATTATAAAAATAGCAGATTATCAAATGTGGAATTTGCCGGGAGGGCTAATTCATATTGTTCATAATAATGAGTTTTGTAATTTTGCTGTTTGTATTGAATAGTAATATTGATACAAATAAATATCACAATTTATTTATTTAAAAGTTTTGAGAAACCGAATTATATTTTTAAATTTATGGATATATTCGTAAAATACTTGAACTAAACGTAAATGTATCTGCCGACTGTCAAAAATAAAAAAAACAATGGTTAACTCTTACAGTGCCAGCGTCCTAATATTAGGACGTCAGCAGTTCAACCAAAAAAAAGCCAGTCCTTTTATTATAGGACGTTGACTAAAAAATTCATAGAATTTTTATTTATATTATTGCTGATTATTTCTTATGTTTAAAGTGCTATACGTACATTTTTAATTTACAAAATTTTAATGCAATTATTAGACATTAGGATGGTAGATTAGTTACGTACTTTCCAAAATTAAAAAACTAAAAAATTTGATTTTCAAAACAATTATCGCAGTATTTTTATATTTTACAATACGTAAATGAGTTTATGTGATTGTACATAATGAAATCATCTTTAAAATGATATAAGTGAAGTTGGGTAACATACTTTTTATTGTGATTTTTTTAAATTAAAAAAGAAAGATCCTCAAAATAACTGTTAAAGCAGAAATTATTTTTTGTATTTTTAAGTTATCTTTAAAAATAACCCACCGGGTAGGTCTAGAGATAAAGTCGTCACCAAAATCAGCTGTTTAACAGCTGATTTTCGGAGACGAAGGTTCCTGGTTCAAATCCTAGTAAAGGTAGTTACTTTTATACGGATTTGAATTCTAGACAGTGATTGCCGGTGTACTTTGATGGTTGGGGTTCAATTAACCATACTCTCAGGAGTGGTCGACCTGGGTCTGTACAAGACTACACCTCATTTACACGTCATACACATCATCCTCATCTCATTGGGTCATGGGGTTGCTTATTGTTCTGAATTGAACAGATTGCAACGTACACATATTAGGAATTAAAATACAAAAAAAAAAATCTTTAAAAATAGCCAAGTTATGGATACACATATGAAATGCTACAATCGCACAAAAATAGGCTGGCATTTTTAAGCAGTACCTAGTGGAAAATACCTGGTTTTTTTTGGTAGACACTCACAATATTCTCCTGGCACTGTAAAGGTTAAATCTACTGTAGGCTCAGGAAGAGTTAATTGCTTACAGATAGAGGTTATGTTTAAAATACAATAACTAACATTATAAGGTCAAAAAACCAATACATAAGTACATCCACTCACAATAAAAAAAAATGATTTCTATTTAAAGATGCATCATGATATAACGATTTAAGATTTCATGACAGAATACTGATTCTGAGATCACTGAAACATTGCTGAGAAATTAATGAATTCAATGTGACAGAACTGAGATAATATGTAAATGAAAAAAACAAACAATTCCAAACATTCACTCGTACATAACTTTAGTAAAACTTTGCATCCTTACTTTTCGCATTCTGGACATGTATCGCACATTATTAAAACACTCAGTTCAGTCTGGTAAGAAAGTGTCTAATGTAAATCATAGACACAACAAAAACGACTTCGACGATCGCTAAAAGAAAGATAAATTTAGCGATCTAGACTAGAAGTATAAAAAGAAAGCTACAAAGTTTGATATTCCAACGATTACCCAAATTGCAGGGGCATTCATTTGTGAACTGCTGATTTCATTTCTTATAGTTTTCGGAGGAGCTGAAACAAATTAAAAAAATATCATGATAAAATAAATTGAATGATAAATTGTAAACAACATTTAACGCACATATTACAAGTAATGTAAGGTTTAAAAAGTAAACATTTTTTAATAGACCCCCATTAGCAAGACATTACGTAGACCAATAATGAAACGCTGATATTTGATGAGTTTCTCTCCAAAATCAGAGGCAGTTTTTGAGCAATTGATGTTCGATGTCTCAATGTGAGCCAATTTCATCGCACCATTCTTCTCATCCACCTGAAGCTTGCCTTGAAGTCTTGAATCTATAATTCTCTTGGTATTTACTGTGCTTTCATTTGTAAAATGTGTCACGTTACAGGAAGTTCTTGCTGTCCTAGAGAATTCAAATCCTGACAGACTTTTTTGTCTACTTCGTAAAACGACAAACTTTTGGTCTAGTCAAATTCTTTACAGGATTAGCATTTAGAAGTTTTTGTTTATTTTTTGTCTAATGCCGAACACAAGATTCATCTACAGTATAGGTATTTTCTTCAAGTTTTCTACAAGTATAATGGATTGCAATGAGTATTTCAATAGGAATTCTCAGAAATCAAGAATAGTACAAACATTTGTTTTTATTTTGATTCCTGCAACAATGTTTCAGTAAAATGGAGAAAGTGTTATAAGAGTCTCGATTGTTGAGAGAAACTATCAGAATGCAGGTAATTGTGTTAACAAATAATTAATTGTTTTATAGGATTGTTGTTAGGTGTTACAATATCTAATAAAATTACCTGTAATAGGTTTCCAAGATTTGGTGGCATGAGGATGTCGTGTTGTGTGCCAAGTCACAGTCGGAGGTCGTTGAGTGTAAGTATAAGGAGGAACTCCAACGCTGCCACCACCCCCTGGCATAGGAACTAATGTTGGAATATTTGCAGTGCAAGCACCTGAAATCGAACAGCACAAAAGTATTGAACTAAGTTGAAAATACAGATTCATATGGAGAAATCTTTTTCTGGGAGGAGGGCAAAACAAAATATAGCATATAAAAGCACACATGCGCACATGTGTGTGTGTGTGTGTGTGTGTGCGCGCGCGCATGTTGTGCAATAATTGAAAACATCTCCCTTCTCACGCCATGTAGACTTAGGAATGACAAAATACATAGCAAGTGAGACAATTTATTTGTGTTTTTTTATGTTTTTATAATCCATTTCTTTTAACTAGATCATTACTTTAATCAAATCAGTTAAAGCAGCAACCTACAATTTTTTTTATACTCACCATGCTTAATATCAAGCACTATATCAGGATTTATCAGAGTGAACTGATATCAGTACCGAATTACTCAGTTTTTATCTTCCATATTGTTTCTTTGAATCGTTTTATTTCTTTCCATGGTAGAGAACGATGTCTACTCTACATGTACTCACAGGAATTGTTGCAAAAATTTTCAACAAATGATAAATATTCGGAAAATATATCTTGATACAATTTTTTTAAACATCCAGTATCTCTAAAAATCTCAATTTTAATTGTTAAATATGGCAATCATAGTTTGTATTCACCTTACGAAACAAAATCGGAGCACTTATCATGGTAATTAATGGCTAAAATTTAACAACTTCAATTCAATATAGTTCAATTTGAAAAAATAATAAATGTAATTAGGAATATCCAGCATTAGATATTGTTATGATCCTTTAATTTTCTTTCATCAGTAAATGCATAAAAGCATCTTGTGTTCACAAAATATTGTGTTCGGTTTGTTTAGCTGTATTTGCTTACAGGAAATAATGCCGTTTGTTTAACTTAACTTAACTTTGCGTTTGTAAAAGATTCAGTGAGATTTGTCACCTTGTGTATTATAACAAAGTTAAACTTAAAAGTGGTGTTATTAGTGTTAGAGTAGACGAAAAGGTTATTGAAAACTTAACTTAGTTTTAACAGTCTAACGCAGTTATAACAGTCAGACAAGTGTCATTCATACATCAATTTATTAAACAGCTTTGAATCACAAAGTTATAAAATAACAGCTAACAGAGTGTTATTAAAATAGCAGGGAGCTTTTAGTAACCTGTTATCACAATAACTGGCTCAATTTAGTAACAAAGTTATTAATCCTGTTAAGTTAAATAAGCACCATCACTACTTCTTATAGGCCTATTCTTCATTTATATCATGACTTAAGATGTTTTTCTGTCTCTACGCTAACATGGGCTGTCCCTTAAGCCTATTCCCACAATGCTAGTATACTAGCAGCTACTAGCGTGAAGATGACGGTTCCCACGAAGCTAGTTAATTAATGCTAGTGCTCTGAAGACATTTACTAGTTGTGTTTGCTGTACTTTGTACAACTGACTAGTAACTTGTTTCCAAACATTCACACCAAGCTAGTTTACTAGCGCTAGTCAATCACATGACCTTTTCTCCCCTACTAGTGCAAGTAAAATCAAACATGTTCTAAGTCACTAGCGCTATAACTAAACTAGCGGCTGTTGTTCGTTTCCATTACAGTATTTTGCTAACTGCTAGCAACTAGCAGCTAGTAAAGGCCAAGCCAATTGCTGTGAGCGTTGGACTACGCATGCGCATACTTGACTTCAACCCCGCATACCCCTCCAAAATATAGGGTGATTCAAAAAGAGCGCCGGTTTTGATATATCAAATTAAGAGATTTATTTTATTGAAAAACTGAAAATAAATACATCAACAAGTTCATCTTTCCTTCCGATTTTATGTATGAAAAATTATGTCATGCATGTGTCCTCCTCTACTGCGCTGGCACGCATCAACTCTGTCCATGAAATTGGATATTACTGCACGACAAGTTTCGACTTCCATTTGCCCGATAACCCGTCGAATTTCCTCCTTCAAGTCATTGATGTTTCGGGGTTTATTGGCATACACCAATGACTTCAGATGACCCCAAAGAGGAAAGTCACAAGGCGTCAAGTCACACGACCTTGGTAGCCATTGATGGACGGAATTACGAGAAATGATGCGATCCTGGAACCGTTCACGGAGCAACAACATTGTTTCTCGTGCAGCGTGACAGGTGGCACCATTCTGCTGAAACCACAACTCGTCAATGTCCATTCCATCCAAATGACGCCACAAAAACTCCCTAATCATCGTACGGTATCGGTCTCCATTTACTGTCACGGCTTGTCCTTCTTAAAATGTTTTGACGATTAACACTCGTTGCGCAATAGTAAACTTCTCCATGGTTAGACACAGACTGCGAGAGTACTACACTGCGAACAAGAGAAACTACAACTGAATCATCAATCGGAATGTTCTCCAAAATAGAAATGAGGTCAAACAATGTTGCCAACCGATAAACAAAAATTTACCAGCCGTTTAAAAACCGGCGCTCTTTTTGAATCACCCTTTACAGTAAGATGTACAGTCAGAGTGTTGTTGAAAATTGACAACACCCATTGTATTTTGTAGGCATGCTGTTCCATTGTTGATTACATACGCTGCACTATTGCAGTACATACAAGACTATACTAATGTAGACGCACGTTTTGCCTAGCACTCTCCTTACGAAAATCAGGCTATACTAGCGTTGTGGGAATAGGCCTTTAAGAACCACATTATGTACATTTTACTGTAAATATTTAATTACCTAAATAATAGAATATACAGCCAAACAAAAATTATATATAACGCTTACCTTAGAGTATTACATCATCAAGACATCTTTCGTCTCGCCCAGAGACATCATGATGAACATCATACAGTACTTGATTCGGCTGAATAGTCACGCATAATATAGTTACAACAATTACATTAAATTTATAGATGTGGTCTTCGACCTTATGTGTTTTATTTGTATTACATGTAGAGTGTGATATGTGTGTTGTTCAGACGTCCCAGTGCTAGACGAAAGATGTATTGATGATATAATACTTTGAGGTGAGTAATATATATAATTTTTGTTTGGCTGTTCTTTCTATTATTTAGTACATGCAAACAAAGGAAATAATGTTTAACAAAATAATTTAATTACCTACATTATTTATTTCTTATTCATTAAATGAAAACTGAACCTAGGATTTTCAGTTTTAACAAAGCTGAGATAGTAAGACAGTGAGAAATTGGTATTGATATTGAAGGTTACTTTCAAATAAATTAAACATTTACCTTCTAAAGAGAGCTTCATTCCTTTGTTTATAGGTACAACATTCCTCTCACAATGTTCACCAGCTTCCTTGATATAAATTTCATTATTAGACACAATCAAACCAACAAAACATTCATAAATTCCAGTATCTTTTCTTTGAGTATATGTATAGGTTATATCTTGTTCTTTCCAGTGACCCAAGCAACGATATTCTCGCTCTGAAATTGGATAAAAACATTACAACATATTCAACAGTATCTCAGAACATCAAAATGGAAAACACTTTGTTATATCAAGAAAAATTATTTTTGTATACAAAATTGAAGGTGATTTTTGTAGCTAGAAGGGAAAATTTGATTTTCCTAGTAAGATGGTTTGTAGCACTGATTTAAATACTACTAGGCTGTAATACCTCATGGCGAAAAAATATGGCTGTGCCATTGCGCATATCTCCATGCAGCTACTGTTGCTGTGACATCACTATCAGAAGAGCGTTCCTCATTTCACCATGACAATTGACAGGAACTCAAGGTTGTAAAATAAATTGTCTACATTTGGCATTGTGAGTAGTAATTTAATGAAAGATTTCACCAATATTACTAGTTCTTGAATTTAAATGGTTTAAGAAGGTGACCTGTGTGTTTTGTTGAGTGAGTTTGACGCACAAAATTGTTGAAAAGTTGCTATGGCAAGTTCACAGTTAAAATTATGTATGTCAAGGTAAAGCTGCCATACAGAAGATATTTACATTTGTTCAAAACAAAATAAAAAATTCAAATATACTCAATAAAGCCATTGAAAGACAAATTTTCATGAGCACTTACAAAAGATTAAAACATCTAAATAAGTGTTCAACATTAAGAGCTGAAGAACATAACAACAAGAACAGGAATAATAAGTAAATGAAATTACTGAATGATAGTTATTTTAATAAAGGTTTTGTTTTTGTCTGGTCGTTGATTTAATTATTTGATATGAAAATTTTTAATGTGTATTACATCAGAAATAAAAATAATTCATTCGTAAATTGTAAGGATTTTGGTGATTAATTCTTTCCTAATTTAGAATTTCGTCCAACCCCGCAACAATAAATCGTTTCGGTTAAATGATAAAAGAATATGCTTATAATGCCTAATAATAGGTAAAAATAGTTCTGTTTCTTATCACATGGCCAGCCATGTGATAATAAAAATTGTTTTAGTATTTCTTACCAAACACATAAAAAACTTTATTAAAATATAAATATGTACTAATAACATTATTTAAACTATAAAGAAAACAAACGTAAAGCAAGAGTAATAGTGAATTAGGCGTGGCAAATTTTTTATATTAAAATATAACACCATTTCTCAAAATTCTTTGCAAAAACACAAAAATTGCAGTTCAAAAACAAAAAGTGCTTATTTAAACAGAAAAATGTTTCTAATGCCTGTTTAATGTATTACCAGTTACAGCCACAACGTTTGTACGACTAAAAACAAAGATGATACCTTAAAATACAAAATTGTAACTAAAATCACTTCATTTGTGCTTTGTTGTCATTTCCAGGATTGCCTCACATCTTCTCACAGTTGTAGTAAAACGTTTCAGAAAATTA
This sequence comes from Catonia carolina, assembly GCA_035578175.1. Classification (NCBI taxonomy): domain Eukaryota; kingdom Metazoa; phylum Arthropoda; class Insecta; order Hemiptera; family Achilidae; genus Catonia; species Catonia carolina. The sequence goes on from JAQMRL010000007.1 coordinate 53,159,396, forward strand.
TCAAGGGACTCGAAATACTATTTCAAAAATTTCAAGACAGCCTAGCAAGATTAGTCAATGACTGCCGCTGTGTTCCACTGGTTAGAAAACTAGACTGCACTGCACAATGCAAAACAAAAAATACCAAGTTCAATTCCCTGTTAGAATCTGGAATTATTTTTCATTAAAACCCACCAATTCTTTATCGAAACCTACAGTAGTTGCTAATAAAAAAAGTAGTTGATGCAGCTTTAAATAAAAAGTAAAAAAATGCAAAATTTATTCTTAAACAGATTTTTTCTAGACAAATGATAAAACTTTGTAATGTCTTGTTATTTACAGAGCTAATCTGGTACAAAGATTGGCAGATCATGCAGGGCATGTGATCAGTGACAAGGTGATTATCAAAATGGTGTTAAACCCAGGTTTAATTCCTGATCGAACATGAATGTCAACAACTTAACAAAACAATCATTTAAAAAAATCAGCTGATATCCTGAAACCTGAATTTAGTTCATTAATACATAATACATGCAAAGACTTTTCAAACTCTTGTGAAAATATTTGTGTTGTGCAATCATTAACAAAAATGCAATAAAAAATGTTGTACACACACACACACACACACAATAGCAGTGAAATGGCAATTTTCTTAAAACGCTCCATATCATACCTTCACGTAACATAGAACCAAATCCTCTACGACTGGAACCTTGAACTCCATGATTATTATTGATTGGATATGGAGACGGAAGCTGAATAGGGGGTAATGCGATCGGTGTTTTATGAGAATTTGTATTCTGATACGGATTTGAAATAAAAACAGGATGACTTTCTGCATTTTGCACCTGCCAGTTTCTTCTTGTATCCATCGGATGATTTTGAACAGGAGGGTAAGGTGGTGTACCAATATACCGACCACGATCTTGATTTTGTTGAAACTGTGGAGTCCATTCCCGATTATAATTTGGATTTGTTCTTTGAAAGTTATTGTTATATGGTACATCTCTTTGAAAAGGAATTTCCGATACGCTTCCATGAAATACAACAGGAGGCATCGTTCTAGTTACAGTTTGTGCTGGTAGATAAGTAAGATCTGGCTGTCTTTTATTTTCCAAGTAAAAAACATTCGTGATGAATCCTGTACTTGGTGTGGCGTACTGAGTTGTGTAGTTTACATTAGTTTTCTCATAATCAACATATGTGGTACTTAAAGTTGTAGACATTGTTGGCCTAGTTGTTGTAGAATCTTGAGTGTCATCTAGCAGAGTTGGTGAAGTTATTACAATAGGATCTGTTGTATTAATATAACTTTTATCGTAACTCGTATCTTTATTAAAATTCATATTAAGCTCTGTGGTAGATTCCACAGCACTTTCATTCAATAACTCAGAATTTGTTTCTGTGTATATGGGAGTATTCATTTTATCTTTATCATTACTAACAACTTCATCCGTAGATAAAGTCGATAAAATCATTGTAGACGTAATGTTATCCATATCCATTTCAGGAGTAGATGTTGATCGAGGATTTGTTACTCTAAATACTTTATCTCCTAACTTCATATCTGTTTCTCTCTTGTTTCTATATCCATGTAACCTATAGCCTGCAATTTATTTCACAAAGTAATACATTTAGTAATATAATTCTCTTGATTATTGCTGAAAAGGAGATGTGATATCTTTTCAGATTTTAATTTTAATGTTTTGTGCAAATTAAATTTATTGTACACCTAATGTAGGCCAACTGTTAACCAAAATTTTAAAACAAAGCATTATTAGTCATAATAATTCACATAGCCTAATATTTTACCCTAATACAGTTAAAACTACACATACCTAATGAACTTCTATTTAATGAAAAACAGTCAGAAAACAAAAAAACAATTTATATATATTAAATGGAAACCTCTAATTTACATTTTTTTTACTGCACTGTGACATTTACAATATTGAAAGCTCTCAGCAAAATAGTTGTTACCAACAATTTTTTGAAAAATGGTATTTTCATGCAGAATGGTTAGTTTCTGATTATTATACCTAAGATTTACGGGTAACTAAGGCTTCTGTGATAAATCTTTATAGTTTTTCCTTTCAAATAGGTACCACAGAAGTGTTATTAATCATGTGGAATTTTCATAATAGTTTTTAGGTTCCCTCAAAACATTATAATTCTATGGGTAACCTTTTTGTCAAAAGGTATTTATTGGACAAATCTACAACTCTACTACTCCTACCTACAGTTAAGCTGTTGCATAATAGGTGGGACTGTATACCTATAATAAAAATAATAATAATAATAATAATAATAATAAAATAAAAAATAATAATATAAAGAAACCTGTATATTATACAGGTTTATAATAACTGAATATAACAATAACTGAACACATGATTAAAAATAAACATAATATGTCAAATACAAAAAAATAATCTAGAAATATTGGAAATAAATAACAGACAAAATGAAATTGAAATTTTGGAAAAATATTATATATGTAAATACAATAGCAGGGAAAAATTAATGAACACACAGATTGAATACAACAATCAACTGATTAAGTTGGCAAGACTGTTTTAAATATAAGAATCGACTATTCCTTATCTACCATGGTAGGAGCAGGAAGTTTTAAATTTTGACTTCTTATAAATGTTAATTTACTGAAGATGTGTACAAGATACACGAAAGCGCTATAAACATTGGTAAGTGTTTTATGTTACCGTATTCTGGTGGTTAGAAAAATATATATTTCAATTTTAAATAATACGGCTGTTTAAAAATCCTACATAGGATGTTTGATAAAATAATATACAGGTTTAATGTTTATTTTATATGTATTTCAACATTTTTTTGAATTTTATTTAAATTATGCACCATATGTTTTTTGGATTAACTATTTTTGTATTTTGTAAAATTATTAAAATGTCATGTACACACATTGCACTGTATATACATTAGGCAAAGTAAAAGTGCACAGAATCTTAATGTCCACATTTGTTTGAACAAAAACCTAATGCAAGCAGACCGTCTATGAATTTTACCACGGGCTTGTAACAGAAATTGTTTGAGTAGTTTCTGAGAAAATGATATTTTTGTTTATTTTTTCACTAAAGTAAAGCACCCTTTATTTTGACATAACATAGCTAATTCAAAAAACCCAGTGCAGGTTGGTCAAGTAAAACTTAGTTCTCAAATTTTAGCCAACGTGATCCAAAAGTTTTTGGACCACACCAAACAATACACATTTGTATTGATTAATATGCTTCTTAAGACCACTTTTTCGGCTTCAGGGGTTCATGCAAAAGATCACCTGAAATATGGGTATCAAAAAATTTTATCCAACATAAAATATTCTCATGCTATTATGCTAAGAGAAAGGAAAAATAACAGTTATACAAAATAAGTACAAATTTTTCAATGAGTGAAAATTTTAATAATATTACATACCTTCATAAACATCTTTCTGTCCACATTCAGATAAGGTATAGTACATGATTTCATGTGATTTACAATCGGAAGAAAGTTTAGCGCACAGACCAGTTGCATCTGGAATGAATCCTGTATATTGACCTGTGATAGGGCACGGAGATTCCTTCAATCTTTCAAGTCCTGAAAAAAATATTTATTGTATATTTTTATATCACTTAATTAATAATAGTGTAAACTGTAGTACTGAACTTTAATTATTATGTTAAACCTATTTTTTTCATCATATTAGAATTCATTTTGTACTAAATTTATAATTAATTTATGTTGTACTTAGAAGTTTTACTTAATTAAATTTTATTTAATTTATGTTGTACTTAGTTTAATATTGTTGTCCTAAGTATAGATGACAAACTAACTGATTGAATCCTTAAAAACATAGGATTAAGGCAGGGATGTCCATTATCACCCACATTTCTTAATATCATACAATTATATTGACAATATTTTTCGATCATGGAACAAGGAAAGTAGCTTAGGAATAAGACTGGGCGATAACTACCTCCTTAGTGCAGTCCTGTATGCTGATGGCATGTTTATGATGTAGAAGTGTGAGGTTGATCTACAACAAGCACTCTTCACACTCACCGAAAAGATGAAAGAATATAAAATATGAAAGTATTAATAAACGAGACAAAAGTCATGGTATTCTGTGGAAAGACCCCAATAAGATCAAAAATAGTTATTAATTGACATACTAGATAGGAGACATAGAGCAAGTGAGCCACTATAAATACCTTGGAACTTATGTCTCATATGAAGATGACTATGATGTGAAAAATAAGCTATCTAAATTTAATCAGATATTTGGGATGATCATAGGACACTGAGGTGAAAAACAAGACCAGATACAAGGTTAAGTTTTATAAGACAGTGGCAGTTCCAGCCTTGATAAATGCAATGAAGCATGGGCGATAAGGAGAAGGGAGGAAAGAAACATCCAAACTGCAGAAATGAAATTTTTAAGGTCTGTCAAGGGTTGTACCAGACTAGACAGGATCAGAAATGAAGATAATTACAAGGCAAGAATTCAGAATTTTTCTACTCAACAAAAAATAAAGTTGTATCGTGCCCAATGGGTCGACCATTTAAATAGAATTCCAGAAAGCCGCTTGCCTAGTTTAGCAAACCAGTGGGAAGTAGAGGGTATTGACAGGCCAAAGAAAAGATGAGTGCCGAAACAGTTAGAAATGCCTAACCCATGAAGAAAAGAAGAATTTAGAATTTATTTGAATGAAAAAAATATGAATGTTGCAACACACTGTTAAATAGGATGGTGTATAATGGATAAGCAATTGGATATACATTTTTCTTAAGCCATGCACTGCCAAATATTAATTGTCTTAGTACAATTAATAGCCCTAGCACTTGACCACTGTTTAATGAATAAAACTTTAATAAATTCAATCAGTTGGTAAAATTAACTACGGCATGTCGACCATTTTCGTACTGAATCTGGAAAAATGTGTTTACTGAACAGGCAGACTAACCTTCTGGTCGTTGTTTTAGTTCTACTAAGAGTGGTTAGTCAAGTTCCATCAGTTCTACAGGAGAGCTATTATTCTGAAACCTCAAAAGTTGACTGAACTTATTCTTTACCCCCTCCTCAGCAAAATCACTGAATTCCTTTTATCACCAACAGGTGAATGCAACAGATTTGTTATCAAAAAGAAAGAGAAAAATATTTAAATTTACAAAATATTAAAATACTTATATTACAAATACATTATGAAAAAGTGACCCACTTCACAATCAAAACAATTAGCATAACAACATTTCCTGGTCCAAAAAGATCTGCTAGCTCCCACACCTCTGGATGCATTCCTAAACACTAAATGCTTGATTGATAAAGTATTAAATTATCCATTTTGAATATTATTGTCAAAATAATGAGACTACAAAGAATATGAATGTGAATATAAAGAAAGGAAAGTATTGTTTTCATGTCGATTTTTCGAAATCAAGTTTTCACCGGATCTACACGTTTTCAGACCCCCAAACCCAAAAAACATGTTTTTAGCGATTGGTCTGTGTGTGTGTGTGTGTGTGTGTGTGTGTGTGTGTGTGAACAGAATTTCTCAAGAGCGGAACATCGTACAAACTTGAAACTTAAGTTAGACACCACTATTGGACCCGACACGAACATTTCATCAAATTCGGTCAACCGGAAGTAGTAGTTTGTTCGTGCAATTTTTCACTTTATTGCGATTTTCTCAAAAAAAGGGTCGTACGATTTTTTAAAAAATCGCTTGGTTTACTACATTTTTTATGCTTTACAAGATAGGATAGGCGCCATATCTGCTGAAATTTTTGGTGAGGCTGTTTTCACGTAAAAAAAAAATTTTTTTTTAGATTTTGGCTTAAATATGCATTTTAGCACAAAAATGTATATAATAAAAGCTGTAGAGAATTTAAAATCCTACAACTTACATTTTAAACATTTTTTGTATAATGCTTAGTTTTGCGGCAATTAGTGATTTTCTGTTTTTTTCTCACGAAAACGTGTAAATATAGATTTTTTTAAGATTTTGGTCTTAGTATACATGTTACGACAAAAGTGTATAGGCTATAATCAAATTTATAGGAAATTAGGAAATCTACAACTTTTATTTAGAGCATTTTTCTCTACAGAGCCTAGTTTAGCATGAAAGAGTGATTTTCCGTATTTTTGAGCTAAACTGAGGTTGATTTTCACTTTTAAGTTTTTCACTCATGATTAAAATAAGATTATGTTTTTTGAGGTTAGTTATTTGTTTATTTCTAATGTTTTATTACCTACTAATGTTAGGTTATATTATTAATTATTTGCATTGGCAAGAGAAAGTTATGTGAGTGTTTCACACAAAATTATTTTTCTTTGGTTATTTATTTGCGAGTCCTATTAATCTTTGGTTAAAGTAGAATTATGTTGGCATTGATTCAAAACACTGTGTTTTAAAAACTGAACAAAACTTTTCTGCCAAAATGCTTCTAAGTTTTGAACATGCAGGGTTCTTAGACAGTTGTGCTGAGAGGAAAGCATTACCAAGAGACTTGTTGACTGCATCTTCTCTCGCAACTGGTTTAAGTTATAAGCATTACAACTAAATTTTACTTTCATGAGACGTATGTATTAATATGACCTTAGTTGGACATGCATTATCAAATTCACAGATCTCTATTAAAAGTTAAAGACAAGACTTTGAAACAAATTAATGTTTTATAAGAAAGTTAGTACTTACGCCCTTGAGTGATCCAGTTTGAGTTGAAATTTTCATTATGGCATAATGTATCATTATAAACAGCACTAGGATAAATTCCTAAAAACAAAACAAAAATAAAAATATTAAAACAAAATCATCAAAATACTCTATTTTAAGCACGATGTACATAAAATTATGAATAAAATTCTGTACCTAAGGGGTAAAGGAAGTTAACTCCATTTTTGTAATTTTTCAGAACCAAAAACATGAAGTTTTTTATTTTGTATAAAATTTCTGAAGGTGTGAAATTTTTAAAAAAATTTGTACCAAATAAAATAGCTTCTGATACAGAGATTTAAATGATTGAACAACTTTCTTAACTTCTACTACCCCCTGACCACCCACAGGACTTCATACTCTTTATGTCTCACTGTGTTTTAATTACATTAGTGGTAACCCCCAATGTAACTTGAGTTATTCAAATGAAAACAAAATATATTGTGCTAACTCTATTCTGATAAAGAAACAGCATTTTATTCACAACAAGGTTTGAAAAAAATTACAGACTTCAAGCAAATTCTGAGGCCTATCATTAAGACAATAAAAACAAAATAATTCAAAATAAAATAACTTATTGTCAATAACAAGTATAGGTACATTCAATTAGAATTAAAAAAAGGAGTCATTTTAAAAATTTTCCACATCATTATACAAAAGTGGAGTTAATGTGGTTGCTGCAACTTTTATAGAGCTTTCTTGCTGATTTTCAAACTTAATTTGCCAAAATTGGAATTTAACACCCTGTACCTCTGGACACAGAATTTATTGTGATAAAAAAATATTTCTTTAAAAGTTGATCTTTTAAACCCAAAGTATTGTTATTTTGCTTAATTTTTTCCCCACTGATTAATTACTTTTATTATTTATTTATTTATTTTATTCATTTATTATATGACTTTTTATAAGTATATTTAAGAAAATTAACTGTTCAAAAACTATTTTATGTGTAAACATTTAATGATGGAACACTCACACGCCGTGAGCGTTCATTCAGTTTTTTTGTAAATGTACTCCTTTTAGTTGATGGTAGTGTAAATACTATCATTACATCTAGTGGTCATTTTTGGAACTAAAGTATTTTTTCGAATTCAATGGGCCAAAATTCGGAGTTGATTTTGAAAAATATGTAAATAATTTTGTTCTTTTTCGTTATTATGATTTTAAAATATTATTACTGTATTATATATTTAATTGCAGTTATGATTAACCATAATAACGGTTTTGAAACCCCTTATATTAAGATTGATATTGTATTTATTGCATATGTTCCTAGTAGTAAAGTTTTTAAAATGTTTAATAGTATAAGATGACATTTTAATAACGTTAGATTCTTGCGTCTCAAAAACGTGAATTTTTGGATTCTGTACATGAGTATTTGATTCAGGAATAGGAATCAAATATGTGGACTGTACGGAGTAATATTGTTAAACATTAGTTTATCTAAACCAGCATCCTTGATGCAGTGGCAAGTGATGCACTACACAGGAATGTTAGTGGAATGAAAAGATGGTTTTAGGAATAGTCCGAGTATGTTTTTGAACAAATCTCAAATACGGGAAATATTATGAAGTTGAAACTTAAGTTAAGTACTATTAGGCAGTTAAGTACTATTGGGGTCAAGCCTGTTGCCTCCATGAGGCCGAGGTAAATATGTATTGTGTTCACACCAGGCCATAGATATTTTTTATTAGGTAGAGCCACTGTTTTTTGCATTGTGGTTTTCTTGACTTAAGGAAGTATGCCTGTTTAGTTTTAGTACCATAATATCAGAGACCCCCAAACCGGATCTCATGGCCTTCTAAATCACAAAATATTTTTCAGCATCATCATCTTAACATTTGAGACACAAAATGGGATCTCACAAGTGCAGACAGTAAAATAAAACGAGCCACCTATCACAGAATGTAAAGCTATTTATATCTGGATCATTTAATATTACTCATTCAACAAATAGCAGCTGATAAATTCAGACAAAAATAACAGCTGTAAAAATTGACTTTCTTTAACTAAGATTATGCAGAACAACTGAACATCACAAAGCAATAGGTTAGTCAACATTGTTATTCATCATTTTACTGACTAAATACTTAAAATTATTATTTTTGGCATGTTTGTTTCCGAAAAATAAAATAGGTAATTAATTAATGAAAAAAAATGAATTTTTTAATATGCAATAAAAATTGCAGGAGTGAACCAATTTTTACGCTAAAACTATTATAGTAAAGGTCAAAATCTATAGAACACGAATGTAATAATAAGTATGCAGAAAGAGATTCCGTTTGGGATCTCAATACATTTCAAATACTCTCAGTGTGAGATCCCGCATGAAATCTTATGGCCAGTTGGTGAAGTTGAGTGTGACCCATTTTGGAATCTAGTGGCCAGTTAAGGTAACACGTAAAAATCACCATAGCAGTAAACTGGTTACAGTACGTTTGGCGAAACGGTAGCTATGGCTGTGCGCACTGGAGCGTGCACAGCCTGGAAAATAATGGATGACTAAGAGAGTGTTACTACTGTACTTACATTTGACAATACAGTACTTCCTACAATACATCTGCATTTATTATTGACCATATCATACTATTATACTAACTACATATAAATTGCCTTAATTTATGATTAATATTTATATCGTGCAAATCTAAAACAGTTATATACAATTAATTTTAAATTTCAAAATCAACGTCTTTTTTTAATGTTGCTTTAATTGTAGTCAAAGTGGGCAATATTTTTCACTTTGGTAAAATTTATGTATCACCTGCCTAACGAAACACTTATCAAAGTCATCTATCTCAGTCACTGGGCGCTTCCTCTTTTTCTTAACTGGAGTTCGAAATGATGCCTCTCCTTTGCCAGAAATAATTTCTCGATTTCTTTGTGGATGTTTTTAACAGTAGCCCCAGAAACTCCACAAGCTGCCGTTATCACACTGATGAACATACATAACAAATTCACCCGATTGTTTGTAATGTTCCGATTCTTTTTTCATAAAGTCATTTACATTTGAAATAACTTCTAGCGCCTGACTTTGTACTTTTTTACCAAGTTTGGACCTAACAGCTTGTGTTTCCATATTTATTTTTTTTATAACTACAGCGCTCACTTTTACAACAAAAAAACTGTAAAACAGAAAACAAAATGAAACGCGTCAACTCAAAACGTTTAGTATAAATGCAAAAATGGAAGTGAAATAATGATTTGCATGCTTCCTTTATCAAATTCAAACACAGTCTAATTATTTATCAGAAACACGTTCAATCCACGTATTAAAAAGTTACATGACAGGACGTGTGTCACATAAACAAGAGATTAACCGGTGACTATTGTTTTGACTACAGCCAGTGGACGATATTGTCCCCTGTGAGCATCGCCTCTGTCGAAGGTCATAGCTATAATTCCAACAAAAAAAACTGTACGTAAACATTTATCTTATTCTTGTTTGAGATGTATATGTTCGACTTTTATTGATTCTATTTACTGACACTTTCAACTAAAGTATAGACCACTCTAACTTGTATTTAGTTTTCTAACAGTCTGCAAACTGCCATACTAGAGGAACTTACATGAATTGAAAATGATGTCTAATTTTCAAATAATTGTTTGTACCTATGACAAGTAATAAAATTCATGTAAGCCTAGTAATTATATCTTACTAGGTGAACCTGTGCGGGAAAACCTGCACAAAAGTGTAAATTTGTTTTTATAGAACTTCTCTGTAAACAACATTTTTTGTTTTATTGTTGTGTGGCATTATTTGAACTTTTAGGCTATCAAATGATCTGACACGTGACATAGCAACGTACAATTGTCCATGTGAAAATACTGGCTGTGGCAGATAAAGGCTAACTTTGTTGAATGTTTGGCCTTGGGATTTATTTATTGTTATCGCAAATGCTAAACGGATGGGGAACTGTCTTTTCTTAAATGTAAATGGCAAAGTACCATCCGAAGGGGTTAGATCTGACCGCGGTAGTAAAACCCTTCTGCCTTTGGCTGCCCCTGTTATGACTTCTAAATCAAGAAAATTTTTGTACATTCTTTTCACCACCAGTCTTGTACCATTCATTAACCCACTGATTACGTTGATGTTATGTAACAGAATTACTATGGCACCAACCTTTAATTTTAAAATGTGAGGAGGCAGGCCACTTAAATTTAAGCTATCAAGGAATTCTTGTGGGTACATCAGTTCATTGGAACTATCTTCAGAAATGATTTCATTAACGCTTGTGTATTCCTTCACAGTAGGTACCTGACATGAGATCAATTACTTTATTATTTATTTCGTCACAGTGATGATTTTTCGGTGCTAATATGACACAGTTGATACACGGTCAATGTGTTCTTCTGATATGTATTGTATGTCTCCAAAAATAACATGAATTAAGTCGTTATTACAACAAATCTCTTCAGGTATAGAAATGATATCATCTTCATGTTCTATATCTTTCTGAAATTTTCCATTTCCTATATCTAAAAGAAACTCTGTAAACTGGGCTTCCCCTGACCCGGTTCTCATATTTTTTGTTAATTTCTTTACTTTAATGCTAGGCCACAGAGGTGACTATTTGAAGCTGTTCCTTACAATGGAATGAAGTGATCCATGTGGTACAACAGGTAAAACCTGACAAAAATCGCCACCTAAAAGTATCACTTTCCCTACAAATGGAACAAATTTATTATCCATTACATCCTGTAATAGCCGATTGACGCACATAAGTGCGTCAGCAGAAGCCATTGGTGCTTCATCCCATATTATAAGTCGTGATGACCTTATTATCTCAGCTTCAGGGCTGTTCATTTTAATAGACGATACGGAGAAATCATTTAGATTTAATGGCAATTTAAATCGACTGTGAACTGTGCGACCTTCAGTAAGAGCATTGCTGCAATGCCTGTCCACGCAACTGGGATAACACCAAGATTGCAGCTTTTACAATAATTTATTAGGCACTGATAAATATAGTTTTTTCCTGTTCCGCAAGGTCCATCAATGAAATATGCATTATAAGTTTTGGAGTCATTTAAATGCAGTACTTCCTTAATTTCGTTTATGATTCGTAATTGATCTTCGTTAGCTGTGTTCATCAATTCGTCTAACGTTTGTACTATGTTTTCTGAATTAGATGACTGCTCGTGTGGACGATGCGTTAGCTGTACTGTTGGCAATCCTACAGCTGCTAGACACAATCCATGTGTTCTTAACACATTATCAATATTCATTAATGCAAGATTGTGAGCAGTACCTTCATTATTTTTGACTAAAAAGTCCTCACTTAAGTGGTACTTGTATGTATACCAAAGTGATAACACATTGGTAGGTTCATGGAATACACAAATATAAGAAAAAAGATCCCTTAATTGAAATGGCATTTGAACATTAATTGCTTCTTCCAAGCATCTGTTCCACTCACTGTCCTTTAAAAGCAACCGACGACTTTCCGCTGCTGCTTTGAACGTTGCATGTGTGACTCCATTGTAAGTTTTGATATCTTTAAAGCTTGTAACACCCACAACGTGCAAGAGAAGTAGTGTGAGGTAGTACCTCTCAGTGTCCGCTGGTGAAACACCATACATTCATCCAATAACTTTTCCAACACTGCCAATGCATTGGTAAGCCTATACCTTAGTTTGTTGAACTTGCCCCCTCTCCAAACTGAAATAGCTGTGCGAGATGTGGGAGGGATAGATAGAGAAAGAGAGAGGCCAAACTTCAGTTCGTTGAACTTGCCCCCTCTCCAATCTATTTTAGACCACCTATTTTACGGTCATAAATCGAAATAATTGATTTTGGATAGTTTTCTGCAAATCTACTCGAACAGACAATTCATTTGAGCCCACTTCAGGGAAAATCGGTGAAGGTTCAGGTGGTTAAAATCGTATTGAAAAAAACCTGCTTGCTATTAATATATAGATTTTGTATTTGTAGTTTTTGCTGTTCTTAAAGATACAAATTTTGTATCTTTAATTATTTATTATAAATAATAAGGAGTTTATATATATATAGAGTAAAGTGTATTAATTAGTCATATTGACTATGGTGAGTACAGTTAGATTACTTTCTTATCGAAATTATTACTGCATTAGCAGTAATTGCAGAAGTTGTTAAACCAAAAAAATAAAAAATAAAAAATTATTGAAATTAATTTTAATCAGGTATTTTGTAATAAAAATAAAATTAGAACAGATATAATAAGTAAACAAGCAATAAAAATACAATGTTTTTTTGAGATTTACAAATCTTTAAATTGAATCTAAAATCTTAAGACAGTGAATGAACCATTGAGTTTTACCAATTTTGTACTGGTAACGCGCTATAAGTTGACGATTGTGCCTCTCATGCGGAGGACAGTATACTATCTATCCTACTTACATCAGCCAACCCAAAAGTATAAAACATGTATCAAGCGTGTAGCTCAAAATGTAACCTCCACAAACACTTAAGTAACAAAATTCAGTTCATGACCCGTCACACTAAATAAGTAAGGAGTAATGTAATTATTTAAAGAAAGTGAATAGTTTAAAATTCAATTGCAATTTAACAAAAATTTACTGAAAATAATGAAATATGAAAACCCTGAAAATACAATAACATTTTGTAAATACAGTAAAACCTGTCACATCCGAACCTGTGATATCAGAACCCTCCCATATCCGGACGTATCTCCAAACTAACTTTTTAATTTCGGTTAAATGGTAAGGAATGGAAAAGTGAAAGTTGCAGCTGGAATGTCGTTTGACAGTTTGCAGAGCTTGTAAAAACCCTCCCTGGGTGTTAAGAAATCAATGACGATGAAGTCAAGCGGTGGTTACTCAGAGGTTTTAAGTGGACACTAATTCAACAAAATTGCATACAGTAACATCATAGAAATGGTGTGCAATAGCGATGAGAAAATCTCTGAACCCAAAGAGGATAGCAATAAGCCTGTAATGAGTCACTCTGAGGCATTCAAGACCATCGAATCTCTGATCAGTTATGTTCAACATCAAGACGAAATAAGCGAAACTGAAGTGATGCCATTACAAAGATTGAGTGACATGGTTTCCAAAAAAAATGTGTGCAGTGTGTAAAGCAGACGAAAATCACAAACTTTTTCTAGTAGGCGTATAGTAACTTATGTACTGATGTAGACGTACTGTAAGTAAAAACTTTTAACCAATTTTAGTTGTTTTATTTTAAAGAATACAGTGTACAAACACAAATGTTAAACCAACAGAAATGTTGAGAATAACATTTAACTATTTCTTGTTATTTATTTCTCGGCCTCTAACTATTTATAATTAACTTGGTTTATCCGAATTTTTCCATATACGGATCGGCTGGTCGCCATATTAGTCCGGATGAAACAGGTTCTACTGTACCATAAAACTAGTATTACTCACGATAATAAGCTCGCATCGACGGAACTCACGGACTAACTAATCTATCACTACAAATGTCAGAGTACAGTAATTCAGTTTACTGCTGATGACCAAAAAGGATACTAAATATAGCTTAGGCCTAGTAGTATGGCTTATTTAGAATGAATATTTATTATTTAGGATAATTATTAAGAATCAATAAATAATACAATGGGATGTTTATAAAACGATTAGTTGTAAACATAATAAATCAATGTAAAAATAAAACTACAACATGATGTCATGGTTAGAGCTGTCTCTATGATGTATTTAGTAAAACACATATAGTAGCACTTCCACCCTGTGTATAGTCTTGTCTTACTCTCGCTGACGATAGTCAACATATATTGCGTTACCAGTACATGCTATAACTCTGTTACCTTTGACACACACAAGAATTTATCTATTTATTTCAGTATAAAGCTAGTATTCCCATAACAGGCAAGTGGAGTGTTAAATTATTTATACTTGATCTGCTAGTTCTGCCACAAAAAATAGTTCTACTTCATATCCTATGATCAGGCAATTATGATTGAAGCATTTAAAAACAGAATAGGTAAAGGTGTAAAATACACTAGTCACAGTTTTCAGCTACAAGATGGAAAGTAGGTGCTATTTGGAGGCCCTGGTATGCTGATAAGCATACTTTTCCACTCAGTGAGGAAGCCACATGTAAACCACCTCAATTCTCGTTTTACTTAGTAAAGCCTCTAGAGGTTCAAACCAAACTTTTGGTTGGCATCCTAAATGACAGCAACAACAAAACTAGTAAAAATACCTCTTTGTGACAAAAGTTTCAGAATTTTATCTGCTACGCCATTAAAAATATTACGTCTCAAAAATCACAAAAACTCTGAAATTTTGAATTTTAAAATTTTATACTAAAAAAGGGAACCCAGATTAAGCACTGGGATTTCTTTTACTAACTCCACATTTTGTATGTAAATATGTGTAATATACAAATATGCCAAAATAAAAATGTTTTTTACAAATTCCAAATTACAATTTCACACATTTTACTAATTAAATATTCCAATAACATCTAATATGTATCCCAAAATGTTCTGAATAAAGTGGTTTATGTGTTAAGTCTCTATGGCAAACCTGTAAAAAATTATTGCATTTGACCCAAAAGCTTGCAAACGTAAAAAATTCTTTTGGCACCAAAATAAAAATGACTGTGACTTTTTAAAGAGAAAAGACAGGGAAAAATAACTATAGTTTTGAAGTCACTCAAACTTCAATATTATATTGAAGTTTGTATTGTTTTGTATTATTGTTTTTACTGGTATAACGATAACCCTTGGGTTTATACCAGTAAAAACAATATTGTTTAAATAAAATGCTGGAGCAACTAATTTATTCATTTCTGGACCATTTAATATGGATTGACCCTTAAGCCATTATTAATAAATAATTTTATTCGTTTTAATTATGTACAAATAAAAATAAAATTTGATACTTACCTAACTGGAATTCCAAAACATTTGCACCTCTATTTTTCAACCAGATACAGCTATATGACTCTCCACCACTGAAAATAAAAATAAAATTTAAATAATCTTAAATTTATAAACAATAACATAAATGTTAAAAACATCAGGAAAGACCTGTAGAACTGTAAGACCTGTAAGAACTGTAGATCTTACGAAGAAAACACATGTGAAACCCTTCTGAAGTACGATTGCTATTCAAATTTACAGAAGACATATTACTACATGTAACAGTTTATGGAATATCCCTGGAAATGGACTGATTATCTTCAAAGAATATCTTCACATAGGATTCCTAGACTGGCCAAAAGTTACATGCCGATTGGAAGGTGTGATCTAGGGCAACCACTGATTGCTGGAGCAGGTCCTGAGACTTACTCCGTGATTGGTATAAGAAGAAGAGTGTCATCAAAAGTATGCAGTCAGACATAATATGGTCAGGTACAGTATTCATATGAACTAATGTCCCCTAGCCGTGGGAGTGAGAGAATGCATAATACTCTCACAAACTCACAACAACAAGTGGTTAAGCTCAAGTGGTTATAAACTCATAAGCCATACGCGCTGTTCTAATAACATTGTTTTTAATTTTACTCATTGTTGTGAGCAAGCGTTGTTTATGCATGCAGTAAACTAACAAGCGAGATAACGACTGTAGTATGTTATCAGATTTGATTACAACGGTAAAGACCTTTGAGCGCATGCGTAGTTATGCCACATATCTCCCTCTCACTCGCTCGGCTATGAGACATTAGTTCGTCTGACACCAATACAATACTGGCCTACAATAAGATGTAATTCTTTTCTCTTTACTTTCTTCAAATTTATTGAAAATTATTTATGGGACAGATATCCCAGAAATAATGTCACATCTGAATTTTGCATTGAAAGTTATATCAAATATCCAAAAACCAAAGAGAGTGAACCATTTTTTTTAAGAAAAAGATTTTACCTACTGTCTCTTATAATCACATCACTGCACAAGAAACAGAAATTACACCATGTTGCTAATCATTACACTAAATTGTTTGAACAAAACCCTACTTATGCAGTAGAAAATACATCAATAAATTACCATAAACTTAAAAATCTGGTGTGAAACACTCACACAACTTTCTCTTGCCAATGCAAATAATTAACAATATAACCTAACATTAGTAATAAAACATTAGAAATAAACAAAAAAACTAACCTCAATAAACATAACCTAATTTTAATCATAGACTAAGAGTGAAAGATGCAAAATGAAAACTAGTCAAGTTTGGCCGAAAAATATGGAAAATCACTCTTTCACGCTAAACTAGGCTCTGTAGAGAAAAATGCTACAAATAAAAGTTGTACATCTTTTAATTTCCTATAAATTTGATTATATACACTTTTGTCGTAAAATGCATAATAAGGTTGAAATCTTTAAAAAAATAAATTTTTCACACATTTTCGTGAGAAAAAACAGAAAATCGCTAATTACCACTGAACTAAGGGTTATACAAAAAAAATGTTTGAAATAAAAGTTGTAACTTAAGGTTTAAATTTTCTACATTTTTTATTATAAAACCTTTTGCGGTAAAATGCATATAAAAGCTGCAATCTTAAAAAAAAAATTTTTTTACGTGAAAACAGCCTCACCATGAATTTCAGAAAACATGGCGCCTATCCTATCTTGTAGAGCATAAAAAATTTAGTAAACCAGGTGATTTTAAACAAAATCGTAGGACCAGTTTTTGAGAAAATCGCAAAAATGTGAAAAATTACACGAATAAACTACTAATTCCGGTTGACCAATTTTGATGAGAATGTTTGTATCGCGTCCGGTAGTAGTATGCAACTTAAGTTTCAAGTTTCAAGTTCGTACGATGTTCCGTTCTTGAGATATTCTGTTCACACACACACACACACACACACACACACACACACACACACACACACACACACACACACACACACACACATCAAAACATCGCTCAAAACATGCTTTTTGGGTTCAGGAGGTCTGAAAACGTGTAGATCTGGTGAAAACTCGATTTCGAAAAATTGACATGAAAACAATACTTTCCTTCCTATATATATATATATATATAAAAAGTAAAAAGTTGAGGTAATTTAAATTTGTTCAAAAAACGCAAAAAAAATACTTGATTGATGGAACATTTTACAATGTATACGATTTCCTATCTACATAGTTTATGACAGAGGCAAATTGTGTATTATTTGATACAAATGGTTGAACGACATGCTTATTGAAGTAAGCAAGTAAGTAGTGGTAATAAATAAATTAAATTATTGGTGAGAAATGAGCTTAACATACTTTTCAAATTTAGACTTATCAGTTTTATCTTGACATGTCCTGTACTCCCTTCTGGAGTCTCCAGGATGCAGTTATAAAAAACCCACAGATTCAATTATTCTCAGGTCCATATTTCTCCCCTTCCACCAGGTGACTCATAATGATGTCAACAAAATTTCTGTTTCCACTATTAATTGGTTTTATTTGTACTATTTTGATTTGGCTGTGAAATGTACTTAGCTAGAAAAATTATGAAAGATGAAATTTAACAATGCTAGGCGCTGAAGTAGGGAATCCACTGACAAAACTAGCTAGAAAAGATGTAGGATCTTTAGTGGTATTCTGCCAATAACTACGCATAAACAGTTAAATTTTAATCTGTTATAACAATTCTACGACAATTGTGTGGCTGTATTGTAAATTTAATATGAGAAGAAATGTAGCAATAAAAAAAAATTGCAGTTTCTAAAATTTGTAAACAATTTTTAAGAAATGACTGGAGAATCACACAAGGAAATGCCAAACGTGCAAAGCTTAAGATACAACGTTTAAATACGTATCTCTTACACGAGGTACGTAAAAGACAGAATAAGGAGCTCAGTACACACTGTGCTCCATATGCCGCTTTGCGTCCACACTGCATTATAATACAATGTGCTTCGCACTTAATTTGTTAATGCCCTCATCTTAGGCTAGCAATGAGCCACACACAGTACTAATAAAGTAATGAAATATATTTTTTTAATTATTTATTTAGTAGAAACTATCTGTTAAGGTAGAATAAAAATAAAATAATTAGAGGCATTTTTTAAATTATAATTTGTCATTTTCCTATGTCGACCCGTCAATCACACCCAGATGTCAGAAACTACAAGAGATAACAACAAACGATTTTCGGATTTGTAATCCACACAAAAAGTTTATGGGCTTAGATTGGGTTTGAAGTTCCGGTTTCAACCGAAAGTGGTCCAAAACGAAAGTCAAGAAATCAAAGTCAGAATCTGGAATCAAAAATAGTATCATTCGATTCCTTTTAAAGAGTAGATGCAATAATCATTGAGTTTGAAGTTACGGTTTCGACTGGAAGTGGCACAAAACCAGACATCAAGATACCAAAGTCGGAATTTGAAAACAAAATAGTCTCACCCAATTTCTCTTCAAGAGTGAAAACATAAATAATTGTGTTTTAAAATTCCAGTGAAGCGTACCTAATTGAATAACCAAAATATCTATCATTAATTTAACCTTAATTTGTTTACACACAACTTGTATAAATTTATTTTACCATATGAAGGGTCCAGGGAAAAAAGGTCAAAGTCACAAAAAGTAACTTTTGAGAAAAACTGAATTTAAAGTTTAAGTAGTTGTGTATTCAACAATTTTGTATATTTTTTCTCATAAAAATATTTAAAAAATAACTGAATAAGTTTTAAACAAGATGTATATCTTCAAAACTATAATATAATATGTTTTTCTATTTTTGTAAATTATAAAATCTGGTAACAACTACCATCTTCCACTGGAAATAACGATCATAGTCCATGTAAGGTCCACAACAGACAACGAATAAAGACACAAATTATTCTTTAAAATTCAATTTGTATTAATTTTAAATCAGTTAATGACTACAAAAATGATAAATTATTAATATACAACAAAATATAGATAAAAAATGAAGCTGCCGAAAAAAATAAATTTGTACTAAAAAAAATTATAAAAAAATATTAAATTATTCTTAGTCGCAAACGGTTAATTAAGATAATTATTTTAAACAACTATACAATAATGACTTTTTCATTAAACAGATGTTTTTGATAACAACATTTAAAAAAAACTGATACTATTCATCATGCAATGGTGGCAGTGGTGGGGATTAAAATGGGACTCAGATCGTTATTCCACTGCAGCTTGCGGACTCTGATCATTCTTTCCCTTTGCCGTTTATCTTAAAACTAAAATAAAAAGGAAACTGATCGTTTTTACCCTGTTTTGGACCTGCTATGTCAAAGACAACAACTTTAAGTACATGATGCCGTAAAAACCCAATTTTTAAAATTTTTGGACTTTGATGGTTTTTATCCTGGGCCCTTCATATGTTTAAAAAGTTATCAGGGAAGAAGAACTAACTAAAAAGTAATGAAAAAAATGTTATAATTTTGTATTATCTAAGGATCTTTGAACTAATTTTCATTCAATATGATTAAAAACACATTTATCTCAAGAATGTAACTCTATATGAAGCAAATAACGATATATAATTATTAAAACCTGCAATCAACCTTTATTTATAAAAAACAGAAATAAATTGACTTTGTTTATTGTTTATCAGAACATTTTTTAAAAGAATTTAAGTCATATACAGGTTCACATACACATCACACACAGCATTTAATTTTTTTTTTAAGTTTTATAATGGTTTATATTTAAGACCTGCATTCATTGTTTGTCATACGTAGTTCAAGAGTTTATTTACAACTACCTTTAAAAACTTGTTTAAAAATTGTGTAAATGTCTTAATATCACCGAATTAATAAATTATTATTATTATTATTACTATTATTGCAAATAAAATAAAACAATAAATAAAATAATCAAATCTTTTTACTGAGCCACTTTATTATAAATAAATTTTAAAGAAGACACACACACACACACACACACATAAGATGTTCATATCTTATCCTGTAATACAAGTAGTGTTCACTAAATCGATTTCGACCGGAAGTAGCTCAAAAAAAAGTCAAGAAATCTAAGTCAGAATTTGGAAACAAAAATAGTGTCATTGATTATACTCTTAAATATACTCTTAAATTATAGACGACAATTTTAAAAACTGCGACCAGTCACTAATGGTTTTTGTCATACGTGAAAGGTAAGCCTTTTTAAAAATTGCCATTAGCCATGAGACATGTGGCTTCATGAAAGGAATTTTTACACTTACCATTCATCTCTAATGTAAACAGGTAATCTTTCACCAAAAGGATTATCACCACCCATACTATGGATAGTCAGAGTCTGATACCTTGAATGATCTCTATATGTTATGACATTATTAGCAACTGACAAATGTTGCCAATTTCCTTGCATCCATGATGGGAATCTAGCAAAAAACAAACAAAATAATAAATTAATGATTAATTTTAATGGTTTTTCAATACACAATGTTTCATGTTTATAGTGCAGATGAGGAGGAGATGCATTAAGATTTGTGTTATAGCTGGGAACTCTTATTTGCTAACTGGTTTGGTTCTTACGTTTATTTACATCCGACTGGTTTGCACTTTAATGCTAATGTAGATGATGAAGGGTGATCGGTTGAAAATAGTAATGAATAAATACCAGAACTGATCGCGATTCTAACCTGGGTTTTCGGATGTAAAAGCCAGTTGTGCTGACACTACACCATGAGCCAGCCCATTACAATGTGTCCACTACAATGTGTCCAAACTCAGGTCGGTAATAATAATTATTTTTCATTTAAAATTACCTAAATGAAAAATGTACTAACGCTGAAACTAGAATTTCTTGAGTTTCTTTATTGTGTACATAATGTATGAAGACACTCATCTAGAAAAAAATTGTTTTATAATCTTTTTTTTCTTTCCAGACCTGATGATTTTTCAATTTTTTCTATAAATGAATAAAACACTTTCTTCTCTGCCAACTAATCTTAAATAGTTGTTTACAGGGAATCCCTAAATCTTCTGATTTTTGCTTTACTTTTGCCATTTTTAACTTTTTAATTGCAGATAACTTTTATCTTATCCTGTGTAGTGCCTTCCGGCACCAGGGGAGATGGTTTAGGTAATTAGGTGAATATTGGATGAACGACACAGATCTAAGAGCATAACATATTTAATAAGCGATCAAGTTACATACCAGAAGATCCCATCTTCTACAGGACACTTGGGTTAGTCGTAGTTTAGGCTGGAGCCGGAGGATGGACCTGGGATGACTTAGCTGCAGATGTTCCAAACTATCATCAATTAAATTAGGCCAACACGCGCCTTTTATGAGTGTTACGTCAGTGTGGCCAACATACCCATACAAGCATATGTACAGCTACAATTATTTAATACTTAATTATTTAGAGCACTACACCTGAATGATTTGGAATTCAGCGAGAAAAGAAGTTAGAAGCTGGTGCAAGAGACATGTGAGGAGATAAGGCAGAAACATAGAATAAGGTTATATTCTAAGGTGCTAAGTTAAGAAATTCACATAATTGGAGAATGCCCATAACAGACAGGTGGAGTGTTAAATTATTTGCACTCAATCTGCTAGTTCCAGGGCTACAAAATACAGTTCTGTTTCTTATCACATGGTCAGCCAATTATATGACTGAAGCATTTAAGAACAGAAAAGGTAGAGGTGTAAAAGACTAATCAGAGTTATCTGCTCAGAGAGTGAAAAATTTCATAATAATCGGCCAGACCCTGTAATGAATGAAGTGATGGTGTCATTTGCAGAGTTTAAAGTAGATGCTTTACAGAGGGCCTGGCATGCTGATAAGCATACTTTTCCACTCAGTGAGGAAGGAAAGCAAGCGAATTCATCCAAAGAGTGAGAAGCCAACACAGTACAAGTTTGAGATCCAAATGTACCTATGTATCGTAAGATATTGATGTTCACACATACTACACATAGATATACCTATACACATAGATACATATTATCTACTAATACTTCTTTGAAAACTTGAATGGGGGATAAAGAGGATGATAATAATACCTGCTGACAGATGATGAAACTTTTGGAGGCCATGCTGGTTCAGGTAATGGTTTCAAAGCTAGTGTCTCATATCCAAATGTAGAATTAACAAGACTTGTAGTACAAGTCGAGTCACTGGAAAATGCCACATTAATATCACCAGTTCTTGGGTCTTTCTGGTACATCTGCACAAAGGAAAAGTAGTAAATTAGTTATGGACATAATTTTAACTTTTGTATGTAAATTTACGTAAAAAACCTTGCCCACTCGCTCACCATTAATTATCTGTAGTGTACAGATGACAGTATGCCTCTGTAAGAAATGTATCAAATAAGTATACGGATGGCCAGAGGGGATAGGGGTTACAATATTTGTCATACTACTACGAACAAAAATATAATTTGTTAAGGCTGTGGTGGTCAAAGATACATGGTAATGTACCATACACATCAGCCCTCATGGTGCATTGAGATTAGGAGTCGCCTATAGTCATTGCAAGATACTAATTATTACAATGCACAATTTGTTATACGTACTTGGGCAATAAACAGACTGTAGACTAAAGACAAGACAAGCAATACTAGTATTATACATGTAGAATGGAGAGGGACGCTCTCATGTCATGACATTTCATCATTTGTCCAGGCAGTGTGGCTGACTAAACAATCTTTTCATAATTAACAGTAGTTCTCATAGTTACTACAGCAACCTCACGTACTGAAATGGTAACATGGAAAAGATTTATCCCTTCTCTTCACCCCACAGAGACATACTTAAAAGCGATATACTATATATATTTCTGGTAATTTAGGGAGGTGATTTGGTGGATTTGTTTCATACAGGTCTAACAGAGAAATTGAAGCATTTGCTCGTTGATGACCTGGAGCGTAAAAATATAAGTGACTTTTGTTAAGCAATACATATTATTTCTGTATTTTTTTAAAGAGCTTTATTCTGAAAATCAGGATTCATATTCTTAAAGTTATACCTAAGAAAAATTAAGGTTTTAATTATTATAATCACTTGTGCCTGTGAGGCACAAGTATATAGTAAGTATAAGTAATAGTAATAATAGCGCTACAAGCATGGTCCGAACTGAATCGTACCTAAACATTAACTGGATGTGACGCTGGGCAAAACACACATTAAAATTGTGTACCTTTGTAAAGTACAAATAGCCAAACAATGGAAATCATGGGAAATCTTAATTACCATGAATTCCAGAAATAAGGTTATACCAATCGATTGGTGAATGGGGAAAAACCCATTGTTAGAAGTACTCACTTTAGCATTGTAGTTAGAGTAAGTTTAAGGAAATAATTTTGTTTATAATTTATTCCATATAACATGTTTTTTTTAAACAGCAGTATTGTTTTTGAACTTGATGTACTGATGTTCCTTGTCCTGCAGCTAGAGCAGAAATGATCATCAGTACCCCCCCCCCCCATATGGCCAGCTAACACACATCACTTTAATAGTGCAAATAGGTTTCTGTGAACCTGTACAATAATCACTTGAGTCACGAGTTTGCCCTTGTTTGCAACGAGGGGTAAAGGGGGGAAAGAATTAGTGCGCATGCGCGACTGCTTTAATTTCAGTACGACAAACATAACAACTTATACTATACCCAGAGCATATACAGAATATTGCAGAACCTTTTGAAATTAACTGTACGAATATAACTGTTTGTTACCGTAAACACAAATGTCGGTTTCTCGAAAACGTGGTCGAACTATTCACATTGCTGAACGCAATGTAATAAATGTTGTGAAGTTGAAGCTAAACAAAAATGCCTATCCGTGCCTCTTAACAAAAGCTGTGAGTGAGCGGCTCACTATTGTGATGTTTCTCTTTCCACAACTCAAAAAATAAAGAAGGAAATTAAGGATACAAAGAAGCTATTCTTTAACAGTTTTGTTGACACCTGATAAAAAGAAAACGTTTAGGTAGATACTATTTTTTTGTCATCAGTCTCTCGGCTGGTTTGATGCAGTTCTCCAACCTGTTCTATCTTGCGCAAGTCGTTTCATATATACATACCTGTAACACCCTACATCTTTTGTAATTTGGTTTATATATTCTAATCTTTGCCTCCCTCTACAATTTACTCCCTCAATATTACCCTCCATTATTAATAGCCCAATACCTGGATGTCTTAGGATATGCCCCACTAGCCTATCCCTTCTTTTGGTAAGATGCTTCCATATACTTCTTTTTTCATCCACTCGCCTAAGAACCTCTAAATTACTTTTTTTTCCACCCACCTAATCTTTAACATTTTCCTATAATACCATATTTAGGGTAGATACTAGAGAGACTGATAATGAAAACACCGATGACAGCAATAGTAAAGATGGTGATTCATTAATAATTACAGTAAATCAAACATTTCTAGTCATGTAATTACACATGACACAGCTTACAAAATGTATATAGAAACTGCACGGTAGTGAAATGTATGAGTAGTGTCTCACTGTTGAGGTTGGCAGCACTGCAAATATTTCACTACCCTTCCTCACAGCCCATCCATATGCAAAAGGCAATCTCGTGACTTCAGTATCTATAACTTTATGTTAAATTCATTAATTACCGATTCATATTAATCACTTCACCTTTCACATCAATTCACAGTTTTTATTACTGCTACTTACTTACTTTTTTAAAATCCCTAATGTGTAGATGTTGCTACCTGTTCAACTTAAGAACAATAAGCAACCCCATGACCCAATGAGAAGAGGATGATATATCTAACCTATAAATGAGGTGTAGTCTTGTACAGACTCATGCCAACCATTCCTGAAAGGGTAGGGTAATTTAACCCCAATCATCAAAGTACACCAGTAACCACTGTCTAGTACTCACATTTGTATAAAATAACTACCTTTTTAAAGGAATACCTATTTTGATAGAAGCTCCTGTATATTGTAAAAAAATTATCAATCATTTTTTTAGCTATTTTTAAACAAACTACAAATTACCACAACTTTTTTTTTAAAGCTTGTGGTAACTTACTGATAAATTTCACACCTGCATAAGTGGGTTTTTGTTTTCAAATAATTAAGTGTTGTGATTATCAATGCACTAATCAATTCTGTTTTTAGAGTTATGATTGTGAAAATTTAAACTCTATAAAAAGGAGTTTTGCTTTACACACATTATCACTTTAAATACAGTATTCAGATGAACTAATGTCCTCTAGCCGTGGGAGTGAGAGAATGCATAATGCTCTCACTCCCACAATCCATACGCGCCTTTCCAATAACATTGTCTTTAATTTTACTCATTGTTGTGAGCAAGCGTTTATGCATACAGTAAACTAACAAGCAAGATAGCGACTGTAGTATGTTTTCAGATTTGGATTATAACAGTAAAGACCTTTGAGTGCATGCGTAGTTATGCCACATATCTCCCTCTCACTTGCTCGGCTATGGGACATTAGTTCATCTGATACCCATACACACAATGAAGGGACTGAAAGCAATTGAAGCTTCTTAAATAACGGTCTACACGAAGTTAGGTGGTTTGCCCCCCACAATACACCTAATTGCTTTTTTCTGAATTTTAAAAACTCTTTTCATATTATCTCACGAAGAATTACCCCACACTGATCAAGCTTACTGAATATAAGGTTTAATTGTAATTTTGGCTGTTAGTAATTTTATCATTTAATCAAGAAATTTGATTTAATGCAAATACTCCAGATTATATTTGACTACAGATCAGACAAAATCCCAAGACAAAGATCTATCTAGTGACACTCTTAGAAATTTCCTCTCTGTGGTACTATCCTAAATGAAAATCATATCGAAATATCTGAATACTTATCTAGCCCTTACAATGCTTGAACATTTTTAAATAACATATCTTCCTCATCAGAAAATTTCACAAGTATTGCTAAAGAACAGCTGACTACCCTTGTAAATTACAAGATAGAATATTTCTATTAGATCATTCAGTAGAGAATGCCAAGCTTCAAATTCGATTTTTATTTTCTTTTATCTATAACAATATAATTTATCTTCATACATTTTCAATTTACATTAAAACAACAATAATGTAAATATTTAACTCCAAAAAATCTTGATTTAAAATTTTTAGATATGACTAAAATACCATCAACTTGTATGTAGAAGAAGCTGTGAAGAAAGTGAAGGAAATATTTGACGCAGGAATACAGATTCAAGGAGATACAATATAATTGCTGATATTTGCTGATGATATTGCAGTATTAGCCAAGACAAAGAGAGAACTAGAGGATATCTTAAATGCAATGAATGAGGTCATGAGAAAGGATTACTTCATGAAAATTAATAAGAACAAAATGAAAGTGTTGTGCAGTAGCAAGAGTGAGTTAAAGGAGATGGGAAATTTAAAAGTAGGCAATGAAAACATCCAGGAAGTTGGAGAACTCTGCTATCTAGGAAGTAAAATAACAAAGGATGGTAGAAGCACAAGTGATATCAAAAGTAGGATTGCTCAAGCTCGAAGGTCCTTCAAAATGAAGAATAGCTTACTGACTACAAACATTGATTTACAGATTAGAAAAAATTTCTTAAAACACTATGTTTGGAGTACAGTATTATACGGGAGTGAAACGTGGGTGATAGGAACTGTAGAAACGAAGAGGATAGAAGCTTTTCAAATGTATTATTATAGGAAAATGTTGAAGATAAGACGGGTGGACAAAATAAGTAATTTAGAGGTTCTTAGACGAGTGGATAAAAGAAGAAATAAATGGAAATATCTTACCAGAAGAAGGGATAGGCTAGTGGGGCATATCATAAGACATCCAGGTATTGGTCTATCAATAATGGAGGGTAACTTTGAGGAAGTAAATTGTAAGGGGAGGCAAAGGCTAAAATATTTAAAGCAAATTAAAAAAGATGTAGGGTGTTGCAGGTATGTAGATATGAAACAACTTGCTCAAGATAGAACAGCTTGGAGAACTGCATCAAACTAGTCGAGAGACTGATGACAAAAAAATACCATCATATGAGTAGAAATAGTAAATTAATAAGCCAATGTAGAAATAATATTAGAAATATTTATTAAAATGTATTACCCCGCAACGATAACGAGGATGAGAGTTATGAGATGTTACTTGTGTATCATACAAAGCCAGATATCGCTGGTTGTCAGGACCTTCCCAATCACCCAAACAGTCAAAAGTAATATCTGAAACAGATTAATGAAATTTAAATTTTTCATAATTTTTCAATATGATTGTATAGTTCTTTGTTATTTCATGTGCAATGTTTATTTTCTGTTAATTATTTTGTCTTTTAGCAGTGTTAAGTTTCTGTTCATTATTTTCTTCAAATACGAGTATATATTTAAAAATGTGTATAAAATTTGTTCAAATTATTCTGTCACAAATTTATTTTTTATCTGTTTTTTTTTTTTTTTGTTAATTAAAATGATAAAACTTTAATGGAAAAAATTATTAAATTGTAGACTATTAAGAATTCGTTTGAAGTCAATTAGTCTTAGCATAATGTTTGGTTGTCTGGTCAAGGTTTTTGCACAGTTTTCCTTAGCCACTCAATGTGAATACCTGGTCAGATTCCTTTTGCCTTCTGTGAAGTAGTGTAACCTACCAGTTCCTTATCCCAAACATTTTGACTTGTCATATATAATGTATGCCCATAATGGACAGGTGGAGTGTTAAATTAATTGCACTCGATCTGTTGGTTCCAGGGCTACAAAAAATAGTTCTGTTTCTTATCACATGGTCGGCCAATTAAATGACTGAATCATTTAAGAACAAAAGAGGTAGAGGTGTAAAAGACACTACTCAGAGTTATCTCCTCTGAGAGTAATGAATTTCACTATACAGCCAGACCCTGTGGTAAAAGAAGTGGAGGTGTCATTTGCAGGGTGGAAAGTAGATGCTTTTCAGAGGGCCTGGCATGCTGATTAGCACACTCTTTCAACTCAGTGAGGAAGGCAATTGCAAACCACCTCGCTCCTCGTTTTTACTTAGTAAAACCTCTAGAGGTTCAAACCAGCCTTTCGGCTGTTGACCTAAACAACAACGTATATAATGTATATTCTGCCCATAACAGACAGGTGGAGTGTCAAATTATTTACACTCAATCTGTTCGTTGCAGGGCTAAAATAAATAGTTCTGTTTCTTATCACATGGTCAGTCAATTAAATGACTGAATCATTTAAGAACAGAAGAGGTAGAGGTGTAAAAGACACTAATCAGAGTTATCTTCTCTGAAAGTAATGAATTTCATTATACAGCCAGACCCTGTGGTGAATGAAGTGAAGGTGTCATTTACAGAGTGAAAAATATGTGCTTTTCAGAGGGCCCGGCATGCTGATAAGCGTACTTTTCCACTCAGTGAGGAAGGCAATCGTAAACCACCTCACTCCTCGTTTTACTTAGTAAAACCTCTAGAGGTTCAAACCAGCCTTTCGGCTGTTGACCTAAACAATAACAACAACAATGTATATTATTTTAATTGACAATTTTTTTTTTTTTAACGTCCGACTTCTGCAATTACTGCTAATTTTGAGGAGAGACACTTGTCCACCGATACGAATAAATGAAAGACCAGTTCCCTCAGTCAGATGATGGTAAAGTACTTGGGAATGCACTTAGATCGATGCCTTACTTGGTCCAAACATATTTTGAACACACGCAAAAGACTAGGATTGAAGCTGAGAGATTTATATTGGATGATGAACAAACGTTCACAGCTGTCATTAGAGAGCAAGCTCCAACTGTACAAAGTCATATTGAAACCGCTGTGGACTTATGGGTTACCGCTTTGGGGATCAGCTGCGAAATCGAATTTTGCTATTATCCAATGATTCCAGTCGAACGTTTTACGGATTATAACAAATGCTCCATGGTATGTGACAAATGATGGACATAGGGACTTACGTGTCAACACCGTGAAAGAAGAAATTACGCAGCTAAGTTCTAAATATCAAGTAAAATTATCAGTTCACCCAAATTCTTTGGTGCTTAATTTACTTCATAATAGCAAAGACGTAACACGACTAAAATAAATAATTGACAATAAATTTTATTTATTTATATATTGTAAGTAAGCCTATCTATTTTTAATTTATATTCCTTACAATTCCAATTCTCTCAATGCCGAAATTTCACATTTCATATATAATGTATATACAGCCTACTATTTGCTCGTGCGAATCCTGAGGTGTATACAGGGTGATTCATGAAGTTCTCCCCCCACTTCTACAGCACATTGTACTAGTAAAAATAATGAAAAAATGTTATATAAACATAGGTCCGAAAACGCTTCGTTAGCGAGTTACAGCTAGCGAAAGTTTCGCCTGGATTTCAGTTCACCAGGTGAAATGAGGTCTTCCTGGAATTGTGGTAAGGTAGATTAAGGGGCAAATTCAATCATTTCTTATGGTTTTTGATCTGATAAATTGAATAAAACAGGTCCCAGATCTGTAAGTTAAATAGTTTTTAAGAAAACCAGTGTCAAATGCAAAAAATGGAGTGAAAATCACATTTTTTCATCTTTGGGCAAGAATAACTTTGTTATTTCACCAAGAAACAGTTAAAAATTTTCAATAAAAAATGTAGAAAATTTTATTCTGAACAAACCGGTGTAAATAAAGTACACAGAAAGCGAATAGTTTTTGAGAAAACCAGTGTCAAATGCAAAAAAATGGAGTGAAAAAAACACATTTTTTCATTTTAGTTTTTCCGGTTAATTTTACTTTGTACTCTTATGAATAAAAACTCATTTAATCAAACATCTATTCGCTTTCTGTGTACTTAATTTACACCGGTTTGTTCAGAATAAAATTTTCTACATGTTTTATTGAAAAATTTTAACTGTTTCTTGGTGAAATAACACAGTTATCCTTGCCCAAAGATGAAAAAATAAGTTTTTCACTCCATTTTTTGCATTTGACACTGGTTTTCTTAAAAACTATTTAACTTACAGATCTGGGACCTGTTTTATTCAATTTATCAGATCAAAAACCATAAGAAATGATTGAATTTGCCCCTTAATCTACCTTACCACAATTCCAGGAAGACCTCATTTCACCTGGTGAACTGAAATCCAGGCGAAACTTTCGCTAGCTGTAACTTGCTAACGAAGCGTTTTCGGACCTATGTTTATATAACATTTTTTCATTATTTTTACTAGTACAATGTGCTGTAGAAGTGGGGGGAGAACTTCATGAATCACCCTGTATAAGTAATAATGATAAATATGTAATAATCCATTCCATACCATGATCACTAAATGAACAGCTCCTGAAGTGCAGATTAAGAGACGCTGCAGGCATTACCATATTGCATGTATCCAATTCAGAAGCGTGATTTCCACATTCCATTGAATTTTCAGATCCCCCACCATTCACATTATACACAAATGAAAATTTTCCATGAATTGGACAATATTCTTTCCGTATTTCTTCGCCGCCCAATTCTTTCGTTTCTGAAAAAATAATGAATTCATGAAATATTTTTTAAATAAGTCGTTTGAAGTAATTATTGTTTTAAAGAACAAAAATTGTTGCTAACCCTTCAGGACTCATGTTTGGAAATTTAAGCCCCTTGTTCAATATTTTTGCATTGTTTAGTAGACAAAACTAACAAATCCTCCATGAACTTCACAGTACCTGCCTATAATTTCTTTACTTTGCCATTGGTCATACTTCTGCCATTAGATTTGTTGTATTTAAAGTCAAACAGACTGATTTCTTGCCCCGTTAGACTCTTTGAGTCTAGAAAGTCTCAGCTCGAGTTCTCATGTTGGTATAAAATTTTATTTACTAGTCTCTAAAGAGCTTAATTTTTTGTTTTTACTTTTGTGTAAGTAATTTATTTTTTGTAAACAATATTTTTTTATTATTTTTTCAATATGTTATCTACATTTTTTATACAAATAAGGATTTTTTATTTTTTTAAACTCAAAAGTTAAAACTTAATTAGTTATTTTTAACTTTGTTTCATTGCTATTTAGTGCACATTAAATATCATACAAGATTAAAAAACTCTGTAAACCATTACTGGAAGCTAGATACACTGAACCAGCACAAAAGAAAAGTGATTAAAAACTAACTATACACGATGTTAAGCAATTCAGACAATAAAACTACATTCAGGAAAATGTTTTAAATGCAAACACTTAATTTTCAAGAACATTTTAAGGAAAACACAGTTTGTCAAATTTTGAGTTAGGAACAAAAGTCTGAGTAAATTTATTTAAAATATTGGTAAATTTTATTAATTTTGATATTTAATTGTTTTTGTACTTTTAAGTTAATTTTATAAATACTTGTATCAAAATAAATCATATTATTTCAGATACCAGTTTAACACTCAAGCATATTGCAATAAGACTTCTTAAAAAATAAATTAGTAAAAATACTTCATTGCAAAATGAAAATAAATTCCAAAATTTCACAACCCTAAGATAGCTTTAATTTCATTGTTACAAAAGCCTTGATTTAAATAATACTAAAAATGTATTTGTGGATTCTGTGAACACCAAGATTCCAAATCAAATTCTCACAGAGGGATACAGTCAATGCTCGATTTAAAGGAACAACCATGTCCGTTGTAGTGAACGTCCGTTAAATTGAGTCACTCAGTTTACACAATATTGGTTACGAATGTTTCTATAATGTGTTAAAGTAAACATTGTATTTGCTTACAGCCTTATTCTTATCATAACTTTTAAAAACCTGTACCTTTCAGGAACTACGAAAAGTGTAATTCTCTACTGAGCGGGAAAAATGCAGATATTTACACTGATAGCAGTCTTCCCCACCCGTCCCCAAATAGTGAAGAGATTGTGGCGGGTCGATGAGCTTACTGCACCTGCATATTTTTTATGTACGAGTACGTTAGTTGCTTTGTATTTGCGGTGTCACACAGTTGTTTTGTATGCCTGTATTTTACATCCTGTCAGTCACGCAGTATGTAAAATACACAGATACACACTGTGTATAAAATGTTTTTTCATTTTTTACTTTCTCTTGCCTATATGAATACATAGGAAGGAAAGTATTGTTTCCATGTCGATTTTTCGAAATCGAGTTTTCACCGAATCTACACGTTTTAGACCCCCTGAATCCAAAAAACATGTTTTTAGCAATTGGTCTGTGTGTGTATACAGAATATCTCAAGAACGGAACATCGTACGAACTTGAAACTTGAAGTTACATACCACTACCGAACCCGACACAAACATTTTCATCAAAATCGGTCAACCGGAAGTAGTAGTTTATTCGTGTAATTTTTCACTTTTTTGCGATTTTCTCAAAAACGAGTCCTACGATTTTTTTAAAAATCGCCTTATTTACTAAAATTTTTATGCTCTAAAAGAGAGGGTAGGCGCCATGTTCGCGGAAATTCTTGGTGAGGCTGTTTTCACGTAAAAAAATTGTTTTTTAAAGATTGCAGCTTTAATATGCATTTTAGCGCAATCATTTATATAATAAAATCTGTAGAGAATTTAAAACCTACAACTTTTATTTCAAACATTTTTTTGTACAACGCTTAGTTTAGGGGTAATTAGCGATTTTCTGTTTTTTCTCGCGAAAACGTGTGAAAAATTGATCTTTTTTTAAGATTTCGGTCTTAGTATGCAAAGCTTTTACGACAAAAGTGTATATAATCAAATTTATAGGAAATTAAAAGATGTACAACTTTAATCATAGCATTTTTCTCTACAAAGCCTAGTTTAGCGTGAAAGAGTAATTTTCCGTAATTTTAAGTCAAACTGAGGTTGATTTTCATTTTGCGTCTTTCACTCATGATTAAAATTAAGTTATGTTTATTGAGGTTAGTGTTTTGTTTATTTTTAATGTTTTATTACTAATGTTAGGTTTATTGTTAATTATTTGCATTGGCAAGAGAAAATTGTGTGAGTGTTTCACACCAGATTTTTTATTCTCGGGAGTCTCCCGGATACTTATTAATATACTAGTTTTTTCAGTTTTTCCAACTCCACCTATTTTGAAGGCAGGAGGGCATGAGGCGTCACAGGTACATTGACGTATAAGTAAGCATACGGTATTTGCTCTGGCGTACGTTTATGTCCTACCGTTGAAAATTTAAAGCGAAATGTTTACAAGTACGCGAAAAAATACCCGAAAAGAAACTAGGCCTAAAACTGACGCGATTCAATTTGTTTTTTTAAAAGATATCTCGCAAAAGATGTTGAGTAAGCAGTTGTCGAACTTTCTAGACTTTGCTGTATTCTAATACCGTATCACAAAATAAACAAACTGATCAAATATAAAGACAAGCTTAACTAACATCCTTTGGTTTTTAACAAAAGAAACATAGGGAAAAAACATAAATCAATAATTAACTATTATGAAACAGAAATACAATATTTGATTTAAGACAATAATGTAAAGAACATTCTATAAAAAATATTACTAACATATAAAAACTGAACAAAGATGAGAAAGCCAACATAAAGATAACCTAATGTTACGAACTGTGATTATTACTTTATCTTACAATACAAAATTATGAAAATATAGGGAAGGAAATTATCACTGTTTTAATGTAGATTTTTTTGAAATCGAGTATTCACCGGAAATAGGTACACTTTTTCAGACCCCTGAACCCAAAAACATGTTTTTACCGAATGGTGTGAGAGTGTCTGAGTGTGTGAACAAAGTATCTCAAGCAAGGAATGTTGTGCGAAGAATATAAACTTGGAACTTATGGTAGGTACAACCAGAAGACCCTACACGTTCATTTTCATCAAAACCTGTCAAATGTTAGAAATAATTTTTACTGTATTATGTAATAATTAGTTATTATTCTGTAAATTTAATGTTGGTCGTACGTAGGGTTGTTGTGTGAGTAACGGCGGAAAAAAAGAGGAGTGCGCCTCGTGTTTGCGAAACGTGTAGATGTGTGTGTATGCGGTGTAAAGTATTTGCGGTTATCAATAAATTTAGTAAATTTTTATTTTTTTATTTATTAAACATCCTACGTAGGATTTTAAACAGCCGTATTATTCCTTATCTACCATGGTAGGAGTAGGAAGTGTTAAATTTTGACGTAGAAAAATTTTAATGAATTTTAATTTACTGAAGATGTGTACAAGATACACGAAAGCGCTATAAACATTGGTAAGTTTTTTATGTTACCTTATTCTGGTGGTTAAAAATATATTTCAATATATTAATTCATTAAACATTATTTTCCTTTGTTTGCACCACTACATATATGATAATGAACAGCCAAAACAAAACAAAATTAAATATAAAACTCACCTCAGAGTATTATATTCTTTCGAGATCCTTCGTCTCTCTCGACATCATCAGGAATTAAAACACACTAATCACATATATAACAAAAAACATTAAAACAATTATGGTCGACGACCACGTCAATTATTCCCTATATCATAAACCATTCCACGCGCGGTTATTCGGCCGAATGATGGTATAATCATTTGTACCTAGTTTTATTTCTTATCGCGACTAATAATTTGAAATAATTTGTCGTTATCGAATTCTGTCTGGCTGTTCATTAAATTTATCTTCTTATTTTTAAATTTATAAATATAATATTTTTCCAACTGCCATAATTTGTTACTATCGAAACATATTTCCAAGATTTTTAAATTATTTTCGTGACTGCTTATTTTATGCCCTTTCGTTAGCAGATGTTCAGCCACATTAGAATTTTTACATTCCTTTTTTTTATTTAAAAAAAAAATATATATATACCAGTGTTTTATTGCTTTTGATCTCCGCCATCCTGAAAAGTAATTAAATGTAAATACGTGTTTGTGTATGTATTGTGGTGTATATTAAAAAACACCCCTTTCACAAGGAAGAAGTATTTTAATCGTGCAATTTCTCACTTTTTTCAAAAATAGCTCTTCGATTTTCTTCGAAGTTGCCTCATATGCTACATTTTTTTATACTCTACAAGATAGGGTAAGCGGCATATCTGTTTAAATTCTTGGGAAAGTTGTGCTCTCATGGTAAACAATGGTATTTTCAGACTGCGGCCTTAATATGCATTTTAGGGCAAAAATATATACATATATAATTAAAGTTGTAGCAGTAAGTTGTTAAGATGTCTGTTTCCAATTTCAGGTTACGAAACCTACAACTTTTACTTCAAGCGTTTCTTTTCTAGAACACTTAGTTTAGTGTCAATTAGTGATTTTCTGTATTTTACTCATCTAATTTGGTAAAAACATGAGAATTTTTTTAGATTGCGGGGTTGGTATTAATTTTACGACGAAGGTATACATAACTAAAGTTATAAAAAAATTAAAAACTTCAACTTATATTTCAAGAATTGTTTTTTACAAAGCCTAGTTTAGCGTCAATAAGTGATTTTTCGTAATTTTAATTCCAACAGAGGTTAATTTATCACGATTAAAATAAGGTCATTTTTTAATTTTACATTGTTCACTAGTAATTAAACACTTTTACGATATATAATCTAAATATAAAATACCTTAAATCTGATTAAAAATGTTTGTATAATAAATTAATAATAGAGAAGAGAACAACTTACTATAAAGTAGAACTTCCTTTAAATTTTTGTAATTTGAATCAGTCTCACGAGGACAAGTATATTCTGCAGCTTCTTCAGATGTGTAACATCGATTGAATTCCTCTGTTTTAACTTGCAGAACATTTCTTGATCGCAGTGTAAACTGGAAACACCGTATGCAATTTGCTGCTCCACTAGAACTGAACAAAAGTTGGTTGTGAATAAGGAGTAAGGAGTAAAGAGTAGTATAATGTATGGCTGTCCTGGTAAAGGCTTTCGCAGTTTTCCTTAATCACTCCAAGCGGATCACTGGTCCAGACTCCTATCGCTTTCTGTGCAGTAGAATAACCCTCTCATTTCCTTTCCCCAAAATTTTAAACTTTTCATAAATTTAATGTATTCGCCCATAACAGGCAGGTGTAGTGTTAAATTATTTTTGCTCTCGATCTGCTAGTTCCAGGGCTACAAAATATAGTTCTGTTTCTTATCACATGATCAGCCAATTATATGACTGAAGCATTTAAGAACAGAAGAAGCAGAGGTGTAAAAGACACTAGTCAGAGTTATCTCCTCTAAGAGTAATGAATTTCATTATACACCCAGACACTGTGGTGAATGAAGTGAAGGCGTCATTTGCAAGGTGAAAAGGAGGTGCTTTTCGGAAAGCCCGGTATGCTGATAAGCATATCTTTCCACTCAGTGAGGAAAGCATGGTAAACCTCCTCACTCCTCGTTTTACTTTGTAAAGCCTCTAGACGTTTAAATCAGCCTTTCGGCTGATTACTTAAACATCATATAACGTATATTATTTTACGTGACAATAAAGTTTATTTATTTGTTTGATAACATGATTTGTGTATCAGCGTAAAATCGATGGTGAATCGAACTGAGAACTACCAAATATATTCAAATAGTCAAAATATGAAGTTATAAACACTGTCTTAAATAACCAGTCATTAATAATAGCAATATTTAAGAACGATGTCACCGAAATAAATTAATAGGACAGATTTACTTACTAAGAAATGCCGGGAAGAACCATCCAAAGAGGAAATATTAAACAATTTAATGATAATATATGCGTAGGTAATATTTAATACTAAAAGTTTCTTAGGACTAAGAAACAACAATTTAATTGTTTTGTTTTAATTAAACAGGAAGGCCTATTCGACAAAAACCAGAAATTCAACCTATTAAATATAGGCTAATATGAGAATATTTTACTAAAGTTTTGTTTTCAATTTCTGTCTAAAATAAAATATCTATACAAAACATCACTGTACTCAGAACCACAATAATAGACTTTTTATGGATCTACATATCGTACCACTACCCTCCTTGCGCATCCCACCACATCGGTATAGTTGTAATAAGGCTAGGACCCTCCACCAACTTTCCCGCGCGAAAGAAAAATCGCAAAAATGAAATGTGCAATTTTAAATTAACGTGCCAATACATGCGACCGAGTACCCTAACGCGATTTTTTCGCATTTGTTCGAACTTAAATTTAAAACTGCAGTTTTAATTTTTTTGCGATAGATAAATCGCGTGATGAAGTTGCTAGTGAACCCTAGCCTAACACATACGCATAAAAAGTAATAGGTAGGCCTATTTCCACTTGGGCAGTCATACATTGATAGATATCACGAGTAGGTACATCATTTCGTACATATTGAACAGAACGTTGTTTGGGTCATCAGCCAAAAGGCTGGTTTAAAACTCTAGAGGCTTTACTACGTTAAACGAGGAGTCAGGTGGTTTACGATTGCTTTCCTCAATGAGTAGAAAAAACCTATGCTTATTAGCATGCCAGACCCTCCGAAAAGCCCCTACTTTTCACCCTGCAAATGACACCTTCTCTTCATTCACAACAGAGTCTGGCTGTATAATGAAACTCATTACTCTCAGAGGAGATAACTCTGACTAGTTTCTTTTACACCTCTACCTTTTCTATTATTCCAAATGCTTCAATCATATAAATGGCTGACGTTGTGATAAGAAACAGAACTATTTTTATAGCTCTGGAACTAGCAAATCAATGCAAATAAAATTTAACAGTCCGCCTGCCTGTTATGTGCAATTACAATTCATCCCAAAACAAAAATAACTTACTAATTTTTTAAGATTTATTTTTTATTTGAAGTATACTATCAGAATATGAAAGTGTGTGTCATAAAAATGTATATGTGTGTACCACCGCAGAGGAACAAGTCGGATACGGCTAGTGGTGAGTACATTTGTATACCGAAGTGTCTATTGACTTGGCGCTCGATTACGTTTTCATTATTCTTACATGCAACATTCACGTGAAATAGCTGTACGTTTATTTTTGACACTATAGTGTATAAAATAAATACGATCATCGACTTCCTTTCTACACTAAAAAAAAAAAATTGTGCAGAAGTGGTTAACAAACAGCAAGAATAATTTTCTTACCAGTTTGAAGAACTGTAATTAATTAAGATAGGTTACAATTAATACTGTAGCGTGAATAGGAAAATACTACTTACATTGTCAGATATTTTAGACAATAGAAAAGAACATTTTATATAACATTGTATACCAATACATAACCAACAAAACTGTATAATGTAAAATTCAGAGTTATAAAACAGACCTTACGATTAGCAAGTGCCTCCCATAATAATACGAGAACCGTAAACGTCAAAGTTAACGGTTTTTTTACTTGTGTTTTAATTAACATCCCTATCGTTATGTACGAGGGGTCTTCTTATCTGTAGGTTGTTGAGGATTATGTAATAAAAATGTGTTTAAAAACTGTTTGTTGTTGTTTTATATGTCATAACAACATTATTAAAATAGTCTTAAAAGTTTTACTCAACCGTTTTGTTTTAAAGACTTCCCAAAAAGTACAATGTTACTATTATACTGTTATCCGAGGGGTGTTCAAGAAGTTCCTGAATAGTGGCTCAGCGTATTGTTGTTACGACTAATGGCGATGCTTACCTAATCACCTTCAAAGAAGGACCCTTGCACACACACACACAAACACACACGCGCGCGCGCGCGCACGCACACACACACACACACACACACACACACACACACACACACTGCTCCGTCGATCCTGCCATTGTTGGAAGCAGCGGTAGAAGGAATTTTTCGGAATCTGTTGGATCTGAGTCATCGCATTTGATTCGTTGTCCTTCTTTAACGTTGTCTTCTAGGAGATGATGTTCTGTGCCTCTCCGATGATTGCTGTTTTGTCCCCGGGTTGTAGGCGAACACTCAAGACTCATCACCAGTGACGTTCTGTTGAAGGAACGGAGGGTGCTTCGAACTTGTCTCAAACAGCTCGCCGGCGATTGTCATGCGACATTCCATCTGATCCGTGTTCAGCAGCCTTAGAACAAACTTCGCACTGACGCGTTTCATCTTCAAACCACCGTGTAAAATGGCATGAATTGATCCCTGTGAGATCAAATCGTTCGCCAACTCCGCGATTGTCGTTCTTCGATGATCTAGAATCAGTTATTTCATTTTTGCAACTATTTCGTCATTTCGGGATGTCAACGGTCTCCCGCTGCGCTCGTCGTCGTCTAACGTCTCCTGCCCTTTCTTAAACCAAGCACACCAGTGGTAAACAGCGAATATTTTTAGTGCATTATCACCGAAAAACTTGCAGCAGAACCAACAGCTTCTCTGAAGCCAACTTTCCCAATTTGCACATGAACTTGATGTTCGCACGCTGTTCGAACTGCGACATTGTGTTAACTGACAACCTGTCGCATCCACGTCACACGGAGCACTGACACCACTATGCACTCTTCAAACCTGTCTAAATATGTTCAAAGAGGAGAGTGCACGCAATCATATTTTGGCTATCTTATCACTTGTTTGGTGACTGCAAGGCAATTCCAGGAACTTTATGAACGCCCCTCGTACAATAATATTAGTCAATCAATTACACTGTTTCTATAAATCTATGGTGCCAGGCAAAAAGAGGTAAGTAAAAAAAAAATAATTCATTATTCTGAAAGTGAAATTTCTACTCTTAAATATAATATTGATGAAGTTCACCCCAAGGGTTGACCTAGGATGGATGGAGCATCTATTATACTGAGGAGAGTTCCACGGCTTACAAATATATTTTTAGGATCGAATGGCGAAATCTGTCAATCCTTTGTTACTTTGAAGAAACTTTAGCACGCACGATGCAATTTTCTTAAATATAACTATCTTAGATGATCGCCACCCTCACGAAAATCCACCGTCGTTGAGGAGACAGTACTAACATGGACAAAGTGATTGGAACCATCTGAAAGCCTTACGAACTTAGTGACCGGAATGAACACCGGATGAACGGAAAAAAGAAGAGCCTTTAGTGAAAAATGCTTAGTGTGGGCTAGAAAAAGAGCTTCCAGAAATGTCTTAAGTAGTAGAGCTAATTTCAAAACGTATTTTGCAATAGTTAAAAATGAAACGGTAAAGTAATACAGGTATTCAATACAAAGTAATACAGGAATTATGGTAAAAAACAGTTTATACAATGCCATCTAAATTACGTTGTAATAATAAAAATGTACTTTTAGTTTTAATTAGATTTAAAATGGCGAGAAAATTGTTAGAAAAATCATATATTGTTGACAGTCTGCTTTGTCAATAATTTTTCGTCAAACATTGTTCACTTAAAAACTTCATAAAAATATTTCTAGTTGTCATAGAAACATAATTTTGGTACCATTGGAAAGAGGGAATTTCAAACTACAATTTCAGGTAATAACCCAAAAATCGACTTTTTAAAAATTTTTTGGATCCAGACTCCCCTTAAATCGTAAGAAAATAAATTATAAATATAACAGATTTTTCCTTCTCCTCAAAATTTTAAATTTTTGACTTGAAACTACACTTTTTCCCAAGCACCCTAGAAATTTAGTTTAAAATTTAATAAATTTCGAACGAAAAAACAATATAAAGGAGAAAAACCTTACGTCTAAACCTTATGGCCTTTTTCACACCTGAACTAAAATTATACTTAAATAATAATAAAAAAAAACAATTTCATAAAGCATTAGACAGATTATTTATTAAATATCACATAAAACAAAACAAAAAATTATAGGTTGATGAATCCAAATTTTTGAAGAAAATAAACTCGCCGATTTGTAGGTCTGGAACATAATATAGCTACTAACTTTACTGATATAAAGTACGGACAGTGTGAAAATTTGTTTTAAAAATAATTTTTTATTTCGAACAAAACAATTTTAAGCTTCACGTTCTAGCGTTATTTGGAAAATAACTTGCATCTTTTAAAAGATAGAAAATTGAAATGGCTGGCATTTTGAAATTAGAAAACAATAACATACTCTTTCATTTGTTTATGAAAAACAGGATAAATATGAACTTGAAATATAGCCTAGCAATGACTTTTTAATTTGCAGTTAACAAAATATAACATTTTCTTTAAATAAACAGAACAGCCGACAAACGAAAAAGAAGTAGACAAGCGTACATTTTTTCATGACATTTCTGTTTATTTTTCATAGAATCTGAACAAATCTCATTAAAATACAAATCACATGTGATAAATAAATAATTTAGAACTAAATCACACGTGACCGTAACACTTTTATTAAAATACATGTATAAAGTAATTATTGAATGCAATTGAATACCCTACCTGTCCATCAAGATAAAGTTGTTTCCAATGCGACGATAACAGAGTCCCCATATCGGAATAGCTTCAAGTGTTATATTTACTCGGGAGTACTGTACTTGAGATTCGGCCATATAAATAGACTGCATGATAAATTCCCCCTGAAGTTCATTCGGGAAAAAACAAGATCCTTCAGCTGCAACAAAACACAAAACGTCTACACATAATCTGCTAAAACAATCCAACAATTTTTGAAGTAAGATTGGTAAAAACCTGAGACTATTCTTAACCCATTCAGGTAACGATTTTTAGAACTATAGCTTTTTAGAAATGTACAGATAATTATTTTTAGAATAGTCCACTCCTTTCTACCCGGTAGGAATAAATAGTCGAAATTTAAATACTTTTTCTACGTACTTATCACTAAGAGAATACGCGTGCGATTTTCAGAACTCTTTAGGATATTACAGAAATAATACGTATTTCTTAGTTATCTCAAAACAACAGAATTCATTAGGGAAACATTAACACAGACCCGATCAAAGTAAAATTTCTAGGAGAAATCTCAGAATAGTTTGAGATTAAAGCTGTTGTTATGCAGGGTGATGAACTGTTTGTTACCTGTTCTCTTTAACTGTACGCTGGAGAAGGTTATTCAGGAATGGTAAATGGAACTTGCCAATAAAGGATTGTTAAACCAAGTACACATTAGAGAGGTCAAAGAATAGCATAAAGATAAACTCACTTGCTTTTGAAGACGACCTGGCAGTTGTTTCTAGGAACTCGGAAACACCAAATAAACAAATGAGCGTGTTAAAAGAACAAGCAGAAAAAGCGGAACTACAGATTTCCTTCGCAAAAAATTGAATTCATAACGAACGTGGAAACAGACCCGCGTTATTTGGAAGACACAATACGAAAAAATTTAGAAAATTTGTTGTAAGGTTAAATAACTAATGGAGAAAATATAAACAGAAGACCAGCGAGAAGGAAGCAAATAGCACACGTTGAAAGATGGCCACGGCACTCCAAAGAACTCACCACCTGAACAAGAAGAAAGCACTCTCAAGACAAGCTAAAATCAGACATCTTAAAACCAAGATAAAACCTGGGTGTCTACACTGTAGTGCCTCAGAATGATCGGGAAAGCAGTCTAAAAGAAGCAGAGAGATTTGAGAAAGAGATCCTCCGCAAGATAATGGGTCTGAAGATAGAAGACGTATAGTACAGGTTAAGAGAACGATAAGAACTGAACAAGAAAAATTAACGGTTAATAGAAATTATCAGAAAAAAATCTAAAATTAGACGAATAACGTTGTATAATGAATGACAGAACAAATGTTTTAAGACACTAAACAATAGGCCTAAGGTGTCGGACGAATGGTTTAAAGAAGTCAGAAAGGATATCGAGAAAACTGGAATAAACTGAACCACTGCTAATTACTGACATCAAGGGCTTCCACAAAGGAAAAAAGTAGAAGAATGGATGAACGGATGAACGGAAGAAAGAAAAAAAGCCTACAGGGAAAGAATTCTTAAATTGTGGAATACAAAAAGGGCTTCCAGTAAAGTCTTAAGTATACGAGAACTAAATGGCCCTATACGGAAAAGTTATCTCATTATGATTCATTGGCAAAAGTATTCGATTTGAAAATGTTTTAGTAGACTACTATATCTATTCTTCATCTAAATAAATGTGTCGAATTGCATCTGTCTCAGTGTCATCGGGAGAAAAGAGAATACTGATCAATTACTAAATGATTTTTTCATCTATACGTCACAGATTTTCTTATATCAAGAAAGAATGGCTCAAGTAACATAATTTTTAATTATTTAACAA
The DNA here is from genome assembly GCA_035578175.1 of Catonia carolina. Classification (NCBI taxonomy): domain Eukaryota; kingdom Metazoa; phylum Arthropoda; class Insecta; order Hemiptera; family Achilidae; genus Catonia; species Catonia carolina. The sequence continues at coordinate 53,202,949 of JAQMRL010000007.1, forward strand.
AATCACTGTTGATGTTGATAAGTAAGATAATTAACAAGTTAACAGACGACGAATAAACAAAACCTGAAGACAACAGTCTAATTAAATGATTTCTGTCTCGACTACAAAATACGTGACGTAAGACTGACGTGTATGTATCTGACGTCAGACAACCATTAAATTGTTGTATCATATTAGTCAAATTCCCGAGAAATTAGTGATCGTGGACAACAAAATAATGACTCACGAAAGCCGATCCTAGTTGTCCTTAAGGTTTACAACATTAGCCACTGCCTTCAACTGGTTAATAATATAGAACATGTTCAAACCAAACCATTTTGTACGTGCAAATATTTTTTTGTGATTTTTCAAGAGTAAATTTTATTTACAAAATACATTAAATTTTTAATATTTAATTGTAAACATATTTTTTTAAAGTGAATATATTATTATAATTTATGTAATCATATTTCTGTATTGGCTCACTGAGAAAAGCTTTATTTTCTAGCAAAAAATCCCTGTAATACGACGACGAGTCTTAAGGCTGGCGGCAATTTTTAAAATGGCTTACCTTTGACATAGTAAAAACCATTAGTGATTAATATATCTACTCTTTAAGAGGAATTAAATGACACTATATTTTTGAATCCAAATTCCCACCGTGATTTTTTTACTTCCGGTTTCGGGGCACTTTCGGTAAAAACCATACACCCAATGATATCTGTATCTACTCTTTAAGAGGAATCGAATGACACTATTTTTGTTTCCAAATCCTGACTTTGATTTCTAGGCTTCGGTTTCAAGCCACTTCCGGTCGAAACCGGAACTTTAAATCACTGATTTCTGTATCTACTCTTTAAGAGGAATTGAATGACACTATATTTGGTTCCAAATTCCAACTTTGATTCATGATTTTTTGATTTTCTTGACTTTGGTTTTGGGCCACTTCCGGTCAAAACCGGAACTTCAAACCACATTTAGACCTACTAACTTTTGATGTAGGTTACGAATCTAAAAATCATTTGTTGCTATGTCTTGTGGTTTTTGACATCTGGATGTGACGGAAGAACAAAGGAAAATATAGTTGACAATTTTAAAAATTGGCACCAAAACGCTTTCATTTATATTTTGATCACTTGTGCCAAGGAGTAAAATTTGGCGACAAACTAAAGACATACATGTTTTTATACCTAACTGAAGATCTATACCGTGGCCTCTCACTAAGAGAACTGGTGTCCCCTGAACTTTGTAATATTAATTTAGGCACATGAATTTCCTCAAACTATTTAAAATAACTCTCTTTTTAATCAAAACTTCACATTTGCTTCGATCTTTTAATATAGGTATTCTCTTTAAATATTTTTACTCAGCCAGTTTAAGATTTTAAAAATAAACCCCGTCTGCCGAGCTGAAAAAAGAGTATTAAATTTCATTTTCTCCATCCCTGTCCAAAATAATCAAAAAATTATCATAAAAATTCATGAAACTATTCCCTGAAATTTTTAAGCAAAAATCTTATATAGTTTTTTTTATTAAGTTTAATAGGCATCGAATTGCCCATAATAGACCGGTGGAGTGTCAAAATTACTTACACTCAATCTGTTCGTTGCAGAGGGCCCGGCATACTGATAAGCGTACTTTTCCATTCAGTGAGGAAGGCAATGGTAAACCACCGCACTCCTCGTTTTACTTGGTAAAACTACTACAGGTTCAAACCAGCCTTTCGGCTGATGATCTAAACAACAGGCATCGAATGCCATGATCATTAGCCCTTGTAAAAATTATGTTAAAAATAACCCTTACCAAACAAAAAAATAACATTCTGTGACCACAAATACCGGTGTTGTTAACTTTTTTCAAATTATCTCTACTTACGCTTCAACAGTTAAAATGCAAATAACCCAACTGCCACGAGTGAAAAGGGCCCTGACAGTTTAAAATAAAATATATTTGAGTTCTTTTAAGAACTCCTTCAAACATTTAAAACTCATACTTTACGTGTAAAAAGTTCACCGCATGTGCGACAAACACAATAAAATAAATAATTTATACATAAAATAACTTTTTTTAAATTCGTATTGTGTGTAAGTTGCAATCTCTTCAATTTTAAGAATCATAAGCAACCCCGTGACCCAATGAGATGAGGATGATATAAATGACGTGTAAATTAAGTGTAGTCTTGTACAGGCTCAGGCCGATCATTCTTAAGAGATACAGTTAAATAAGCCCCAACCATCAATGTACACCGATAACCACTGTCTAGAAGTCAAATCAGTACAAAAGTAACGAACACACTAAAATTTATTTTGATAAAATAGAACAAAATAATCAGTTTTGTTTGAGAAAGTTTATCGTATTTTTCAAAATTTGAACGGGCAGCAAATTTTTTTAAACTCTTCCTTTCATTTTTAATCTCCTTCAAAGATCCGCGCAGTTTGAGCACGCTTTCAATATGTGCTTAACAGTAAGAGGTGTATCACAGTTCACAATTGTTGGTTTATCAATATGAGCTACCATGAAATCAGAGGTCAACCTGATATGTCCAGTTCTTCATCTCGATAACAACACTATTTCATTCCTCAATGCCGGCCGCATTGGCGCAGTTGGTAACGTGCTCGCCTTTCATCATGCGGTCTTGGGTTCGAATCCCATTCAGGCACGGCATATTTTCATACGTTACAAAACATCATTTCATCCATCACCGTCTGCATTAGCAGTAATTGCAGAACAGTCGGACGTTAAACAAAAAACAACACTCATTCCTCGTTAAGTCTGTCCCATATTTCCATTTTGATAAGGTATCCTTTATTTATTTTAACTTAAATGTTAATCGATCTGTCCATTCTCTTTTCTCAGGGAAAAAAATAAATAAATAATAACTGAGATTTATGTAACTTATGAAGTTGAAAAATACAGGTTTCGGAAAATGATCGTTGAAGTTTAGATAGTAAAGTAGATATGAGACTGTTCAAAATCTATATATATATAAAATTCGATGTATGTGTGTGTGTATGTTCCCTTTTATCTCCTAAATTACTGAACCAATTTTCATGTAGTTTTTTTATGTTGTAACTATGATGCCGGTTCAGGTTTTAGGTTATTGAGACCCTTAAAAAGTTAGCCTTAAAAGGTTGAAAATAATGTTTACAGTATGTCCTACATTAAGACTTTTATGAGGTTAGATAATCTGCTGCTTTTTAACCAGCTGATGTGATTCAAATAAAGATTTGTCATAAATAAAGTCATATGATTTAGCAAATAGCGACGTGGTGCTAAGGATCAGCTGGTGACAACATCATATGATAATTTTATTGTATTTTATTATGTAGATACGATTTTGTATTGTTGAGTATTTTATAAACGTAAAGTTCCGTGTTTCTTTAATTTGTTTTAATTTTCTTTTAATTGGTGAGGGATCAATTGCTTTGATATTTTATTTTGACTTTTATTTATTCAAAGTAGATTTAAGTTTTTGGTTTTGACAATTTTTTGTGGTTGTTTTCTTCCATTTTCAATAATGCCATCAATAAAAACATCACTAAAAAGAAAATCTTCAAAAGCAAAAATACTTCAAAAAGCAAGAACTGCTGAAAAGTGATTTCACCATTTTTCGCGTGCAAAGCCGCGACGGGGCATGCTAGTAACAAAATAAAATAAATACCACCAAACAATAAAAATATCAACGGTAATGGTTTTTATTACAAAGCATGTAATCAGTTGGCCCTCACATATAAATGACAATAGAGTATTTCTTGAAAAGTAACGATATACTGCCAAATACTATTGATTGAATAACATGCAGCGAAAATGTATAGGTCTATATGAAATAACAAATTCAAGAAGCACAAACATCTTAGGAGAATTTTGAAGTTCCGTACTTAGGATTGTCAAATTTTCACAATTTTGAATAGGGAATTTCACACTGTATGTTAATTTCAAAACCTCAAAATTTATTTGTTTTTTTAATACGTAACAAGAAAAGTTGTTAAGAACGGTACCATTGACCACCATTACTCTTCCTTAACCGAGCTTTCGCATTAACCGACTCTTTTCCAAAAGGGTAATTATTTTTCTTAGTCGCATTAATTGCACAGGTAATTGGGGAAACTCAAGAGCTCGGTATTGCAATTAACCGATAACCTACAGAGCTATAGAGGCGGTCAGGTATAAATATAAAAAAGTACCTGCTACCAACGGCCCAGTGGTATTGAACAGCAGCTGATTACCACTCCAGTCGAAGTTCTGAATCTGAAAATATGGCCAGATTGTGTGGCCGACAAACGCGTAAGTAACATGAAACAAAAAGAAAATGACAAGATTTTTTTCTCATAGCTTGCAGAGTTTTGAACAGTACAGTAAATTTTGTACTGTGCATATAAAAACAATTTTAGTTAAACAGTAGTATATAAAATATATATTCATATGTGTACGTGGGTGTTTGTGTATCAGTACATGTAATACTGTGTATTGCGACATTAAGGTACATACGTCATTCATATATACTACAGTACTGTATAATATTGTATATTCTTACATAATATATGTGCTTAATTTAGGGATCCAAATTGGGTTACATTACAAATATATATTTAACTATTAATTGCAAATCAGCTACAGTTTATTAACTGGCTTTTCGGTTATCCGATCACAACATGCTCCCATCCAAGCAGGTAAAGAGAAAAGCCACTCTATTTTTCCGATATTATACAAAAAATATATAATATATTATTCTAGAAACAAACTAAGTGCTTAACAGGCGGACGGTATGGGTGAATTAACTTTCATCTGTACAGTCTACGGTATTCAGTACTGCAGTGGTCACAAACTGGTGGATCGCCGACTAATTTTTGCGGACCGCGAGTTCTAGAGAATATTTTTTTGTAGACCTTATTCTCGTGTGTGATGAGGAATTATTTACGTTGAGACTCTGTGCATGCTGAGAGCAACTGGTGATGTCAACACTACGTATACCCAAGTTTCTCTGAAAAGAGTCGATTCTCGTGGGACAAGTTTGCGGCCGCGATCAGGCTGAAAGGAATTCGTGATAACGCCGTGCTATAAAATACAAAAAATTATAACTTTTTTACACGGAACTACAGTAGTTTGAAATTGTTGTTTCATTTTATTGCTCAAAACTTTTCAAAATCAACAATTAGTATTAAGATTTAACATGATTGCCATATCTAAATTTTTAGTCGGCAAGGTAGTCTTATGCCCATAACAGGAGTTGCATTGTTAAATTATTTGCACTCGAACTGCTAGTTCCAGGGCTACAAAATATGGTTCTGTTTCTTATTACATGGTCAGCCAATTATACGACTGAAGCATATAACAGAAGAAGCAGAGGTGTAAAAGACACTAATCAGAGTTATCTCCTCTGAGAGTAATGAATTTCATCATACACCCTATGGTATATACCCTATGGTGAATGAAGTGAAGGTGTCATTTGCAGGGTGAAAAGGAGGTGCTTTTCGGAAAACCCGGCATGCTTATCAGCATATTTTTCGACTCAGTGAGGAAGACAATGGTAAACCACCTCACTCCTCGTTTTACTTAGCAAAGCCTCTAGAGGTTTAAACCAGCCTTTCAGCTGATGACCTGAACAACAAAACAAGGTAGTCTTAAGTAAGATTTGGCCGGACCGTGGCAGCCTGATCAAAGTTTTACACAGACCTTCATCAAATTTAGTTGATGTCCACCGCAGTACTATATCAGAGTAAACTGACTGTTAAACGAAACTTGAGTAAGAGACTAAGTAAGGGGTTAGTACACATCGTCGTCCAGGGACAACAGACAAGCATGCAATCTCTACACTATTTTATCAGCGAATATTAAATAAACACTATATTTATTTTATTAAATATTTATCAAAACATGTTAAGAAATACTAAATAAATAATATAGGAAATCTAAAATCATTTGTTCATGACAGTTTAAGTCTTGTGACCGAAAGGCGTTGAAGTTACTTTTGCATTTTGATATCAAAGGTATTTCACATGAATTAAAAGCAAAAGTATTTGGTATATTAGGCTACCGGAATAATTTAACGACCTCTACATATCTCAATCGGAATTAACAATAAATTTAATATAATTTAAATGTTTAATGGAATATATTTTTATCAATGAACATCTAATCTGGTATCAAATTGAAATCTAATCAATTTTATCATGAAAATTTACGGAATTTGCATATATTTATGTTTGGAAAATATAATTATGAATGTCATAAAATTTTATTATTAGGAAATAAAATGAGAATTAATTATAGTCTATAATTAATTATTTGTACAATGTATCTAATACAAGTAGATTTTTCCATTTTTTTTTATAAATCATGTTCTATGAAATTCAAAATAGATAAGATCTTATATCACCTCATCAATGTTTCTGCTAAATTTTTTACAATATGCTATGAAAGACGACTAGGGTTGTCAGATATACGATAAAATATATTAAGTATATAAGGTTAAAATTTCGTGACAGATTGCAAAATCAGCTTAAACATACAATCACAAAAAAAATAATAAAATATTTTCTAGTTGGCATAGGAACATGTTTCTAACACCATTTTAAAGCGCACATTTCAAACTATATTTTTAACGAAAAACGAAAAATCGATATTTTTTATTTTTTCATTCCACACTCCCCTTAATAGCACATTTTAGCATTGCAATTAATAAATACCTAATGCAACAAAACAAAATTACCTTCACCTTACTTCTCTCACGGTGTACTACACAGCAAAACGGACCCGAGTGTTTATTCAGGTCGGTTTTGCCCCACCATTTTATTCAGAAATTTAAAAACCAAATTTATATTTTTTAGCAGTCAAATTAAAAAACACATTTAAAAAATTTAAACAGTTCATCTAAGTTCAATTTACCAATAACGTATTAACGACTTTAAAAATTAATACGTATTTAACTTTACATGAAAATACGAACTTAAATTAATCAATTTCTTTATTATAAAGATTAATTCTTTCTTCTGGCAGTTACTTAGAATACCGGACAATCGACTAACTAAACAACTTATGTCTATAATCAACTAGTGGAAAATCCTCCAAGGTGGTTGGCCGAAATAAAGCAAGATATGCCAGAACTTAACATTGCAGAACAAGATCTTTTAGAAAAATATGAATTCTGAAAAATCTACGAAAATCGGAATAGTTGTTTAAAGATAAAGACATATGATTCGTCGAAAAACTCGAGCTCCGTCATCAATGATTTGTACAGATAAATTCTGACGATCAGATCCCAAAATATAAAGAATTATTGAGAAAAACGTAAGAATCCTAAAACCAAACCAAGAAGTATTTGAGGCCGTAAAAAAATGTGCGCACAGCTGCTGCTAAAACAATGCATATTCGTCTATCAACCTTTCTAGATAGAGTAATACCCAAAAATGAACTGCCAACAGAATAGCGTCAAAATAATCTAGGTCAGTAAAAGACGGTCTCATCTAAAGATCCAGAAGACGGACTTATTCAAAATCCCATATAGCCAATTAGTTAAGGAGCAAAGGTTATTGGGCTACATACGTTGATTTCCGTCGACTTCCATTTGAAAAAATAAAACAGAGAAAACAAAAATGAAGAAAAATTGATAAAATATGAAAACTATTTTCTAAATCAACAGGAAAAATAGAACTACTTGATCACCAACAACAATGAATCTGACAGGAGACTGCGCTAAAAGGAGAGACGTTACTCGTTAAGAAAAAATGAAGTCAAACCCTACCCCCTAAAGTCACAGAAATTAGATTTGTTATTATGAAATAATAAGGTATCAAATTCTGAACGATAACAAAACTTTACACAACTTAACAGCACAAAATTTACAACAGATTCAACCACGATTCATTAGTGCACATCTATTTAACCTATGTAAATACATAGGTTGCTAAGCTAACCTTCTAGAAGGTTCCAAATATCTTACAAATAGCTTACTAGAAGATTCCAGAACCGTCCAAACAGTTAAAATAAATAGATAAACATAAAATTGCGTGAGGGTGGTTATACATAAAGTAACACAACATAGGTCAGCCTAATATAATTAACGACTCCACTGATTAACAAGACGAAGATGAAGGGTGTATTTTTTGCTATGACTTGTACACTAATTCTAAAAACGCTAAGGGTGGATCTAGTTCTAAATGCCCCAGATGGGCTCATGAAGCTTTTTCTAAGACAGTAGTAAAAATTAAGACGGCAATTATTTCGTGTGTGATTTTTATAAATAACCTGTAGCTACTTAGGTCCAATCATAATTATTTTGTACGGTACTGCGTTTTCTTACATTTTTCAATAATTTTTAGCTACTTAATTGTAATTATTTTGTATTAACTTGTACAATACTTTATTTTTGTAATTTTTTCAATAATTCTATTCCAATTAAATTTTCCAATGTAATTCACATAGCTACCGAGTTTACCCCACCCACGCGGAAAACCGGAATTTTATAAAGGTTAGGAAAAATTTTAATCAACAAAAAAACTATGCATATTAATGTTTCATTATATCAGTATTAAGTTTCTAAAATACATAAAAAAATGAACAAGCTTTTTTCTTAAAGAAATCACCCAAATGGCTATTCAGGTTAAGTTTAAAAGCTTAAAGCGTCAGTTTTACCTTCACTTTCTCCTACTATACGAGATCATCAAATGATAATTACTCTGGTAATTAAAAAATTTCAGGTAAAAGAGTTGAAATCTTTGTTCGTTAAAAAACAGAAAACCATTAATGGTAAATTTTCGTGAAGTTAATTAATGTTATCAGGTAGTATAGCGTAATTACAAAACAATTTTTAAGTGTTTTTATCGGATTCGAACTTTCAATTAGACCTGTATAATACTATTTTCTGCCCATAACGGACAGGTAGAGAGTCAAATTATTTACTCTCAATCTATTCATTGCTGGGCTAAAATAAATAGTTCTGTTTCTTATCATATGGTCAGCCAATTAAATGACTGAATCATTTAAGAACAGAAGAGGTAGAGGTGTAAAAGACACTAATCAGAGTTATCTCCTCTGAAAGTAATGGATTTCATTATACAGCCAGACCCTGTGGTGAATGAAGTGAAGGTGTCATTTGCAGAGTGGAAAATATGTGCTTTTCAGAGGGCCCGGCATGCTGATAAGCGTACTTTTCTATTCAGTGAGGAAGGCAATGGTAAACCACCTCACTCCTTGTTTTACTTAGTAAAACCTCTAGAGGTTCAAACCAGCTTTTCGGCTGATGACCTAAACAACAATACTATTTTAATTTTACGTTTTTATTCATTAATTAAAAGTGAAATATAGCATACAACAGCAATGTAAACATTTTATTCTTTTATTAGAATTAAATCTCTTTCGGAATGAATACAAATATTACTAACTTATACCTTTAGGGTAGTTACTCCATTCTAAACAAGCCCTATCTTTAAGTGTAATTTTTCCCAATTAAAATGCTTCATTTCTCGTTGGTACGTGTTATCAATACGCATAGGCTACTGCTTTTCCAACTGAATCGGTGAGTGGAAAAAGGGTAATATTCCAAAAAATGCGAAATTGAACGAAGATAGCAGTTTTGTTAAGTTTACTTCAGCGCATGTATTGGTTGATAAAAGGGAAATATTCCTTGTATCTAAAAGCAGCTAAGCTGCATTGAAAATTTAGTAGAGTGGAAAAAGGATAATATTCCAGGAATATTACTCTTCTTCAATTCAACAGTGAACAGCTGTTGGACCACTGGTTTCTGTGTTATTATTTTCAAAATGAACTGTAAATTATTTAAAAATTAAAATAAAGTTTTGTAGCATATTGGCACATTATATTGTTTTTTCAACTTAATTTTTCCCATTCACTTGTACTAAATCTAGAAAAAGGTGAATAGTCAACATATTACTAATCAAAAATCAATCCCATGATTATTGTAAACAAATTCTAAAATCACCATTAAAAAGCTTTAATATAGTACTACAAATGACCAATTGAACATTTTACCATTAAACCAAAAACAAAGTCACAAAACATTTTTTTTAATTTCTTGAAAATAATGATTTCGGAATATTAGTCTACCCTTTTTCCATTCACCGATTCAACTGTAGTTCTTTAAGAAGTCATAGAAATAATATTTATTGTATTCAACACAATAAATGTATCCCTACGAAACAAACTTCCCGAATTTCAGCTCTGTAGGTGATCGGGAAGTTAGATAAATTAGTAATGAGTCTTTAAATCAGTCGATGAAGACTTTTGCATAATATAAGCCACAGATTACTCCAAAATATTCAAATAATACAAAACCAGTATTGTTTCTTTAAAAAAAAGTTACACATTTTTATGTAGGTGAACATTTAGACCTACCGGATTCTTTTATATTGAATTCAGATTCTTTTGCCATGTGTTCTACACGCCTACACTAGACTCACAAAAAACAGATTAAATTGTGTTAGTAGTTTTTTCTTTTGTAAAATATTCATTCTCCACATTAACATATAGTCAGTTACATTGTTTCAGTTTGAACAAGAAAAAACGGAACACATCTGTAGTCCCTTTTCGTTCACACTTACAAGCCCGTGTGATATATAAGCACATCAAGATTCTATACAAAAGATGCTGTCCAGGTGGTCATACGTTAACTATAGAGAAACTTAGATCATAAAAATTCCCACAGTGAGCCTATATAATTTAAATCTAGCAATCACGCCCGCGCTTTTCACAATTTTAATTATTTTAATTGACATCGAGGTCCCTAAAAACAAAAATCAAAATATCTGAAGAATTTAGATTAGGTATATCACTGAAGATATTTCTAATATATCTTACCTACAATGAAACATTATCAATAACTCTTCTGTTATCTCATCCAAATATTATCTAATTAAAATTTTTTTTTCTTATCTTCTTTTCGAAAAAGAGAAAAGCTCGTTTATTGTGAGTAGGCCTAATTCATAAAAATTGCACGCTCAATTTTTCCGATCAACTTATTATTAACTTACTATTTTTCTTGTTATTATTATTATTATTATTATTATTATTATAAACTTTTTATTTATTTATTTTTCTAGATTATCGTATTATACTGATTGGCGTTTTAAATTTATTATAATTTTAAAGCTTTATACTACGTAGTTAATTAAATTTATTACTGATGACTTCTAGATTGTATTTTTTTACTTTCTCTTGCCTATATGAATATATAGGAAGGAAAGTATTGTTTTCATGTCGATTTTTCGAAATCGAGTTTTCACCGGATCTATACGTTTTCAGACCCCCTGAACCCAAAAAACTTGTTTTTAGCGATTGGTCTGTGTGTGTGTGTGTGTGTGTGTGTGCGTGTGCGTGTGTGTGTGTGTGTGTGTGAACAGAATATCTCAAGAACGGAACATCGTACGAACTTGAAACTTGAAACTTAAGTTACATACCACTACCAGACGCGACACGAACATTTTCATCAAAATCGGTCAACCGGAAGTAGTAGTTTATTCGTATAATTTTTCAGTTTTTTGCGATTTTCTCAAAAACTGGTCCTACGATTTTTTTTACAATCGCCTATTTTACTCAATTTTATATTCTCTACAAGATAGGGTAGGCGCCATGTTTGCTGAAACTCTCGGTGAGGCTGTTTTCACGTAAAAACATTTTCTTTTTAAGATTGCGGCTTTAATATGCATTTTAGCGCAAAACGTTATATAATAAAAGTTGTAGAGAATGTAAAATTCTACAACTTTTATTTCAAACATTTTTTTGTATAACGTTTAGTTTAGCGGTAATTTGCGATTTTCTGTTTTTTTTCTCACGAAAACGTGAGAAAAATCGATTTTTTTAACATTTCGGTCTTAGTATGCATTTTACGACAAAAGTGTATATAATTAAATTTATAGAAAATTAAAAGATCTACAACTTTTGTTTAAAGCATTTGTCTCTACAGAGCCTAGTTTAGCGTGAAAGCGTGATTTTCCGTATTTTTAAGCCAAACTGAGTTCGATTGTCATTTTGCGTCTTTCACTCATGATTAAAATAAGGTTATGTTTTTAGGTTAGTTTTTGTTTATTTCTAATATTTTAATAATAATGTTAGGTTTATTGTTAATTATTTGAATTGGCAAGAGAAAGTTGTGTGAGTGTTTCACACCAGATTTTTAAATTTTCAAGAAATCGTATAATTTAGGAAATGTCATCGTTTTAAGCCCAAGCCTAGTTTTTAAATCTCTCTTGTACTGTGTCACTAAATAAAAGAACAGAACACCTACTCTAGGACATTGCTTTTTGCCATAGTTGGGTAGAAAAATTTCCTTCATCTCGTACATTGTAGGGGAGACCGGGGCTAGTTGGCGCACTTTTTACATATATTTTTTTTGTAGCTATTTATGAAGTATTTGAGCTTATGTTTTATGCTGATGACAAACCTTAACATATTAGCCTTAAAGTCTCATTTTTTAAATTATTTTAATTTAAATATTTTGTGAGTTATGAACATTTAAAGTCATTAAAACCCATGCACCAACTTACCCCAACCTCAGAGTTAGTTGGCGCAGTACCTGGGGTAAGTTGGCGCAAGTTATTATTCATTCATTAAACAGTTATATAGGTGTGTGGCGTTGCTAATAAAATAAAATAACATCTGACACGAATTATTTTAATGAATGTTATTGATAAACTAATATAAAACTGGAATACCAGAACAGGTAATGAAAACAAAATTAACTCTTCCAGTAATCAACAGTTTTAAAAAAACTATATTTTAATGCGTATCAGACGTCTAAATAGGTTTACTGATTTTAACCAAACGAATTACAAAACTACTTTAAAAAAAAAACAAAAAAAGATTACTTTATATTATTTGGGTTAATTTTGGATACAGTAATAAACATTAGGACAATACAAACATAGTGTGCCGTTCTCGTCTTACTGGATACGGCGTTCTTTTCCTTTCCTCCCTGTAGTTTTAACACGTTTCTTATCTTTGCAGGAGACTTCCTAGACATTTCATCCCTTGTTGCATTTTTTCAGCTTCTAAAGAACTTTCACCTATCCTGTGGCAAGTTGGCGCATGCGCCAACTTGCCACAGCCCCGACTCATCGTTTTTGAAAAACGGTGGCGTAGTTAAAAAACTAAGCAATCAATTTAATTAAACTTGGCACAGTAAAAACCACAAAGTGCTGGTGAATTTAATGATATAAATATTAATGGGTTATTTAACCATACTTTTGTATGAAAAATTAATAACAGAGAAACCGAAATTTTACTTCCCTGTGGTAAAAAACAAAAAAAAAATAAAGTGGAAGTTGTTACGCTTTCATGAACAACTCAAAACACAATGAAATACTCGCAGTGACTGCCGGAAACAGTGATCCAAGTTTCAGGATTGACAACGTCTAAGATTTATCGCGAGTGCGCCTACTTGCCCCTGCGCCTACTAGCCCCGGTCTCCCCTAAATTATTATAGTTGCATAAATTATAATATAAATGATAATTTCTTACCTTATTTTTGGTTGCTATTTAGTTTTTGCTTAAAAAAACTTAGCCTACGATCATTTTGGTAGAACTACCTGCTTCGAAGTAATCAAAAAATTAAAATTTAGAATGAACTTTCCATTAAGTCATATCGATAAAATGTAAGATCATTAAAAATTAAAATCGTAACAATAAAAATTCAGTGATATGACTAAATGGAACGTCCTTTCTAAATTTTTTTATTGTCCAGTTTTCACATTTCCAATAGAACTTATTATTTTTCAATTCAACAGTTTGCGCTGTATTTACAAAATATATATTAGAGAACAATTTGAACATAATATTTGTTACATATTTTGAACATAAATTTGGATAACTTTAGACATAATATTGATAGACTTTAGTTATTAAATTAAAAAATCTGGTGTGAAACACTCACACAACTTTCTCTTGCCAATGCAAATAATTTACAATATAATTTAACATTAGTAATAAAATATTAGAAATAAACAAAAAACTAACCTCAATAAACATAACCTTATTTTAATCATGAGTGAAACACTCAAAATGAAAATCAACCTCAGTCTGGCTTAAAAATACGGAAAATCACTATTTCACGCTAAACTAGGCTCTGTAGAGAAAAATACGTTAAATAAAAGTTGTAGATCTTTAAATTTCCTATAAATTTGGTTATATACACTTTTGTCGTAAAATGCATACTAAGGCCAAAATCTTAAAAAAATCGATTTTTCACACGTTTTCGTGAGAAAAAATCAGAAAATCGCTAATTACTGCTAAACTAAGCGTCATACAAAAAAATGTTTGAAACAGAAGTTGTAGGTTTTTAAATTCTCTACAACTTTTATTATATAAGTTTTTGCGCTAAAATTTATATTAAAGCCGTAATCTTAAAAAAACAACGTTTTTACGTGAAAACAGCCTCACCGAGAATTTCAGCAAACATGGCGCCTACCCTATCTTGTAGAGAATAAAAAATTGAGTAAAATAGGCGATTTTAAAAAAAATCGTAGGACCAGTTTTTGAGAAAATCGCAAAAAACTGAAAAATTATACGAATAAACTACTACTTCCGGTTGACCGATTTTGATGAAAATGTTCGTGTCGCGTCCGGTAGTGGTATGTAACTTAAGTTTCAAGTTCGTACGATGTTCCGTTCTTGAGATATTCTGTTCACACACACACACACACACACACACACACACGCGCGCGCGCGCACACACACACACACACACACACACACACGCACACACACACACACAGACCAATCGCTAAAAACATGTTTTTTGGGTTCAGGGGGTCTGAAAACGTATAGATCCGGTGAAAACTCGATTTCGAAAAATCGACATGAAAACAATACTTTTTTTCCTATATATTCATATAGGCAAGAGAAAGTAAAAATGAATAATAAAAATAACTATTTGCTAATAGAAAATGTACAAAAAAGGTTTATTTAAAAAAAAAAAAAAGTTTTGTTAGGTAGACAATAGAATAAAACTTAGCAAATTGATGGAAAATGTAAGAGTTTACCAGAAATAGCAAGGAAACTAAACTATACTAAACTAAAATGTCAAATTAACCTCAATAAAAACATTGAAAAGTATGAAGAGATACTGGCAGAAAATGAACAACAAGAAAGATAAACGTAAAAATAAAATTGTTCTTCCGTAGTCAGGTTAACTGAATTCGAAAAATTATTTCAAGAAGTTTTATTCGAAAGAAATTTTATTTAAAAAAAACAACTTTATCACTTCACTACTATAGAATTAACAAAGTTTTACATAAAGTTGAGTAAACAATGGTAAACATTTTATCTCACGCTTCTAAAATTTAATAGGTTATTATAAATGAATTTTATTCAAAAAATACGGTAATATACAAAAAGAAATATAGGACTTATTTCATATTTACGTGTGTTTATAATAAACTCAGGTTGAATGTACTTAGTATTATTTTAATGAAATACTTAATTTTAAAAGCATTTTCTCTATCACACACTACTTTCTTTCTTGTTTATTCGGTACAATTCACTAACACTCTCTCATTTACTGGCGCTCACATTATTTCTTTGTTTAAAGTGTGCGTTTCCTTATACATTGTAGTAATGCACATGTTTCGAACCACCAACTCAAACCGCACGGCTTACTCGAATAGCGTTGTACATCCTGCCTGTAATATTGCTTACTAAGCCTGCTTTACATACCAGGGTTCCAAAGTTCAGGAAGCGGAAACTGTAGGCATAAATTTGTTATGAACTGTAATAAAAAACGTCACTAATCTTTATTAAAAAATGAAACAATTAATCCGTGAATTACAAGTCAGGTTCATTATCGTTTAATGAGAGGTAATACTTATTGTTCAGGTCATCAGCCTGAAACCTTATTTAAACAACTACCAATTTCACCATATTCACATAATTATAATTTACATGGACCTGATAATCTGAAACGATAGTCATAGACAGTTTGATTGTACTTGTTTTTATAGAACAGTGATATTTTTTCAGGGACTTTCCTAAAGTTCTATGAAAAGTTAAGGGAATTTGCAACGGAAAATTTAAAAAAAAATAAATTTTTGTTTATTAACCTAAAAAGATATGCTCCTAAGTGTTGGATTATTTGCACTCGATCTGCTAGTTCCAAGACTACAAAAATAGTACTGTTCCTTATCAGATGGTCAGCCAATAATATATGACCGAAGCATTTAAAAACAGAAGAGGTAGAGCTGTTAAATACACTAGTCACAGTTATCTCCTCTGAGAGTATTAAATTTCATTACACAAACATTGCTTTGTGGTAAATGAAGTGAAGCTTTCATTTGCAGGGTGGAAAGTAGATGCTTTTCAGAGGGCCTGGCATGCTGATAAGCTTATGCCACTCTTCCACTCAGTGAGGAAGGCAATCGTAAACCACCTAACTCCTCGTTTTACTTAATAAAGCCTCTGGAGATTCAAACAAGCCTTTCGGCTGATGACCTAAACAACAACCTAAAAATATCCGTAAAACACTCCCATGACTTTTTCTTGCCAACGTAAATTATAATACATCTTTAATCATTTTGAACAATGTAACATAAAAAACATAACCTAATTTTAATCATGAGTGAAAGACGCTAAAAAAAAATCAATCTATTGGACTTAAAATTAGGCCTACAAAAAATCACTGACGCTAAAATAAGCTCTGTAGAAGAAATGCTTGATATAAAAGTTATAGGTTTTTTTAATTTCCGATAACTTTGATTATATACGATTTTGCTCATAAATACATAATATTATTAAGGCCGTAATATTAAAAAAAATATATATATCACGAGAGCACAGCCCCACGAATTTCAACAGACATACCGTCTACTCTATCTTGTGGAGCACAAAAACTGTATAAAATGAGGCGATTTTAAACAAACTCGTATGTCGTTTTTGAGAAAATTGTAAAAAAAGTAAAAAACGACAAGAATGTTTGAGCCGGGTCGCCGCCTTGTGGTACCTAACTTAATTTTTAACTTTTAAAACTACGTAAAATATTCCGTTTCTGTGACTTTTGCACACGCATGCCCGCGCGCGCGCGCGCACACACACACACACACAAATAGATCAATCGGTAAAATATGTTTTTTCGTTTTTGTTCAGGAAGATGTATATTTCCGGTTGATAATTTTCAGAAACTTTGAAAAAAGTAAAGAGATGATTGTAGGGTAGTACTGCACCGTACATGATACCTGACTGCAAAATACAATACACTGTGTCGTAGTTTAGGTCATCAGCCGAAAGGTTGGTTTGAACCTCAAGAGGTTTTACTAAGTAAAACGAGGAGTGAGGTGGTTTACCAATGCCTTTCTCACTAAGTGGAAGAGTATGCTTATCAGCATGCCACACCCTCCGAAAAGCACCTACTTTCCACCCTGCAAATGACATCTTTACTTCATTCACCACAGGGTCTGGCTGTATAATGATGAAATTCAATACTCTCAGAGAAGATAACTCTGACTATTATCTTTTGCACCTCATAGATCTTCTCTTTTTAAATGTTTTAGTCATATAATGGGCTGGCCATGTGGTACAAGAGAGAACTATTTTTTGTAGCCCTGGAACTAGCAGATCTAGTGCAAATTATTTAACACTCCACTTCGGCGTTATGTACAATACACTGTACAGCCAGAAATAGATGGTAGAATACTGATAGATAAAGGAACTAACCTTCTCAACCGACTTCACCTTAATAAACAGTTTGCTCGAACATTTGTGTTTAACGTTCTTGAATATTAAAACGAATTGTTTGTCATTAAAGTAATTAGACTAAACAAATAAAATAGAAGATGACTTAATTTTATCGATCACAATTTTTTCAAAATTTAAAAATTACGTAAAGCTATATTACAGTAAATCCGGTTCTAACAAAATTTAAACGACCGGCATTACTTGTTCGTTATATCCTGGTGTTCGTTATAGCCGAATGAGTCTATTCGCCCCAATATCTTCTCTTTCTTTTTTTTGTAATCCCTAATGCGTGTACGTTGCAATCTGTTCAATTCAGAACAATAAGCAACCCCATGACCCAATGAGATGAGGATGATGTGTATGACGTGTAAATGAGGTGTAGTCTTGTGCAGACTCACGTCGACCACTCCTGAGAGAGTATGGTTAATTGAACCCCAACCATCAAAGTACATTTTTTTTTTTTTTTTGGTTTAACGTCCAAAAATTATTTCTATATATAAATATATTTCTATAATAATATTATTTAATAATATTATATATTATTTATAATATTATTAATAATAATATTTCTATATATATTATATATATTAATATATTATAAATTCTTTTAAGCACTTAGCCAAACACCGGTAGCCACTGTCTAGCATTCAAATCCGTATAAAAGTAACTACCTTTACTAGGATTTGAACCAGGAACCTTCGCCTCCGAAAATCAGCTGTTAGACAGCTGATTTTGGCGACAACTTTACCTCTAGACCAACCTGGTGGGTTGCTCCAATATCTAGTATTCTATTATCTTATGTTCCCAGCCAATTACCGGAATAACGAATATTAGTCTAAATACTTAATTAAAGTAAACAATCACGAATAAAAATCTTTTACACCTTCTCCGCAGCCAAACGGTGAGCGAAGTTTAGTTTTTAGCTATTCTAAGCATAAAGAAGGTCACGGGTTCGATGGTAGGTCTGGGCTGAGGCAACACGGATAATACTGAAATTTACCGATAACTCCCAAAATACCAACGTAGAGAAAAATACAAAGTAGTCGCTAATGACTGCGGATGTTGATGCTGATTTAATTATGTACAGTACTTACCAAAAATCCGTGATGAGAAGTGTTCCCGAAATTAAAAACAAAACTTCATATGTGATAGGCTACAGGGCTACTTTATTTAAATATAGACTGCACAAATAATTTAATGTACATAAACTTAAAATAATGAAACAAGTAAAAAAGGAAGAAAATAAAATTTAATGTAATTTAAAAAAATTGTCTATCATACAGTAACTATTTGCTTCTCATTTCCTAGAGAATATATTTGTCTACTATCATTTCAGGGAAGGTGATTCTTCCGTTACAACCGGATTCCATTTTCGTTACATCAGACTGCAATATGTTAATGACATATAAAACCAACCAAATTTTCTAATTTCATACGTTAGGTACACTACCGGATTTTCATTACAACCCACTCCATTAAAACCTTATTTTTCTGTATTTATAATTCTCTAAATCCTTTAACAGAATAAGAATTTTTGAAATCGGTAGAATAGTTTCTGAGATAATTTCATATACACAAATAAAAGTTAATTCTTTAATAGTATAGAACCGGAATGTAATTAAATAATTTTTTTACAGAAGAAGACTTAATTAAGCACTTAATTACGAGTTAAATATGCCAGGAAAACAAACAGTTCGATTAAACATTCCTGTTCAAAGATCATAGATACTAAAACGAATTTTTGTTAACGAAGTTATTGTTTTCTTTGTGTGTATAGAAAACAATATTGATTTGACATTATTTTAATTATAATTTTACTTAAGAAGATAAATAAGTTATGTTAACTCATTAATTGTAGCAAAAGTATTATTAAACATATTGAACAAAAATTCTTTTACTGTATTTAGAACAAAGACCGTTTTTTATTATGTCTGATTTAGTTCAGATAGTAATTAAAAGTTTACAAATATCCAGAAACAGATAAATAAGAGAGACAATTTATTAGGGTATACACTAGTTATATAAAACGTAAGATGATTGGTTGCTTCAAAATTTCCAAAACTCCTAGCACGTTTTTAAAAGGGAAAGTCTTATTTCATTATTTTTCCCACAATTTTACATTCCATTATGTACGAGGGGCAATCAGAACGTAGTAACACCAGCTTATATTTCTTATTCTAGGAAAAATACGTTTGATTAGGCTGCATAAATCCAGTTTCTTGCAAGTTGGAGAGAAAAAATTAGAGAAGTTAAAAAAGTCATTAAAGGCGGAATACCGTCAACCACAAAAAAAGTAAAAGTGACTCCATACGAGAACAAATTCAATTGGGAAATAGAGCTAACTTTTCCAATGAAAAATTTTTTAAGAATAAACTAATAAGTTGAAACACAAAAAATGAATATATTCAGGGTGATTCAAGAAAGGTTTTTTTTACCGGCGATTGGTGAGCTCACCCTACAGGCCAAAAGAAAGAAAAATATTTATGTAAACATAAGTCCTAAAACGGTTTTGTAACGAGTTCCGGCTACCGAAAGATTTCGTTTGGAACTCAGTACCCTCGGTGTAATGAAGACTTGCTGAAATTCTAAGAAAGTAAATTAAGCGGTAAATTCAATTGTTTCTCATGGTTTTTTACCTGACAATTCGAATAGAACTGGTCATACAGCTGAACATCTCTTGGTTTTTAAGATATTCGACGTAAAATAGAAAAAAACTGTGCCTAAAACACGTTTTTTAGGTTTGAACTGCTGTTTAAACTCTGTTTAATTAGTCATTAAACTCTGTTTAATGACTAATAAATACATAAAAGTTAAAAAAACTAGTAAAAAATGTAATTCTGAACAAATTGGTATAAAATACGGCAAGAAACAACCAAAACCGGAAATACACGTTTTCTGGCCCCGTGTACCCAAAAAACATGTTTTTAGCGATTACTTTGTGTGCGTGAAGAAAATATCTCAAAAACGGATTAACGAACGGAGTTGGAACTTGAAACTTACGTTATATAAACTACGAAACTCGACAAAAATATTTTCATAAAAGTTAGTTTATCGGAAGTAGTAGTTTATTCGTGCAATTTTCTCAAAAATGGCTGCTATGATTTTGTTTAAAATTGCCGTATCTACTACATTTTTTATTCTCTACAAGATAAGGTTAGTGCCATGTCCGCTGAAATTCTTGGGAAAGCGGTGCTCTCGAGGTACATTTTTTTAAAAACTGCGGCCTTAATATCTTTTTATGACAAAAATGTAGGCCTATATAATTAAAGTTATATGAAATTACGAAACCTACAGCTTTTATTTTAAGCGGTTTTTTCCACAACGCTTTGTAAAACTTCAAATAGGGATTTTCTGTATCTTGCTCATTAAAATCGGTAAAAATGAGATTTTTTAGATTGTGGCCTTAGTATGCATTTACGACAAAAGTGTAGGCTATATAATTAAAGTTATAGAAATTTAAAAAATCTACAACTCTTATTTCAAGGATTTTTTCAACATAGCCTAATTTAGCGTCAATTAGCAATTTTCCGTATTTTTAAGTTCTACAGATTGATTTTCATTTTGCAACATTCACTCACGATTAAATACAGGTTATGTTTTTCATTATTTCCATTGGCAAGAGAAAGTTGTGTGAGTGTTTCACACCAGATATTTTGATTATATTTTGTTATTATGCAAATTTTTTGGGTAATCCGAACATCACGAAATCTAAGTAACTAGTCAAATCAAAGAAACTAGTAGGTCCCTCTGTCCCAATCAGTTCGGATTGTCGGAGCTGTGCATTTAAAAACAAAAATGCAACTTAATATGTTAAGTAAATTATTATTATTTTAAAATTACAAAATTATGAACCAGGTCGATTTTTTCAAATAGTAAAAGATATGCATTACGATAACGCCGAAAATTGTTGATTCCTGTTATTGTGGAATCCAAAAAAAAACTTTAAAAGTTTTTTGAGACTAGTTTAAGGGTGTGGACCAACAGCAGTTACTGGCGTTTACTTTTGTCTTTGCATTAAAAATTCGGGCCACACCCCTGTGACGTATTGTTTGAGAATTTATGATGTTTTGTCTCTCTTCAGTACCTATGATTATGGCCTACAAGCCTACTACTAACTGATCATTTTTTCTTAAGAACCAAACATACACCCCATTGTGTCCTTTTACATAAACATTTCGATTCAAAATATAGAATGAATACCTGACCACCCTGGTGTCAGTTCATAGCAGGGGCGGACTGGAGTAAGGTCATTCGGTACAATCACCAAAGAACCTCGCGATTCGAAAATAAAAAATAAAATTTGAATCAAAATATTTTTCAACGACCACTATTCCTACAACGTAAAAAGTAAAGTCAATAAAAAAATTAACTATCAGAAGATATTTCCTGACTAATTTTATGATTTTATTTGATTTATTTAAAATTTTGTAAGAAGTAGCCTAAATATATTGAAATACAAATACATAATAATGAAATTTGGAATATATCGAATGTTTATTAAATCTGCTCTCGCGGAAAAATTTGTCCAATCAAATATTCTACAACGACTACTATTCCAACAACGTAAAAATAGCAAGCCTGTTAAAATGCTAAGTATAAGACCGTATTGTTGTTGATTAAAAGAAACTGAAAAAAACAATTTTTCATTTTTTGCGATTTTCTCAAAAAGTCCACAACAAATTTTTTGAAAATTGCCTCATTTACTTCATTTTTTGTGCTCTACAAGGTAGGATAAATGGCATTTCTTCATATCATCTGAAATTCGTGGGAAGGCTGTGCTCACGTGGTAAAAAATTGTTTTTTTAAGATTGCGGCCTTAATATGCACTTTACAGCAAAAGTAAACATAATCATACTGTTGTAGAAAATTAAAAACCCTAAACTTTTATTTCAAGCATTTTTTCTATAGAACTTAGTTTAGCGTCAATTATTGATTTTCCGTATTTTTAAGTCGAACAGAAGTTGATTTTTATTAGCGACCTTCACTCATGATTAAAATTAGGTTTGTTTTTCAATTTACATTATTCACTCGTAATAAAACCTATGTTATATTTTTCAATATTTACATTGACAAGTAAAAGCCTTGAGTGTTTCAAATTATATTTTTTCAAAAAAATAAGACGGTTTAAAGTATACTGAAGGGGTATTTTTGGGCCGCCTATGCTAAAATCACCGGACTGCCTCAACTCCCAATTCCACCTCTGGTTGAGAGTGTATCCTCTTGCTAAGAATCTGTGGTAGATCCTTATCTATTACAAGGATTCGGACAGTTTTCTCGTACCATTGCTATAGTCACTTGAGTCACGAGTTTGCCCTTGTTTGCAACGAGGGGTAAAGGGGGAAAACATCAGTGCGCATACTTAACTTCAGTACGACAAACATAACAACTTATACTAGGCCTATATCTAAAGCATATACAGTATATGGCGGAACCTTTTGTAGGTTAACTGTACGAATATAACTGTTTGTTACCGTAATCACAAATGTCGGTTTCTCGAAAACGTGGTCGAACTATTCACAGTGCTGAACGCAATGTAATAAAATGTGAAGTTGAAGCTAAACAAAAATGCCTATCCGTGCCTCTTAACAAAAGCCGTGAGCTAGCGGTTAACTAGTGTGATTCTTTTTTTTACAATTCGAAAAATAAAAAAGGAAATTAAGGACGTGAAGAAGCTATTCTTTAACAATTTTGTTGACACCTGGTAAAAAAAGAAAACGGTTAGGTAGATACTAGAGAGACTGATAATGAAAACGCCGATGACAGCAACAGTAAAGAAGACGATTCATTTGTAATTACAGTAAATCAAACATTTCTAGTCATGTAATTAAGTTATAAGCAATATTACAGGTCATATTTATTTCTTATAACGTTTATGAAGAAAACATTTTCTTGGAATAAACCACAGCTTACAAAATGTATCTAGAAACAGCACGGTAGTGAAATTTACGAGTAGTGTCTCACTGTTGAGGTTGGCAGCACTGCAAATATTTCACTGCTCTTCCTCACAACCCATACATACGCAAAGGCAATTTCGTGACTTCAGTATCTATACAAGACAAAACACTAGAGACAGAAAACTTTGCACACTCGTGAATTTAGAATACTAGACACAATTGTAGGAGTAGCCTCGCGGTAATCCGGTACATAGCCTATAGGACAGCCTTATAGCTGAATTATCGATAATCATGGATTAGTGGAAATGAACATGAAATGTGGGAAAACTACACTTATATTAGGTATATTTTTCAAATAAAAAGACAAAAATTATACATATCTGTTGTATATTTCACTTTTAGTTAATGAATAAACATAAAAGTAAAATAAAACCCACAGACAACAATAAAACATTATTTACACGATAAAATACAACAATAAAAAAATCAACTGTAATGTTTGCTATAATTTTTATATTTGTAAAACCACCAGATCGTTCAGGAAGAGGTTTTTGAACTCTATTATAATTACAAAAAGGGAAACATAAATTTTTCCAATGTTACCGAACACCAAGGTGTTTAATTAAAAAATCACAATAAGCAACACAAAACATTAATTGAAAATATTGGAGACCAATAATAATAAAGATGTTCATATATTGGAAAAGTATGACAAACACAAATTTAAAAAGAAGTTTAAATTATTAATTATGCAAACAGAATACGAAAATATCGACCTAATTGGGTTGGCAGAACTGACTTGGTAAATTTATATTATAAAATTAATGGATAAATTTATTCCTGTAATTGTCATTACATAAAAAGGAGGTTAATGTCTCTGAAAAATAAATGTTTAAACGTGTAATTGTAAAAATTATAATAATCTGACGATGTGGTAACACCGGGTAAGCGCTACTCAATCGATAAAATGTTTTTACATATTCTTTGAACGCTCTGGTTTTTTTGATGTCTTTATTTATAATAAATAAAATAAAAATAAAAGTTCTTCAAACGGTGGATTTGCTATAATCTTTAGTAAATTAATAAAAGTAAAATAATATTATACAGCAGCAGATACTAACAGTCATCAACTTCCGCTCGTCGATTTTTTCCTACCCGACCCGTCTATTGCTGTGCAATTTCAAAGACCGACGGATTACGTCGATTCTACTCTACATAAAAAATAAGATCAAATAGAATATATAAACAAAACAAATTAATGTTTATAAATTTTTGAGGCATGATCTCTTTTTCAGGTGTTGAAGGTAAGACAATGTAGTGTCTATTGTCCCCTGTGCTCCGATTCTGTTTTACAAAGTGAATACAGACTATGGTACATCCATATTCAACAATATTCAATTCGAGCAATGATTTAGAGATGCTGGATGTTTTAGAAAATTTTAACAAGATATGTTTTCCGAATATTCATCATTTGTTGAACATACTTGCAACAATTCCCGTGACTATATGTAGCGTACAGTGGTCAATTTCTACCATTAAAAGAATTAAAACAATTCAAAGAAATAATATGGGAGATAAAAGACTGAGTAATTGGGTTCTGATTAAAGTGATGGTATCCTGATATATTGAATGATATTTTGGCGAGACCTTCAAATCGTAGATTGGTGCTTTAACTAATTTGATTAACGTAATGATCTAGTTGAAAGAAGTGGATGATAAAACATAAAAAGCCGAAAATATAACAAATAAATAAACAACTTAAAATTGAAAATATTTTTAAACACACACATTACATCTCATTTGCTACGTATTTTGGCAGTCCTAATCTGCGTAACGTGCGAAAGGAAAAGTTTTCAATTTTTACACACATACACACGCGCTAATTGCGCATGTACACACATATATATGCGTGTGTGTTTGCTTTTGTTACTATATTTTATTTTGCCCCTCCACCTAAAAAATTCTGGATACGTGCCTGTTTAATAACACTTTAACTGATGCAGATACGTAGATGTTTATTACCATCATTATTATTATTATTATTATTATTATTATTATTATTATTATTATTATTCTAAAAGGATAATATCTACGAAATTGTAGTTCATTCTGGAGAAAAAAGGTGTCACCTTGTCCACTGCAGAACATGCAATGAAGCCGTAGGCCTATACAGCCCCTTCATCCACTAATATTTCCTTAATCCTTAATAAGTCTTTGGTAAGTATACTTACCACTGGCAATAAGGTCGATTTTATTTAAAATAAGCTATTCAGTTGGACCTTGTTGGTATTTTATGGTTTTATAGATTTTTTCTGGTAAGTAGGCTATTCAGATTTTGAAATTAGCACGCAGCGACCATTTGCTTCGTGAGTAGCACGAATGTGGTAAGGATTCATAACAGCGTATGCTACCGTGTTGTTTTTTTGCTACTTTTGTACAGTGCTTAGAAAACTCGATTTTTTTACGGGAAAGCAAGCATTCATGCTAATATAAAGTTAAGATAAGCTATTCTATAATTTGTTGGTGTATTGGACAACAAGTTGTTTTAATAAGAATTCTCACCTCTAAACATTATGTGATTTCCATTTCCATAAACGTTCCTTGGTAAGTTTACTTACCAGGGCTTAATATAAAAAATATATATATATATATATATATCTTACTGTTCTGTCACTAGAAATACATTATTCAAATCCCTATGAAGCAAAATTTAAAATTTTTCAACATGTATATTTTCTGTAGTACTGCCCTATAAAGGGGTAAACTTTAGAAGTATAGCATTTACGTCATATTACAACCAAATGGGTGAGTACTTATTACCTTCGTCAATCACAATTTTATTTAATATGTTTTTGTATGTGCACTACAATTTTTACAGAGTACCTATATAATCTACAAAGATAGCTGTACGCCTTGCTATGTTATATACGAATTGCGTTCATACCACGTAGAATTGAGAAACCTGATGCTGTCTGATGCGTAACATTTACGCTCTGTGTGAGATCGCTCCAGCGTTACGTACTCATAATTTACGTAATGCAAAACATCATTGTTTGTATTTCAATAATATGTATTATGAATAATACTTAAAAGTGACACAATAACAGTTTTGAGGGGGAAAAGAGATTACAACAAGATACAGCCTTTTCATGTATTAGACTCTAAGGCGGGAATTCCCGCCATAATTTGCTTTTTATAAAAATGTTTACTTCTGACAGAGTAAACTATCTAAATTCGAAGGGGGCCGCGATAATTGTTCGTTGTTGAGAGAGTCTAATACCCGAACAAATCAAATTTTTACTCCAACGCACAAAATTACAAATCCGAAGGGGACCGCGTTAATCATTGGTGTAAAGAATATTCATTGTATAACCTAAAGTTTCTGCCCATAACAGACAGGTGGAGTGTCAAATTATTTACACTCAATCTGTTCGTTGCAGGGAATAAATAGTTCTGTTTCTTCTCACATGGTCAGTCAGTTTAATGACTGAATCATTTAAGAGCAGAAGAGGTAGAGGTGTAAAAGACACTAATCAGAGTTATCTTCTTTGAAAGTAATGAATTTCATTATACAGCCAGACCCTGTGGTGAATGAAGTGAAGGTGTCATTTGCAAGTGGAAAATATATGCTTTTCAGAGGGCCCGGCATGCTGATAAGCGTACTTTTCCATTCAGTGAGGAAGACATGGTAAACCACCTCACTCCTCGTTTTACTTAGTAAAACCTCTACAGGTTCAAACCGCCTTTCGGCTGAAGACCTAAACAACAACAACCTAAAGTTTACTGACCAAATAATCCTAATTTTTACTTCAACGTACAAAATTACAAATTCGAAGGGGACCACGATAATCGTCTGTTATAGAAATAGTTTAATTTCTAAATAATTTTGAATTTTACTCCAATGCACAACATTACGAATTAGGAGAGGACCGCGATAATTGTTCGTCATAGACAAAAATTCAATATAAAGTGAATTTAATTCCCAAATAATTCTTATTTTTACTCCAACAAAATTACAAATTCGAAGGTGGCCACGATAATTGTTAAGGTACCAGTCAATTCGTTCGTTATGAGAGGCTTTTGTTATAAAGAGGTTTGTTACAGAGAGAGTTCACTGTAACTTCAGTGGTTTTCTGTATACTACTCAATAGGTTAGTACATCCACACCCAGTTTATAAAATACAAAAAAATCTGATGTGAAACACTCACACAACTTCCTCTTGCCAATGAAAATAATGACCAATATAACCTAACATTAGTAATAAAACATTAGAAATAAACAAAATAAACTAACTCCAAAAAACATAATCTTATTTTAATCATGAGTGAAAGACGTAAAGTGAAAATAAACCTCAGTTTAGCTTAAAAATACGGAAAATCACTCTTTCACACTAAACTAGACTCTGTAGAGAAAAATGCTCTAAATAAAAGTTGTAGATTTTTTAATTTCCTATAAATTTTATTATATATACACTTTTGTCGTAAAATGCATACTAAGGCCGAAATCTTAAAACAATCGATTTTTCACACGTTTTCGTGAGAAAAAAACAGAAAATTGCTAATTACCGCTAAACTAAGCGTTATACAAAAAAATGTTACAAATAAAAGTTCTTCTTCACTTCCAAGGATTAGGTTAGCGTTATACAAAAAAATGTTACAAATAAAAGTTCTTCTTCACTTCCAAGGATTAGGTTTCTTGAACCTGTTCCGGTACCCATCTGTTCCTCGGTCGTCCTATATCTCTTCTTCCTGTAGGTTTGTAGTTTCTGGCGGCTTTTGGTATTCTATCGCCTGGCATGTGATTCAAATGGCTGCACCATCTGCTCCTGTTCTGCTTGATTTTGTCTAGCAACGGTAAAGCATTCAGTGTTTTTCTAATTTCTTCATTTCGTAGCCTATCTCTTCGGCTGCATCCATATACACTTCGTAAGAATCTCATTTCTGCAGCCTGGATTTTGCTGTCTACCTTTTTTATATGTATCCAGGACTCACTGCCATACATCAAAGTAGGGACAGCAATTGTATCGTAAAACTTAAGTCTCGTATCTTTTCAAATAAAAGTTGTAGAATTAAATTCTCTACATTTTTTATTACATACATTTTTTTGCTAAAATGTATATTGAAGCTGTAATCTTAAAAAAAACATTTTTTTTACGTGACAGCCTCACCAAGAATTTCAGCAAACATGGCACCTACCCTATCTTGTAGAGCATAAAAAATTGAGTAAACCAGGCAATTTTTAAAAAAATCGTAGTACTAGTTTTTGAGAAATCGCAAGAAAGTGAAAAATTACACGAATAAACTACTACTTCCGGTTGACCGATTTTGATGAAAATGTTCGTATTGGGTCCGGTAGTGGTATGCAACTTAAGTTTCAAGTTTCAAGTTCGTACGATGTTCCGTTCTTGAGATATTCTGTTCACACACACACACACGCACGCACGCGCACACACACACACACACACACACACACACACACACACACACACAGACCAATCGCTAAAAACATGTTTTTTGGGTTCAGGGGGTCTGAAAACGTGTATATCCGGTGAAAACTTGATTTCTAAAAATCGACATGAAAACAGTACTTCCCTTTCTATACATTCATATAGGCAAGAGAAAGTAAAAATATTTCAAAATTTATTTCAGCCCCAAAGATAGAGGTTGAACTTAAAGAAATAGGGTTTTCGTAGAAACATTTTATTTGCAATCTCTAAACTTATAAACTTAAACTCGCTGTTCAAATTAATAATTAAATTATCCCCTATGATATGTCAGAACCATTTTTAAATATTTCCTTAAAAATTATTTTAAAAAATTTGGAAAAAAAATTCCCTTTCATGAGACGACGCGTTTCATGGTTGATGGCAACTTTTGGAAAGCTTACCTTTGATTCATCGCAATAACCGTTTGTGATTTCTGTGTCTACTCTTTAAGAACAATCGAAGAGACTACCTTTGTTTCCAAATTCCGTGTTGATTTGTTAAATTCCGGTCAATACCAGAACATCAAACCCAATGATTTCTGTATCTACTTTTAAAGAGAAATCAAATGACACTATTTGTTTCCTAATTCCGACTTTGATTTCTTGACTCCGGTTTTGGGCCGCTTACGGTCGAAACCCGAACTTCAAATCCAATTTCAGCCGACTACCTTTTTGTGTAGAGTGCGAATCCGAAAACCGGTTGTTGCTATTTCTCGTAATTTCTGATTTTGATTTGTTGACTTCTGGTTTTGGGCCACTTCCGGTCAAAACCGGTACTTCAAACTCAATTTCGGTCGACTAACTTTGTGTGTGGATTACAAATCCGTAAACCGGTTGTTTTTAACTCTTGCAGTTTCTGACATCTGGGTGTGACGGACAGACAGACGGACTAAGATTGATTATTACCACCAATAATTAAATTTTGTGACTAATTATTATTTAAAGTGAAATAAACATAGATGAGTAATATACTATTATGCAAAACTTTCGTCATATCATAGTATATTTAATTACAAACACTTCTGTAAAAAAAAATTTCGATTTTAGTTATCAAAGATGTAAAGTTATGATTTTTCTTGAGTTTCATGACGCGAATAAAATTGTAATTTACAGTTGCATAAAGTTTTTAAGGGGCTTCTAAGTTACCATGGGAACACTTCAATTCTTATTACTATTTTTTTTTAAATACTTCCATATGCCATAGAAAGGAACTGATTATACGATTTTATTCAGAAAATATTAGACTATATATACTTTTTTTTTTTGGCTTTACGTCTGACTGTTTTGCAATTTCTGCTAATGCAGACGATACTATAGACCTATGTTTAGCCAAAAGTACAATTTGATTTTATTGTGTTTTTAAGATTAGACTTCCTCCTTAAATATATTTCAATCAATTCATCTAATCTGCTGAAATATTGAATGTGTTATCAATAAAATATTAAATGACAGACAATACTCATTGCAAAAGAATAATTTTGTATTGATATAACAAGTAACTGAAAAATCTGGTGTGAAACACTCACACAACTTTCTCTTGCCAATGCAAATGATTAATAATAAACCTAACATTATTAATAAAATATTAGAAATAAACAAAAACTAACCTCAAAAACATAACCTTACTTTAATCATGAGTGAATGACGCAAAATGACAATCGAACTCAGTTTGGCTTAAAAATACGGAAAATCACGCTTTCACGCTAAACTAGGCTCTGTAGAGAAAAATGCTCTAAACAAAAGTTGTAGATCTTTTAATTTTCTATGACTTTTATTATATACACTTTTGTCGTAAAATGCATACTAAGACCGAAATGTTAAAAAAATCGATTTTTCTCACGTTTTCGTAAGAAAAAAAAACAGAAAATCGCTAATTACCGCTAAACTAAGCGTTATACAAAAAAATGTTTGAAACAGAAGTTGTAGGTTTTTAAATTCTCTACAACTTTTATTATATAAGTTTTTGCGCTAAAATTTATATTAAAGCCGTAATCTTAAAAAAACAACGTTTTTACGTGAAAACAGCCTCACCGAGAATTTCAGCAAACATGGCGCCTACCCTATCTTGTAGAGAATAAAAAATTGAGTAAAATAGACGATTTTAAAAAAAATCGTATGACCAGTTTTTGAGAAAATCGCAAAAAACTGAAAAATTATACGAATAAACTACTACTTCCGGTTGACCGATTTTGATGAAAATGTTCGTGTCGCGTCCGGTAGTGGTATGTAACTTAAGTTTCAAGTTTCAAGTTCGTACGATGTTCCGTTCTTGAGATATTCTGTTCACACACAGACACACAGACACACAGACATACACACAGACCAATCGCTAAAAACATGTTTTTTGGGTTCAGGGGGTCTGAAAACGTATAGATCCGGTGAAAACTCGATTTCGAAAAATCGACATGAAAACAATACTTTCCTTCCTATATATTCATATAGGCAAGAGAAAGTAAAAATGCTTTTATTTCTTCTACCTACTTTATAGGCTATGAGAAACAGGTAAGGAAAAAAATGTTGAATATTGATTTTTTTAAATCAAAGTTTTTACCGGAAATACACGTTTTCAGGTCACCTAAGCCCAAAGAACATGTTTTAACCGATAGTCTGTGAGTGTGTATGGCAATAAAATATCTTAAAATCGGAAAATTGTACAAATTTGAAACTTGGAACTTAAATTAATTTAACTTGAATAGCTTGCAAAGAGCGAAGTGTATTGCAATAGATGTACATATATACTGAATCAGATGCCCACTTTATTTTTATTTCGTTCATTTAAATTCTGCACGTGGGAAATTGATTGATTTGAGGACGTTTCAAATTTCCCGGATTCGGTTGACTGGGATTCTACTGTAGTTATTTAGGTACAATAATTTAATGTATTTTTGTAGTAAAGCCAATCAAAATCACATTAATTCAAGTTGGCAGAAAAATATGTCCCGTATACTTAATTCCACCATTGAGTAATATCATAATACAATTTTTGTTTTTAAAAACAAGGAAATTGACCTAATATTGTTCTACTGTATATATTTATAAACTTTTAAATTTCTTTTTAATACTAGGTTTTAAATAATTTAAATTTTTTACGAAACAATAATCTGACATCTAGCAATCGTGTTATAAGAAATTTTAAAATAATGACAGCTTTGAAAAATCCGTGGGAATCTTTTATACAAGGATAAAGAAGCAAATTACTTTGTGTTTTCCAACTATCGTAGTTAACTTATTTTTCCCATAATTCAATGAATTTTATATATATATGTATTATTGTGCATATGCAGCAGAGAGTTGATGGAACAGAAAACCGCATAGAAAAACTAAAATAAAATAACACTTTCATTTCTAAGTTAGTTAACATCTGTCAGTTTACGTTCGTTTAAATAATTAGATTTCTAAGAAAGTAAACGGTACAAAAAACCGAATATTCTTACTAATTTTTTAAGCAGTACATAATAAGGTGAAACGCAATGTATGCCTAATAACACGATTAACATGATTATGAGTTTAAGTATACATAATAACGTAAGTGTAGAGGTTAGCGCAACAAACTTCAGTCACGGGTTTCAGGTTCGATTCCCAGTTAGATCTGGCATGTCTTCATCTTTATGTCACCTTATTGGCTAAGCGCAAGCCAAAAAAATTTAGGCATTTTCTGCAGAAATGTTTTTACAGAAATTTATTTCTACAGAAATAGTTTAAATTAGGAAATACAACAACGACGATAATTTAAAATTTACAATCTTAATGTATTAGGCTAATAAATATATATTCCTCACACTCGACTCACCCTTCAATAAATCAAAATATTAATAATAAATGATTATCGAAAAAGGGATTTCTTCAATAATTTTATTGAAGACCAACTTATTGAGCTGGTTTAGAAATTTTAATATTTAGGAATTGGATTACGTTCACTATCGATTTATAATAAAGAAACCCTGCAAAGGATTGCTGAACTTTTGTAGCCAGTTCCAGTAAATCGACTCAAAATGCTTCTTCTGAACTAAGCATACCACGAAAAAGTGTATAAAGAAATCTTAAAAATTTAAATTTTAAGCCGTACCGTCCATCTTTACTCCACGCTCTTCGCGAGGACGTTCATGATACGCGATTGCAGTTCTGTAAGTTAAATCTTTATCCGTATAAAATTAAGTTACGTGTTTTACATTGTTTACTCATGATTAAACGTAGGAAATTTTTATTTTTTACATTGACAAAAGAAAATCGTGTGATTGTTTTACACCAGATTTTTTGTCACAAAATTAAATTTAATATGATAAAATTATGTTAATAATAACAATATATTCCTAAGTTTCTTATTACAAAACAATTGAAACCAGTTTATTTATGAAAATGTTGAATGAAATATGAAGTTCATTGCACTTAATTTTATCCATAAAAAGACAAAAGTGTAGAAACATGTTCTTTGTTGTAAAAAGAAGATCTTGCATCGGAAAGACATTTCAATTCAAATAAACTAAAAATAAAAACATAAGTCGCCGCATCGTGAATCAATGTTAAAGACGTTTCGATTGTATCAACAAAGTTTCCCAACAGACGTCGAGTGCTTCTAGCACACAATGTCTTAGTGGACGTTTATTTAATCTACCTAAAGTTTTAATAATTTTCACGCCACTATTTTACAATGCTATTATAACATAAATTATAATTTTTAACAAAATTCAAGTATTTTAAAAAAATTGTCCTGGTAATAAAATAAATTGGAAAATCTGTCAGCTTTTTGTTACTGTATAAATACTTCATAGAGATTAAGTACGTTTTAACACAACAACCCCGTTAATCCGAACAAAGTTTAAATATATATTATAATCTTAATTTTCAATGATTTAATAAAAAAATTGATTTTTTCAAACCAAAGAGAAATATTTAATTTTAGGTTAAAAGTTAGCACTATTGGAGATTAACAACATGAATTGTTTTTGAAAAATAAATTGTTAAGTTACCAAGAAATTAAAAGTATTTTATCCTCCACACCACGTTAAAGTTTTTAAATATTAGTAGTAAGTACTCATTCGAAATTGCCTCGTACTGAATCCAGGATTACCTCTTTAGGGTAATTAAAAATTCCCATTAAAAAGAAATATTTCGCAACCGCGACAAAACTTGTTTAGTAACTAAACTTACCTTTCCATTTTTTTTTTTTTAATTCCTAATATGTGTACGTTGCAATCTGTTCAATTTAGAACAATAAGCAACCCCATGACCCAATGAGATGAGGATGATATGTATGACGTATAAATGAGGTGTTGTCTTGTACAGACTCAGGCCGACCATGCCTGAGAGAGATGGTTAATTGAACCCCAACCATCAAAGTACACCGTTAACCACTGTCTAGGGTTCAAACCCGTATAAAAGTAACTACCTTTACTAGGATTTGAACCAGGAACCTTCGTCTCCTAGAATCAGCTGTACCTTTCCATTGAGACTAAATCCTCTGTATTACTGGCAAACACAAAAGTCGCGTCTTCTGAATAGTGCAATTTTTAGGAGCCAGCTCCATGTCAGCGTATTGGATGAGAAAGCGTCTTGCCCGTTATAAGTAGAATAGGCCAAACTCCAATGAGAACTCATATTTACAGACCTATTGTACGTATGCAGTTCATGAAGAATGACGCGTTTTAAATTACTTTTTGCAATCATGATATTTCTAATTTTTAAATACCAGTGTTTTCGTGTTTAGTATTTGGCATCAATTTAAAGAAAATACCAAATTCATATGCATTACAAACGGTTTTTATTGGTAAACTTTTACTAATAAGAGTGAAACATTTTATTTCCACAATTTAACGTCGTCTTTCACGATAGTCGTCCTTATTAAATGATCCTACTTCACCACATATCTAACAATAGACAACAATCTGTGACGTGTTTTAAATTGGTCGATAGAACTACCACGCGTCTGTAAGGGTTGATTGACCATGATGGTGGTGTCAATTTTTTCCTGTTTAGCGGTGAAAAGTAGAATAGGTGGTCTTTGTTTTCCTAAAATACATGCAGTGACCCATTTTCTTTTAATATATGGGTTTTCGTACTGAAAATAAAAAGTAAACTACTGTATTACAATCGTATTCATTAGAACCTTTGTTATTGAACAAAAACCGAGGTAATAAGCAAAATTCGGCGCATATTAAAAAGTTATATCAATACAGTTTTTTATACTTATTTTAAGGACTTGATATAAAATCTCGTATTAAACAGGAAATCACATTATTAAAAGAACGATATAAGACGAATTTCAGTGTATCATTATTTAATGCACTCCTTTCCGCGAAGCAATACGCCCACGTGGCTGAAATTACTAGTATTGCAGGTAATTCGACATATCTGCCCGATGAAAAACCAAAAGTTAAAAATGTACACACAATAAAATTTTAAAAAGCCTTTTACAACTACATACCCTACTTAAATGTATTACAGCTTAGAATACAATGCTCTAGACGGAAAAAGAAGATGAATAAATGTTAGAATATACTCTGCACTTAGTAAAAACAACCATATAGCATCCGTTACTGGCATTGTCTACAAGAGCGTTCTGAACCGAAGCTGCATCATAACTTGATTTCCGGTAAAGAATCTAGGACGAATTATTTTATGTAGTAGTAAGTCGAATATTTTAATCTTATAAGAGAATATATTATTCTATTCTATTTTATTTAAAAATGGAACCACTAATAATAGTTTATTAATCTATCCTGTATAATAATAATAATAATAATATCTATACCTTTCGAATTCACATTTAAAAAAAGAAGAGACAATGATTTCTGTAGATTTTATCTTTACTTTTCTGTTTTTAAGTGCAACTACTTAAACAAATTGATTCCGAACATTCAAGAAATATGAGTGAGGAAGTGTGCACTTTACGTTGAAAAGCGCATGATGAGAGAACCAAAATTTAATTAGTTTTTAAATAAAAATTATGCTCATTTTTATAAAAATGTGTTATTTAATTTTAATGTTCCAAAATTTTAATTTATAAAACCCTTTTGAGACCAACATGGACTTATGGTGTCCTGCTCTTTGGAGCAGATGCAGAGCGTAACTTAGAAGTCGATCCAGCCTTTTCAATCAAAATTCTTTAGACTTGCTACTGGCAGTCCTCTTTACATAAGCAATAAAACCCACCACGACGATTTAAAAATTCCGACAGTAGGCCTAAAGGAACTAACCTAGTCTTTCTATAGTAAATTTTTCAAACGACTAGATGATCATCCCAACCAACTAGCCTGTGAACTAAGTATAAGGAACTTTCCGACCCTGAAGATATCTAAAGTGTAAATTGAGCAGAGACAATTGGTCTGAATAACGGACAACGCCTGTAGTTCAAAACGGAGAATGTACCACTGTAATAAATTTTAAAATCCTTACTAAATTCGTACTAACTCGTACTCCTTTACATTTAAATCCCTTTTTTTAAATATCCACTCCTAAATTTTTCTAAATTTTCATAACGAAACATTTTAAAAATTACTGTCCGTAGACTTACCAACAAATTGATTTAACATACCCCCAAATTTATGTAATTTTATTATTATGAGAGTCCTGAAACGAGAGCATAGGATGAATACTAATTTTTTTAAATTAGATGTAAAATACTGAAAATTTGTTCCTTTAAAATTACCAGAATTGTTTAAAATTATATATTAATTATTTAAATTTCCATAATTACTAGAAATACGTACTTTTTTAACACTACATTAAACAAAAAACTGGGAATTATAAGTTAGGACACTTTCCAGAACATCTTTCAGCAATAAGGGCTAAAGCATGAACTTGGAGAATACGAAAATAAAATACAAGAGAAACAGGAACTGCTGTTTTTCCAGTTAAAAATACGGCGAAACTTTTTTAAAACACATTAGGATGCTACCATAATGCAATAGAAAATATTTCTATAGTTTCTCGAAGATCTAAAATTCTAAAATTCGGAATGCGTAAGTAATATGCTAATTCTGTAATTAATAACCGAAAAAATTGAAGTGTTATAAAGCTAGAACAAAACCGGTAAAACACAAAATTTAAATTTTGTAAAGTTTTTATTATTTCAGAATAAAGCATACTTTGATCAAGTGTTTTTGTAAATAACTTCTCTGCAAATTACATAAAAAAATCTATTAATTTTTTTAAAAATAAAGTTATTGTATGTCAAACTAAAAAAATTGTGCTTTTCGACTCCAATTTTTTTTATTGTAATAAATTTTTCAAAAACTATCGGAGACACAGTTCTTGGATCTATTTCGATTTGGTCAGAACTTAAAAAGAACTAATTAAAGGTTTTTTTAGTTTTTAGTAGTTTAAACCCATAAATTTAATTAATTAAATTTAACTACAGATAATAACATGAATTGCTCATAGACCCTTCTCGATTGATCTGTTAAAGCTACTTTTCTCTTTTTGGTTCACCAAGTTTACGGTAGCTATAGTTTGTCTGAACTATTATATTTAATTTACTAAATAAAAAAAGGAACAGTTAATTCATAAAACACAGTCGATTTACTTATTCTTTTGTTTGAATTCTCATACTGTTCTAATTTCAATTTACACAGACTTTCAAATCTAAGTTGGTGAAAATTGCTCTTCCGGTATCAGACTATTAAAGAAACAGTAAAAATGTTATAACCATAATAATTATAGGAAATTTATAAAAACGCATTTAGTATACTGTTACACTCTTCAATGGAAATATGACCCTCCATACTTCCTGAACAGGTGTAGGCTTACCGACCGGCCCGGAAGAAGCGGCAAGCGGACTATGTTTTATGATAGTCCTATTATTTAAATCGGATCATTTTATCTGCACTACTACAGTAGCTTTGTTTTTGTTTTATTCAAAATTTGTTCAACTATTTTTTTTTAAATTTGTGCTCATATAAGCTCCATTTAATCATTTTTAATTTAATAATTTCACTACCTCGAACATATATATTGCTATACAGTACAATCCCGGTTAACCGAATCCGAGTTATCCGAAATCCAGATTATCCAAGACGACCAAAAATCAATAATTTCCGATGTATGTACAAGTGTGTATTATTACAAGGTGTGATTCTTTGATTTCACAATATACTAGCAACACAACGCTCGCTGCGCATAACGGAAAACTAAAACTAAAGAGTTTAACTTTTCCAGAAAATTACTAATTACTAATTATTTTTTTATTATTTGTAAATATTGGTCAAATAGAACCAATAATACTCGAACCTGCCCATAACAGACAGGTGGAGTGTTAAATTATTTACACTCAATCTGTTCGTTGCAGGGAATAAATAGTTCTGTTTCTTCTCACATGGTCAGCCAGTTTAATGACTGAATCATTTAAGAACAGAAGAGGTAGAGGTGTAAAAGACATTAATCAGAGTTATCTCCTCTGAAAGTAATGAATTCATTATACAGTCAGACCCTGTAGTGAATGAAGTGAAGGTGTCATTTGCAGAGTGGAAAATATGTGCTTTTCAGAGGGTCCGGTATGTTGATAAGCATACTTTTCCATTCAGTGAGGAAGGCAATGGTAAACCACCTCACTCCTCGTTTTACTTAGTAAAACCTCTACAGATTCAAACCAGCCTTTCGGCTGATGACCTAAACAACAAAAATACTCGAACAAAGAATTTTTTTCGTAAGTATGAATCACTAATGAAAGGTGAGAAAAACGACCTGAGCTTCACTTAGGGCCTACTATATGTTTTACCCTACGCAAAAGTACGTAAAATCTATTACTTAAACAAATTCGACCGAGAAACTACAGCGAGCTGTAATTGTAGTTAGTACGTGGACCAAGAAAATGAAGATCAGACTTAATGAAAATAAGTCAGTGCACATAAATTTTACCAACAAAAGAATAAGGCATATTCCCATTACTATTAATGGCAATCTAGTACCTTTTGCTAACACAGTAAAGTATCTTGGGATGACCCTAGACGCGAAGCTGAGGTGGAAGGAACATGTTAAGAAGAAAAAGGACGAACTACAAATTAAATATAGAAAGATGTATTGGCTGCTCGGTAGGACCTTTGAACTGTCAATCTTAAATAAATTCATTCTTTACAAGCAAGTGCTAAAAACGGTATGGACATATGGCCGGCAGATCCATGGCTGCACTAAAACAAGCAACTTAAACATTATCCAAA
Source organism: Catonia carolina (assembly GCA_035578175.1). Classification (NCBI taxonomy): domain Eukaryota; kingdom Metazoa; phylum Arthropoda; class Insecta; order Hemiptera; family Achilidae; genus Catonia; species Catonia carolina. The sequence goes on from JAQMRL010000007.1 coordinate 53,242,131, forward strand.
GGTTCCAAAACAAGAGTGCTTAGGAACATTGTAAACGCTCCGTGGTATGCCCGCAACAGCGACATCCATCGTGACTTACAAGTGAACACAGTAGCAGAAGAAGTGTGTAAGTGTGCCAAAAAACATGACATGTGAAGATGATCACATCAACATTGAAGCAATTCAACTGTTGGATTACAGTGTAATAGTTAGGCGTCTGAAAAGAACTAAGCCTGTAGATCTAGTGTGTCAAAAAGACTAGTAAAAATATTGTTAAACTATAAATTACATTTAAGGCATGTAAATAATATAAGTTTCTAAAACTAATGGTTAGCTATAAATATTATTATTAAGTTACTTTTAAGGCATATTTATTTATATTTTTATTATTATATTTATTTATATGTGCATAAGTTGTTAAATTAATGTTTAAATTAACAATAGGATTAAGATCGGAGATTTAAGAAATTAATATTTGTATAGTACACTGTGTAAGTGACATTAGAAATTAAGTGCTAGCACCAGTGGGTGACTGCATGGTTATACAAGAGGGAGGGAAATAATATCGCTAAAGAAAAACTGTTCGTTAGTTTTAAGTAACTAGTTGCAGTAGATTTAAAAAAAAACTTAAACAAATGTACAATCTCTTAAATTGTTGAAGGCTTACATAACTTTCTTTGTAGGAATCGGGAGTGAAATAATTTTTTTGGGTATTTGTCCCGTAAATAATTTTTACTTAAGTAAAAAGTGAATGGTGTCATAGTGCAAAGGGGGGGGGGGTACTGGCCATACCTGATACCTGACTACATACCTCATACAACTGTATAATACAATAATATCTGTGGACTGCATAATTCTAGAGTGCTATTAGTGTGAATACGTTGCATTTATATTATACGTTAAGAAAAGGTTTGCGTCATGTAGTACACATTGTATTTTTCTGTTAAAGATAAGAGGTACCTAATCGTTAAAAGTAAAATTATTGCTATTGTTAATTAAGTTAGTTCCTTGACATTTTTGTAATTAATTTACGTGACTCGATTGTAATTTGTTAGCAATCTTGATTTAATAATTAATTTTTCAAATAAATAATTATTTATAAGTTTCAGGAAGTCTATTATTATTTATTATACCCACATCGCGAACGAACCTTAAAGTATGTGTTAGATATATATTAAGTGTTACAATACATGTTTTAATTGAATATCCGACATTTTATTAATCCGACAAGACCTGATTCGGATTAGAGAACTTGTAGCGTATCATGAATGATGGTATAGACGAAGAACTTAGAAAGTAAATAAAACAATTAAAGCTGCAGTTCAGATTTAATTACATGAATCTAGATAAAAAAAATATGTTAAGTTCCGTAATATCCATTAAGGTTACGTCTATATTTTAATTATGCCGTTGAGAACAATGTAGTGTGAGCCTACAACTAATCATTTTTTTACAGGCCACCTGTGGAACGTTAATTAGATCCTAACTCATTCGCATTACTATGAAGCAGTCGTTTTACTAGCCTGTGGTATGCCTAGATTTTCCATTACTCCCACCTAACTGAGAGACCACCGCTGCACTCCTGCGGTTCATTCCACCGCGTACAACTCGGACTAAGGTATATTCACCTTCTGAACATTTTCCTCCGCCTACTCTATATTCACCGTGCAATATCCGTTAATAAATAAAAATTATATACCTGAACAACTGTAACAAACAACGCAAGTTTATGGGAAACACTACCTGTTCATTATTTTTAAAAAAAATATTGTTACTAAAACCTTAATTATTATTATTGTAGAATAATTTTCAGATAAAATTGTTAAAAATACTTGTTTACTATTATTCTACTCTGGATTAAACATACAATGCTCTTCATTTTCAACCGTGCGAAACTGAACGAAAATTAGCCCACATTTTGTTTATTTTGTTCATTTATTCTGCATAATCTGAGCAGGAAACTAATATTATTTATTTTCAAGAAGTTGAAAAGAGTACTTGATCAAAGAATAATAAAACTGCATATTTGTCTACTGTTCAATCAGTAATCATTTACGATATACTGAGATGGGGCGGTACTTGCAAATGTTATTTAGATCTGTAGAGAAAAAAATTAATTTTGCAAGTAACCAACAAAAAAACCCTGCTTTATCTTTCTTAGCAATTGTTCAAGGGTTTTAAAATACTAAACTTCCGTCAAATTTATGCCCAGGAACTAATTACACAGGAGCACAAAAACGCAAAACTGAACGAAAATTAGCACACATTTTGTTTATTTTGGGACAAACGTCCCAAAACATATACAACACTAGCCTGCAGTACAAGAAACAAGCATTTGATTCCTTTGAAACTGGCGTTATTTCTCAGATATTTTTCATTACCTGGTCTCCAAACTGTAAAACCTGCTAACTCACTAACAAAGCGTTCCCGGACATTTTTTTATACGAACATTCTTTCTTATTGTTAGGTATAATGGAATCAGCTTTCAAGCGCTTTCCGTTGAATATTGAATCACTCTATATATTTTATGTGATAAATGACAATAGTAGGAAAATGAAAGCGGCTTTTGAATAGATTTTGACAGGTGTGGTTTGTTACTTGCTAAGCGACTGACAAGTCTATTCATTTGTTGATTTTCTAGTAAAGGGTAGAAAGTGTTATTGGATTACTTTAGGGACAACTATTCATTGTGTATTTATTCATAATTAAATATCCGACATACGTGGGATATATAATACTATTTGTTTTACATAAAAAAAAACATTTCTTTATGTATGCATTCAGGAACGAATATATGTAAAATACAACAACAACAACCAAAGTAAAGTACAACAAGTAGGATCGAATACAAGTTTTTACAAGTAAAGAAGTTTAAGTTTACCTAGAACACTGTTTATGATTTTCTATTCTTCTTGAATTCTAAGGTGAGTTAAGTATAACCCACCATATAATATAAGTCTTATATTAACTTCTTATAAGTCTTATTATTAATATAAGTCTTATATTGACTACGGTCGGTCAATGTTGCTTTGGCAGTGAAGAGAAGTGAATTGTAAGAAACTAGATTTTGTAAATCACACATGAGTATCGAGCAGTTTTTGCGTAATAGGAAAATTGTGCGCTATTGTTAAACTTACAGTACATATGTACAACCTGTTAGTAACAGTGAATTAGTTATTTTATAGTAAATAGTCACGTTCCTATTTAGTTCAGTTTAATGTTAGTTAAGTTTTTATAAGATTTTGTAATTAATTTAGTCTTTTAATAAGTTATATATTTTTTTAAAATTTATTATTAAATACTTGTTATAAGTTTTAAAAGTGCCCATAACAGGCAGGTGGAGTATTAAATTATTTGCATTCGATCTTCTAGTTCCAGGACTACGAAAAATATTTCTGATTCTTATTACATGGTCAGCCAATTATATGACTGAAACGTTTAAGAACAGAATAGATAGAGGTGTAAAATACACCGGTCAGAGAGTTATCTCCTCTCAGAGTAATGAATGAGTATCATTAGCAGGGTGGAAAGTAGATGCTTTTCGGGGGGCCTGGCATGCTGATAAGCACACTTTTCCGCTCAGTGAGGAAGGCAAGGTAAATCACCTCACTCCTCGTTTTACTTAGTAAAGCCTTTAAAGGTTCAAACTAGCTTTTCAGCCGATGACCTAAACAACAACAACAAGTTTCAAAGGAAGTTTTGTTATTTATAAACAACCAGATCCCGAAAGAACCCGAAATAGTCGTCAAATTATATTATTTTATGTGAAAATAAGTTTATTTATTTATTTAATTATTTTTACAAGATCTGATGGGCTATTAAAAAAATCGGTTTTAATATCGGTTAACATCATACAAAAATAACAAGTACCAATAAATAAAATGATACAGAAATAAAATGGCAAAAAGAATAATACAGATTTCCCACAGAATTACTGGATGGCACATAACCATTAATTTACAATTATTAAATAATAATAGCGGTATTCAATATAAAATTAACCGTTACATTCAATTTTAATTGGTGAATTGCTGTATTCTTTTTAATTAACAATAAATAAACCTCCAATTAATATACCTCAATTAAAATACTGTTTTAAGTTGCTTGAGATGTATTCATAATTACCATAATTTTATACTCACATTACTTCATCGATAAAAATGTTCGACAAACTCGTGATAACTCTATGGGTACGCTTAAAGCAGTGGGTCATTTAACTCACAAAAATTCCTGTTTTAATGCAGTATTTATTACAAATATTTGCTTTAGTATTGGTTGACCACTTACAATTTAAAAGTTAATTTTAAATTTTGAAAAAAATTATGATTGGTAATTTTTTACTTTCTCTTGCCTGTATGAATATATAGGAAGGAAAGTATTGTTTTCATGTCGATTTTTCGAAATCGAGTTTTCACCGGATCTATACGTTTTCAGACCCCCTGAACCCAAAAAACATGTTTTTTAGCGATTGCTCTGTGTGTGTGTGAGTGTGTGTGTGTGTGTGTGTGTGCGTGCGCGCGTATGCGTGTGCGTGTGTGTGCGCACGCGCGCGCGTGTGAGTGTGTGTGTGTGTGTGTGTGTCTGTGTCTGTGTGTGAACAGAATATCTCAAGAACGGAACATCGTACGAACTTGAAACTTGAAACTTAAGTTACATACCACTACCGGACCCGACACGAACATTTTCATCAAAATCGGTCAACCGGAAGTAGTAGTTTATTCGTATAATTTTTCACTTTTTTGCGATTTTCTCAAAAACTGGCCCTACGATTTTTTTTTAAAAATCGCCTGGTTTACTAAATTTTATATTCTCTACAAGATATGGTAGACGCCATGTTTGCTGAAATTCTGCGTGAGGCTGTTTTTACGTAAAAATATTTTCTTTTTAAGATTGCGGCTTTAATATGCATTTGACCGCAAACGTTATATAATAAAAGTTGTAGAGAATGTAAAATTCTACAACTTTTATTTCAAACATTTGTTTGTATAACGCTTAGTTTAGCGGTAATTAGCAATTTTCTGTTTCTTTCTCACGAAAACGTGTGAAAAATCTATTTTTTTTAAGATTTCGGCCTTAGAATGCATTTTACGACAAAAGTGTATAAAAATAAAATTTATAGGAAATTAAGAGATCTACAACTTTCATTTTAAGCATTTTTTTGTATAGTGCCTAGTTTAGCGTGAATGAGCGATTTTCCGTATTTTTAAGCTAAACTGAGGTCGATTTTAATTTTGCGTATTTCACTAATGTTTTTTGAGGTTAGTTTTTTGTACATTGCTAATGTTTTAATACTAATGTTAGGTTTATTGTTAACTATTTGCATTGGCAAGAGAAAGTTGTGTGAGTGTTTCACACCAGATTTTTTACTTTCTCTTGCCTATATGAATATATAGGAAGGAAAGTATTGTTTTCATGTCGATTTTAAGAAATAGAGTTTTCACCGGATCTATACGTTTTCAGACCCCCTGAACCCAAAAAACATGTTTTTAGCGATTTGTCTGTGTGTGTGTGTGCGCGCGCGTGCGCGTGTGTGCGTGTGCGCGCGCGTGTGTGTGCGCGCGCGTGTGTGTGTCTGTGTGTGAACAGAATATCTCAAGAACGGAACAACGTACGGACTTCAAACTTGAAACTTAAGTTACATACTACTACCGGACCGGACACGAACATTTTCATCAAAATCGGTCAACCGGAAGTAGTAGTTTATTCGTATAATTTTTCACTTTTTTGCGATTTTCTCAAAAACTGGTCCTACGATTTTTTTTAAAAATCGCCTGGTTTACTCAATTTTATATTCTCTACAAGATAGGGTAGGCGTCATGTTAGCTGAAATTCTTGGTGAGGCCGTTTTCACGTAAAAACAAAGTTTTTTTAAGATTACGGCTTTAATATGCAATTTAGCGAAAAAATTTATATAATAAAAGTTGTAGAAAATTTAAAAACCTACAACTTTTATTTCAATCATTTTTACTTTCTCTTGCCTATATGAATATATAGGAAGGAAAGTATTGTTTTCATGTCGATTTTTGGAAATCGAGTTTTCACCGGATCTATACGTTTTCAGACCCCCTGAACCCAAAAAACATGTTTTTAGCGATTGGTCTGTGTGTGTGTCTGTGTGTGTGTGTGTGTGTGTGTGTGTGTGTCTGTGTGTGAACAGAATATCTCAAGAACGGAACATCGTACGAACTTGAAACTTGAAACTTAAGTTACATACCACTACCGGACGCGACACGAACATTTTCATCAAAATCGGTCAACCGGAAGTAGTAGTTTATTCGTATAATTTTTCAGTTTTTTGCGATTTTCTCAAAAACTGGATCTACGATTTTTTTTAAAATCGCCTATTTTACTCAATTTATTATTCTCTACAAGATAGGGTAGGCGCCATGTTTGCTGAAATTCTCGGTGAGGCTGTTTTCACGTAAAAACGTTGTTTTTTTAAGATTACGGCTTTAATATAAATTTTAGCGCAAAAACTTATTTAATAAAAGTTGTAGAGAATTTAAAAACCTACAACTTCTGTTTCAAACATTTTTTTGTATAACGCTTAGTTTAGCGGTAATTTGCGATTTTCTGTTTTTTTCTCACGAAAACGTGAGAAAAATCGATTTTTTTAACATTTCGGTCTTAGTATGCATTTTACGATAAAAGTGTATATAATTAAATTTATAGAAAATTAAAAGATCTACAACTTTTGTTTAGAGCATTTTTCTCTACAGAGCCTAGTTTAGCGTGAAAGCGTGTTTTTCCGTATTTTTAAGCCAAACTGAGTTCGATTGTCATTTTGCGTCATTCACTCATGATTAAAATAAGGTTATGTTTTTGAGGTTAGTTTTTGTTCATTTCTAATGTTTTAATACTAATGTTAGGTTTATTGTTAATTATTTGCATTGGCAAGAGAAAGTTGTGTGAGTGTTTCACACCAGATTTTTTTGTATAACGCTTAGTTTAGCAGTAATTAGCAATTTTCTGTTTTTTTCTCACGAAAACGTGTGAAAAATCGATTTTTTTAAAGATTTCGGCCTTAGAATGCATTTTATAATAAAAGTGTATATAATTAAATTTATAGAAAATTAAAAGATCTGCAACTTTTATTTAAAACATTTTTCTCTACAGAGCCTAGTTTAGCGTGAAAGAGTGATTTTCCATATTTTTAAGCCAAACTGAGTTCGATTTTGATTTTGCGTCTTTCACTCATGATTAAAATAAGGTTATGTTTATTGAGGTTAGTTTTTTGTTTATTTCTAATGTTTTATTACTAATATTAGGTTTATTGTTATTTATTTATATTGGCAAGAGAAATTTGTGTGAGTGTTTCACACCAGATTTTTTTTTTTTTTTGTTTAACGTCCGACTGTTCTGCAATTACTGCTAATCCAGACGGTGAAGGATGATATGATTTTTTGTAACGTATGAAAATATGCCGTGCCTGAACGGGATTCGAAGCCAAGACCGCATGATGAGAGGCGAGCACGTTACCAACTACGCCAATGCGGCCGGCAAATAAAATTGAAGTCATATTTTATTTTATTTGGCGTTTGGGATGGTCAATTTTTCCAACTATCCTACTCGTATCCATCGATTCTATTGTTTCCCAAAATTTTTACTGTCTCCTGCCCGATATGAAATACAGGCATCCCTTGATTAATTAACGCGGTTAATTCGTTCCACTAAATCAGCACGCAATTCAAAACCGCGTAAATAAAGACCGCGTTTCCCATAAGATGAGATTGCAATAGGCTTACTAATACCTATGCAGTGACTCGTGCTACTGCAACGATAAAAATAATTTTAAAACGTTGGTTTGGCTCTAACACAGTGTTATTTAAATTAAAATTACAAAAATATTACATATCAAGCACAAATAATAATGAAAATACAGATTCTAATTACAACTACAAAAATCACGTACTCTACAGTGTTGTATCTTTTCTATTTTATTTTAATTATTTTTACCTTTTTAAATTACTTTAATAGTTCTCGAAAATTTAAACTAGTAGAAACGATTGATTTTATTTTGATTCTTTTACTGTATTCCAGTATCGCGGAGAAATTGTTAGAAGAATCTCTATTGTTTGGGAAATTATCAGGCCGCAAGTATAAAAACAATTAGCACCTTTGTAGTGATTCAGTCAGTAATTGAATTGTGAATGGAAAATGTTGTCGATTCGTTCGAAATACTGTCGTTACCGGACCGGTTCAAAATTACGTTAATAGGGCGTGCGTACAGGTGGTAGCAAGGACAATTATTGTTTGATTGTTAAGTGACTCACTTATAGTCAAGTTTAGTTTAAGGATAAGTATTGTAATTTATTTATTTTATGTAATCTAGTCGTGTTTGTTAGTATATCTAAGTTTATTAATTAATTGTGTCAATAAATAATCGTTTTAAGTTTACGGAGGTCTGTTTATTTATTTAATATACACAGATCCCGAACGAATCTCGGCTTAGGTGTTACAGTATTTACGAACATAAAATAACATAAATTTTCTGAGAGTCCGTGCACGATTACAATGATACGTTGGTATGACGTATGCTGTTATTTTTTCATTATCATATTTTCAGGTCAATTTTTAAACAAAGTAATCCAGGCAATAAACCCGTCGCAGTTGGTACCCCGCACACTGCCGAGGTCGAACGAATCCCTATCAATAAAATTTTAACGACCTGCAGCGGTTTTGAAGCACTTGAATTTCAACAAACAGCTACAAAGCTACACAGTGGTAGAAGTGGAACGATTACTCTAACGCAATATACACATTACAAGCAATTGCGCCCACGCAAAGCGCCATTAGAGGAGTTGCATTAAGTTTGGGGATGAAAAGGTTGCATAAGTTTAGGGTTAAAAATACCAAATGGATGGATAGACTGTGGTAGTTAAACAACTTTTATGAATATAGCAACAGAAGGGTAAATCACGAAAAAGTAATTAGGACTATTACATGTATTCAAAAGGACGCAGATCAGTTACCCAAATGTGGGGTAGGAATTTATTAGACAATAAAAAAATATAATAAATAGATAATCAAACGTCATAACCAACGGACCAAGTTAAAACTCATAAAAATTACATGTTAGTAAAGGTTTCAAACACAACGTTGAACAAAAAAAATTATACAAACTAAAGTTCGAAAACTAAAAACTTATTTCACTTCGATAAATTGATTTTTGACACCAATTCTGAAATTTAGGTGGCCGAACCGGTACATGGCAGCCTACCCCGAGATGAAAATTAGTATTTTCGGGTCGGATTTTTATCGTAAGGACTCGAGACACGGGCTCGGGAGTGACGCTGTCGTTTTCTACGCCTAAAAATCTACAAAACCCCAAATCTCCAAAAGAATCGGCCAACAGCTGACGGTTTACAGATTTTCCAAAACAGTAGTCTATATAATTTTATCGAACATTAAGAAAACACCCATACGACTCCACCAATTATTATTCTTGGAGACTAAAAATCGATTAAGTAAGGGATTTACTTTGTATAACTAAAAAAGAACCGTTTTATGAAAAGAAACCGCTTTTTTCTATTCCCTGAATTAATCTGGTGATTTGTGAAAAATAACAACCGGGATCAGTACAGTGAGAGCTCAGGCCGAAGTCGACCCAAGAAAACGGACCCTTATCTTTTTAAATATTATACAGATTTCTGTAACTTTCCAAAGACCTGAAATTCTGAAGTGTTTTTTAAAGTGGTATCCAGAGAAAGTAAGGTATGGTATGTAACCGGGTAAAACAGTATATAAGTTTATCAGACGGATCAC